>CM074739.1:8034544-8569544 GCA_037367245.1 Phrynocephalus guinanensis | reverse complement strand
CAGGAAGGGAAGTTGGTTGTTGGCTTCTATTTCCATAGTGAATTGTATTTTGGGGTGTAGGCTGTTGAGATGTGTGAGGAAGTTGTTCAGTTTGTCTTTCCCGTGTGGCCAGATAACAAAGGTGTCGTCAACATATCTGAGCCAGAGTTTGGGTTTATGTTCGGACTTCTGTAACGCGTTGGTTTCAAAGTGTTCCATATATAGGTTTGCGATGACCGGTGAGAGGGGTGATCCCATGGGTGCTCCTTCTATCTGTTTGTATCTTTGTCCATTGTGGATGAAGTATGTGTTGGTTAGGCAGTGGTTGGTCAGATCTAGGATGTGCTTGGGGGGGTTGTATTTGTTGTGGATAGCTGTCAAGGCTTCTTGAATGGGCACTTGTGTGAAGAGCGAAACAACATCGAAGCTCACGAGTAGGTCATTGGGTTGTAGGTCTTGTTTCTTTATAATTTCTATGAAGTGGAACGAGTTTTGTACGTATGAAGAGATGGATTCTGCATAGGGCTGGAGTTGTTTGGCAAGAAATTTGGCGAGGTTTTGTAGGGGTGAGCCTATGGAGCTGACTATGGGTCTGAGAGGTGTTCCTTCTTTGTGAATCTTGGGGAGGCCGTAGAGCTTGGGGCATCTGGAAGATTTCTCTCTGGGGATGATGCTTGGCTTGATTTCTTCACTTAAGGGTGAGGCTTTTATTTTGGCTTTGGTGGTTTTTTCCAGGTAGGTGGTGGGGTCTGTGTTCAAAGGTATGTAAGCAGGGTCTTGTAGTAGGTTGGATAGTTTGGCTTGGTAGTCAGATGTGTTCATCACCACTGTGGCATTGCCTTTGTCTGCTGGGAGAATGATTATGTTGTTGTCTTTCCTCAGGTTGGTGAGGGCTTTTTGTTCTTCTTTGTGTAAATTGCTTCTGGTGGTTTGCTGGAGCAGAGGATATTGGTGACTTCGAGTCTGATTTTGTTGGCTTCATCTGGGTTGATTTTGGTTAGGCTGGCTTCCACTCCGCATATGATGTTTTCAGTGGGGATGTGTCTGGGGGCGACTGCAAAGTTGAATCCTTTGGACAGGACTTTGGTCTCTGCGATGGTGAGTGTCCTGTCTGATATGTTGTGAACTGTTTGTTTCATGGGCTGCTGTGGGGGGTTGGGCTTCTGGCGTTTTTCCAGTTTGTGGAGTTTGTTGGTGTGTGTGTCTGTCTTGTGGGAGGTCTCTGTTTCAGCTCTCCAGGCGGCGAGTTGCTTGGATTTGTTCCAGAGTGTTGGGTGGATTTTGTTGCTGAGTTTGAGGTGGAGAGTGAGTAGGTCTCTGTTGGTTTGATCTAGTAGGTATCTTTTCTTGTGTAGTTCGTTTCTGATTAGGGCTAGTTCTGTTCTTTTCAGGATCCTTTCGCTGGATGGGGTTTTTGAGTGGAATTTCAGTTGGAAGCTTGTGGGGATCACATTTTTATCTCGGCAGTTGCGTAGGAATGCAATGTCACATAAGATGGTGGCTCTTCGGACTTCTAGTTTCTCGTAGGTTCTGGTCAGCTGGAAGGTTTCCTCCCCGTAGAGGTCGGATATTTGTTTTCGTAGATTTTCACGGGTATAGGTATGCATGTTAGGGTGGATTCGGGTTTCTTCCCGTGTAGAAATCTGGTTGTTTTGGCGACGTTTCGACGAGGTCTCACTCGTCATCTTCAGGCTGGTGTTCTGGCTTCTTTCTTCTTGAAGCAGAGTGTGATCTCAGTTGAAGTCCTTCTATAAATACTGCTGGGGGGTGTGGTTTGCTTGCTCTGTTGCTGATTGTAGGTTTGTTTGTTCTTTTGTGATTTGCTGTGTGGCTGAGGCGATCGTTAAGGGCTTAACTGCTGGTGGGTTAGATGGCTGTTTAGAGACATCATGTGTGGGTGAGGTGCTGGATGTGTGTCTATTAGCCTTTTGTTTCTTAACGACCTTGGTGATGGGTGTTCTGGCAGCATCCTGGGCTTTGGTAGAGTGGGGTCCTGTGTCTTGTGAATTCATTTTGGTCTGGCTGCGTGTCTGTGGTCTCCCAATGTTTTTTTGGCGTGTGTAAGTGTGCTCCATGTGGTGGCTGGAGTGGGGAGTAGCGGTAGATGGTGCAGTCGTGGTTTTGTTATTGGATGGTGGTTTCGTTTCATCTGTGGGAAGGGTCTGGGTTTGTGTTTGGTGTGGATGGAAGGTGGTGGCATCTTGTGTCCTTTTGGACCTGGTGTCAGTCTTTGTGACAGAGGCTCGTCTGTTGACCAGGGCTAGTTTCCAGATGTCAGGCAAGCGGGAGGTGTCATCACGTTTATTCATGTTGTTTGGGTGTTTCTCTATTTCAATGGCTTCCATGATTATTCGACTGTTGAAGTGTTCAGTTTTGGAGATGAGTTTGGTTCTTTTTAAAATCAATTTCATGACCTGTTGTTTTTATATGTGCTGGAAGAGAGAGGAAGATTTTTCTTCTTTTTTGACTGCGTTCTTGTGTTCTGCGATGCGTGCGCTTATTCTCCTGTTTGTCTGTCCGATGTATGTGGCTGGGCAGACTTTGCATGGTATTTCGTAGACTCCTTGGTTTTCTAGCTCAATCTTGTCTTTGGGGTTTCTTAAAATGTTGGCTATTTTTTTTGTTCGGTGCAAAAGGCTGTCTTGATATTGTGTTTGTGGAGAATTTTGCTTATTTTGTCTGTGGTGCCTTTGATGTAAGGGAGGAGGGCAGTGCCGTTGTTCTCTTCTGTTTCTTGGTTCTTGGGGGGTGTTTCTTTTTGGATTAGTTTGGTGATGGTGTTTTTTTTGGAATCCGTTCGCAATTAAAGCATTCGAGAGAGTGTGTAATTCAGTTTTTTAGGTGGTCTTTGTCAGCGAGGCGTTTGGTTCTGGAGATGAGGGTTTTTGCTACGGAGTTGATCTGTGCAGGGTGGTGGTGTGATTGTGCATTTAAGTAGCGGTTTGTATGTGTTTTTTTCCGGTAGATGGTATGTCCTAAGGAGCCGTCGGGTTTTTTGTAGATTAGGACGTCCAGGAAGGGAAGTTGGTTGTTGGCTTCTATTTCCATAGTGAATTGTATTTTGGGGTGTAGGCTGTTGAGATGTGTGAGGAAGTTGTTCAGTTTGTCTTTCCCGTGTGGCCAGATAACAAACACCCCCCAGCAGTATTTATAGAAGGACTTCAACTGAGATCACACTCTGCTTCAAGAAGAAAGAAGCCAGAACACCAGCCTGAAGATGACGAGTGAGACCTCGTCGAAACGTCGCCAAAACAACCAGATTTCTACACGGGAAGAAACCCGAATCCACCCTAACATGCATACCTATACCCGTGAAAATCTACGAAAACAAATATCCGACCTCTACGGGGAGGAAACCTTCCAGCTGACCAGAACCTACGAGAAACTAGAAGTCCGAAGAGCCACCATCTTATGTGACATTGCATTCCTACGCAACTGCCGAGATAAAAATGTGATCCCCACAAGCTTCCAACTGAAATTCCACTCAAAAACCCCATCCAGCGAAAGGATCCTGAAAAGAACAGAACTAGCCCTAATCAGAAACGAACTACACAAGAAAAGATACCTACTAGATCAAACCAACAGAGACCTACTCACTCTCCACCTCAAACTCAGCAACAAAATCCACCCAACACTCTGGAACAAATCCAAGCAACTCGCCGCCTGGAGAGCTGAAACAGAGACCTCCCACAAGACAGACACACACACCAACAAACTCCACAAACTGGAAAAACGCCAGAAGCCCAACCCCCCACAGCAGCCCATGAAACAAACAGTTCACAACATATCAGACAGGACACTCACCATCGCAGAGACCAAAGTCCTGTCCAAAGGATTCAACTTTGCAGTCGCCCCCAGACACATCCCCACTGAAAACATCATATGCGGAGTGGAAGCCAGCCTAACCAAAATCAACCCAGATGAAGCCAACAAAATCAGACTCGAAGTCACCAATATCCTCTGCTCCAGCAAACCACCCAGAAGCAATTTACACAAAGAAGAACAAAAAGCCCTCACCAACCTGAGGAAAGACAACAACATAATCATTCTCCCAGCAGACAAAGGCAATGCCACAGTGGTGATGAACACATCTGACTACCAAGCCAAACTATCCAACCTACTACAAGACCCTGCTTACATACCTTTGAACACAGACCCCACCACCTACCTGGAAAAAACCACCAAAGCCAAAATAAAAGCCTCACCCTTAAGTGAAGAAATCAAGCCAAGCATCATCCCCAGAGAGAAATCTTCCAGATGCCCCAAGCTCTACGGCCTCCCCAAGATTCACAAAGAAGGAACACCTCTCAGACCCATAGTCAGCTCCATAGGCTCACCCCTACAAAACCTCGCCAAATTTCTTGCCAAACAACTCCAGCCCTATGCAGAATCCATCTCTTCATACGTACAAAACTCGTTCCACTTCATAGAAATTATAAAGAAACAAGACCTACAACCCAATGACCTACTCGTGAGCTTCGATGTTGTTTCGCTCTTCACACAAGTGCCCATTCAAGAAGCCTTGACAGCTATCCACAACAAATACAACCCCCCCAAGCACATCCTAGATCTGACCAACCACTGCCTAACCAACACATACTTCATCCACAATGGACAAAGATACAAACAGATAGAAGGAGCACCCATGGGATCACCCCTCTCACCGGTCATCGCAAACCTATATATGGAACACTTTGAAACCAACGCGTTACAGAAGTCCGAACATAAACCCAAACTCTGGCTCAGATATGTTGACGACACCTTTGTTATCTGGCCACACGGGAAAGACAAACTGAACAACTTCCTCACACATCTCAACAGCCTACACCCCAAAATACAATTCACTATGGAAATAGAAGCCAACAACCAACTTCCCTTCCTGGACGTCCTAATCTACAAAAAACCCGACGGCTCCTTAGGACATACCATCTACCGGAAAAAAACACATACAAACCGCTACTTAAATGCACAATCACACCACCACCCTGCACAGATCAACTCCGTAGCAAAAACCCTCATCTCCAGAACCAAACGCCTCGCTGACAAAGACCACCTAAAAACTGAATTACACACTCTCTCTCGAATGCTTTAATTGCGAACGGATTCCAAAAAAACACCATCACCAAACTAATCCAAAAAGAAACACCCCCCAAGAACCAAGAAACAGAAGAGAACAACGGCACTGCCCTCCTCCCTTACATCAAAGGCACCACAGACAAAATAAGCAAAATTCTCCACAAACACAATATCAAGACAGCCTTTTGCACCGAACAAAAAATAGCCAACATTTTAAGAAACCCCAAAGACAAGATTGAGCTAGAAAACCAAGGAGTCTACGAAATACCATGCAAAGTCTGCCCAGCCACATACATCGGACAGACAAACAGGAGAATAAGCGCACGCATCGCAGAACACAAGAACGCAGTCAAAAAAGAAGAAAAATCTTCCTCTCTCTTCCAGCACATAAAAACAACAGGTCATGAAATTGATTTTAAAAGAACCAAACTCATCTCCAAAACTGAACACTTCAACAGTCGAATAATCATGGAAGCCATTGAAATAGAGAAACACCCAAACAACATGAATAAACGTGATGACACCTCCCGCTTGCCTGACATCTGGAAACTAGCCCTGGTCAACAGACGAGCCTCTGTCACAAAGACTGACACCAGGTCCAAAAGGACACAAGATGCCACCACCTTCCATCCACACCAAACACAAACCCAGACCCTTCCCACAGATGAAACGAAACCACCATCCAATAACAAAACCACGACTGCACCATCTACCGCTACTCCCCACTCCAGCCACCACATGGAGCACACTTACACACGCCAAAAAAAACATTGGGAGACCACAGACACGCAGCCAGACCAAAATGAATTCACAAGACACAGGACCCCACTCTACCAAAGCCCAGGATGCTGCCAGAACACCCATCACCAAGGTCGTTAAGAAACAAAAGGCTAATAGACACACATCCAGCACCTCACCCACACATGATGTCTCTAAACAGCCATCTAACCCACCAGCAGTTAAGCCCTTAACGATCGCCTCAGCCACACAGCAAATCACAAAAGAACAAACAAACCTACAATCAGCAACAGAGCAAGCAAACCACACCCCCCAGCAGTATTTATAGAAGGACTTCAACTGAGATCACACTCTGCTTCAAGAAGAAAGAAGCCAGAACACCAGCCTGAAGATGACGAGTGAGACCTCGTCGAAACGTCGCCAAAACAACCAGATTTCTACACGGGAAGAAACCCGAATCCACCCTAACATGCATACCTATACCCGTGAAAATCTACGAAAACAAATATCCGACCTCTACGGGGAGGAAACCTTCCAGCTGACCAGAACCTACGAGAAACTAGAAGTCCGAAGAGCCACCATCTTATGTGACATTGCATTCCTACGCAACTGCCGAGATAAAAAATGTGATCCCCACAAGCTTCCAACTGAAATTCCACTCAAAAACCCCATCCAGCGAAAGGATCCTGAAAAGAACAGAACTAGCCCTAATCAGAAACGAACTACACAAGAAAAGATACCTACTAGATCAAACCAACAGAGACCTACTCACTCTCCACCTCAAACTCAGCAACAAAATCCACCCAACACTCTGGAACAAATCCAAGCAACTCGCCGCCTGGAGAGCTGAAACAGAGACCTCCCACAAGACAGACACACACACCAACAAACTCCACAAACTGGAAAAACGCCAGAAGCCCAACCCCCCACAGCAGCCCATGAAACAAACAGTTCACAACATATCAGACAGGACACTCACCATCGCAGAGACCAAAGTCCTGTCCAAAGGATTCAACTTTGCAGTCGCCCCCAGACACATCCCCACTGAAAACATCATATGCGGAGTGGAAGCCAGCCTAACCAAAATCAACCCAGATGAAGCCAACAAAATCAGACTCGAAGTCACCAATATCCTCTGCTCCAGCAAACCACCCAGAAGCAATTTACACAAAGAAGAACAAAAAGCCCTCACCAACCTGAGGAAAGACAACAACATAATCATTCTCCCAGCAGACAAAGGCAATGCCACAGTGGTGATGAACACATCTGACTACCAAGCCAAACTATCCAACCTACTACAAGACCCTGCTTACATACCTTTGAACACAGACCCCACCACCTACCTGGAAAAAACCACCAAAGCCAAAATAAAAGCCTCACCCTTAAGTGAAGAAATCAAGCCAAGCATCATCCCCAGAGAGAAATCTTCCAGATGCCCCAAGCTCTACGGCCTCCCCAAGATTCACAAAGAAGGAACACCTCTCAGACCCATAGTCAGCTCCATAGGCTCACCCCTACAAAACCTCGCCAAATTTCTTGCCAAACAACTCCAGCCCTATGCAGAATCCATCTCTTCATACGTACAAAAACTCGTTCCACTTCATAGAAATTATAAAGAAACAAGACCTACAACCCAATGACCTACTCGTGAGCTTCGATGTTGTTTCGCTCTTCACACAAGTGCCCATTCAAGAAGCCTTGACAGCTATCCACAACAAATACAACCCCCCCAAGCACATCCTAGATCTGACCAACCACTGCCTAACCAACACATACTTCATCCACAATGGACAAAGATACAAACAGATAGAAGGAGCACCCATGGGATCACCCCTCTCACCGGTCATCGCAAACCTATATATGGAACACTTTGAAACCAACGCGTTACAGAAGTCCGAACATAAACCCAAACTCTGGCTCAGATATGTTGACGACACCTTTGTTATCTGGCCACACGGGAAAGACAAACTGAACAACTTCCTCACACATCTCAACAGCCTACACCCCAAAATACAATTCACTATGGAAATAGAAGCCAACAACCAACTTCCCTTCCTGGACGTCCTAATCTACAAAAAACCCGACGGCTCCTTAGGACATACCATCTACCGGAAAAAAACACATACAAACCGCTACTTAAATGCACAATCACACCACCACCCTGCACAGATCAACTCCGTAGCAAAAACCCTCATCTCCAGAACCAAACGCCTCGCTGACAAAGACCACCTAAAAACTGAATTACACACTCTCTCGAATGCTTTAATTGCGAACGGATTCCAAAAAAAACACCATCACCAAACTAATCCAAAAAGAAACACCCCCCAAGAACCAAGAAACAGAAGAGAACAACGGCACTGCCCTCCTCCCTTACATCAAAGGCACCACAGACAAAATAAGCAAAATTCTCCACAAACACAATATCAAGACAGCCTTTTGCACCGAACAAAAAATAGCCAACATTTTAAGAAACCCCAAAGACAAGATTGAGCTAGAAAACCAAGGAGTCTACGAAATACCATGCAAAGTCTGCCCAGCCACATACATCGGACAGACAAACAGGAGAATAAGCGCACGCATCGCAGAACACAAGAACGCAGTCAAAAAAGAAGAAAAATCTTCCTCTCTCTTCCAGCACATAAAAACAACAGGTCATGAAATTGATTTTAAAAGAACCAAACTCATCTCCAAAACTGAACACTTCAACAGTCGAATAATCATGGAAGCCATTGAAATAGAGAAACACCCAAACAACATGAATAAACGTGATGACACCTCCCGCTTGCCTGACATCTGGAAACTAGCCCTGGTCAACAGACGAGCCTCTGTCACAAAGACTGACACCAGGTCCAAAAGGACACAAGATGCCACCACCTTCCATCCACACCAAACACAAACCCAGACCCTTCCCACAGATGAAACGAAACCACCATCCAATAACAAAACCACGACTGCACCATCTACCGCTACTCCCCACTCCAGCCACCACATGGAGCACACTTACACACGCCAAAAAAACATTGGGAGACCACAGACACGCAGCCAGACCAAAATGAATTCACAAGACACAGGACCCCACTCTACCAAAGCCCAGGATGCTGCCAGAACACCCATCACCAAGGTCGTTAAGAAACAAAAGGCTAATAGACACACATCCAGCACCTCACCCACACATGATGTCTCTAAACAGCCATCTAACCCACCAGCAGTTAAGCCCTTAACGATCGCCTCAGCCACACAGCAAATCACAAAAGAACAAACAAACCTACAATCACAACAGAGCAAGCAAACCACACCCCCCAGCAGTATTTATAGAAGGACTTCAACTGAGATCACACTCTGCTTCAAGAAGAAAGAAGCCAGAACACCAGCCTGAAGATGACGAGTGAGACCTCGTCGAAACGTCGCCAAAACAACCAGATTTCTACACGGGAAGAAACCCGAATCCACCCTAACATGCATATATATATATATATATATATATATATATATATATATATATATATATATATATATATATATATATATATATATATATATATATATATATATATATATATATATATATATATAAACAACAGCAACAGCAGCAACAGCAGCAGCAGCTACAACAACAACAACAACAACAACAACAACAACAACAACAACAACAACAACAACAACAACAACAACAACAACAACAACAACGGCTGGCCACAGTGCTCAGCAGACTCTATTGAGGAATCTGGCAAGGCTGCTGCAAAGCTACAGGAACAATGACATAATATCACTTGTGGATGAAATATAATTCAGTTGTCCCTCCCCATCATCATTGGGCCTTTGAGAAGAATACCACTGATTTTCACACAGCATTATAATCAGCAGCAAATCTCAGAAACAACACCACCAGAGCTTTAGAATGGTTATATTAGGAACAGCATGCACACTACATGCTGATACTTTGATAGCAGATACTTTGACTTTTGGTCATAATTTGTATATATTATATAGAATCATAGAATCATGAAGTGACCCTGTAATAAGTTGAATCCAACCCCCTGCCTAAAGAATATCTGTCAGATGGTGGTCAACATTTCTCCTGAACACCTCCAGTGTTGGAGCACTCACCACCTCTTGAGTTGAATAACATGGCCCCCTGTACCGCTAACCTCTCCAAATTGGGGATGCTTAAAGGGAAGAGCTTGAGGAAGCTTCACACCAATGTTCATGCTGCTAGCTGCCTGGGATCACTATTTTCTAGCACAGAAAATTACACTTAGAAATGTATTTTCCAGAGGCACCAAATTTGAAATGTAATAACTCAGCTCCATGACCCCAAATTGCTCCAAATTTGGAGGGCTTAAAGGGGACAGTCGAAGGAAGGTACCCACCAAACTTGGTGCCTCTAGGACCCAGGGGAGCCATTTTACAGAGAAACAAATCAGTTCATTTCAATGGAAAAATGCTATTTGTTTTGTTACTAACGAAATGGCGCTTCCCTGTTTCGTTTTGTTTCGTTTCATTTGCTAACAATACGAGATTCATTTCTGATTCATTTCATACAAATTTTTTTTCAAAAGCAATTATTAGTAATGAAACGAAACAAATCACAGGGTCAACAAAATGAAATGAAACGAAACACATTTTTTCCATTTCATGTCCATCCCTATGGCACACACATACAGCAAGCACAAAAGACTGGCTGATTGGTCAAAAAGACATGGGCAACCTATCTGACTTAAATATGGTTTCCAGGTCATGCACAATGTCACATAAACTTTGTCACTTTATCCAATAAAGCAGATTGCCCCCCCCAGAATGATTAAAATGCAAACTCACAAATGTCTGTGAAGATTCTCAGTCATCCAGGTGCGTTTATCTGGGAGTTGAGTCATGGCTACTGGACTTCTTTTTTGAGAGATAGAAACGTTTCGCTGTTCATCCAAACAGCTTCATCGGTCTGAATACAGCTAGTGCAAGAGACCTTCTTATAGTCAGCTTGACCTCTTGTCCCCTTGTCTGATTGGCTCATAAGATGGACAAAGCCTGAATAGGCTCGTTAGGGAGACATTAGTGTCCATGGCCTTAAGGTAAACAATGGCCTAAGGTGCTGAAACCCATCAAGAATGGGTCGTTAGCTGTCAAGAATGGGTCGTTAGCTGTGACCTGGTGGTGAAGGCTCCTTGATTTGCCTGGGTACTGTGGAAAGTACAGCCTGGTAAGTAGCAGCTAGACTATGCCGGAGCCCCCCACCTCTGTTGAGGGAGGGATTTTCAATGCTGACATGAATGGCTTCCCTTACTCCTCTCTCAAACCACCTCTCTTCTTTGTCTAACTGGATACAGAAGAAACCATGGTATCCTTTGATGTTACATCACTCTTTACCAGCATACCCACCACTGATGCGCTAATAATGGTAAAGAGAAGATTAAGAGAAGACAGCACCCTCACCTCCAGAAGCCGCCTCAACCCAGACCAGATAGGCCTGCTCCTGGACCTGTGTCTGAACACCACATATTTCATGTACAGAGGGGACTTCTACAGACAGAAGCATGGCTGTGCCATGGGTTCCCCAGTGTCACCAATTGTAGCAAACCTATACATGGAAGAAGTGGAGAAGAAGGCACTCAACACCTTCCCAGGGACAACACCATCCCATTGGTTCAGGTATGTAGATGATACCTGGGTTAAAATAAAGACGCAGGAAGTACAGGCCTTTACAGACCACATCAACGCAGTGGATCCTAATATTAAGTTCACTAGGGAAGACACCCAAGACAACAGGCTGGCTTTCCTGGATTGTGCAGTCATCATCAGACCTGACCGTGGCCTAGGAGTAGAAGTTTACAGGAAACCCACCCACACAGATCAATACTTACTGTTTGACTCCCACCATCCATTACAACACAAACTAGGAGTCATCAGGACCCTAAGCCACAGAGCAGAGAGCATCCCCACCTCCTCAGAAGCCAAGAAGAAGGAAGACAGGCACCTGAAGACAGCACTTAAGGCCTGTGGATATCCAAGGTGGGCCTTCAACAAAGCAGTGGGCCATCCCAGACGAACAAGGGATCAGTCTGAGACCCAGACCCGACGGAAGAACCTGGTCATTCCCTACATGGCGGGAGTGTCGGAGAAGCTTAAAAGGATTTTTGGCAAACACCACATCCCTGTTTATTTCAAACCCATGAACACACTAAGGCAGATTCCTAGAGGAAAAGTCCATCACGGGTTACAAACCATGATGGAGATGTGTAATCTCTAGGCTTTAAACCAGGGTACTTCAAGGGCCAGATGCAGGGGAGTGGTATCAGGAGACAGATATCTAGTCTCATGCGCTCCCAAACGCATCTGGTGGGGCCGCTGTGAGATACAGGAAGCTGGACTAGATGGGCCTTTGGCCTGATCCAGCATGGCTCTTCTTATGTTCTTATGTTCTTATGTTCTTATGATCCGATACCAAACCATAAAAGGAGCAATATAGTATATGCAGTCCAATGCAGTGAAGAGTGTTCAGACCTCTATATTGGAGAAACTAAACAGCCATTAAACAGAAGAATGGCCCAACATAGGAGAGGTAACAGCTCAGGACCAGAATCAGCAGTACACCTCCATTTGAAGGAAAAAGGCCACTCTTTCAAAGATGAGGATGTACACATATTAGACAAAGAAGAGAGGTGGTTTGAGAGAGGAGTAAGGGAAGCCATTCATGTCAGCATTGAAAATCTCTCCCTCAACAGAGGTGGGGGCTCCGGCATAGTCTAGCTGCTACTTACCAGGCTGTACTTTCCACAGTACCCAGGCAAATCAAGGAGCCTTCACCACCAGGTCACAGCTAACGACCCATTCTTGACAGCTAACGACCCATTCTTGATGGGTTTCAGCACCTTAGGCCATTGTTTACCTTAAGGCCATGGACACTAATGTCTCCCTAACGAGCCTATTCAGGCTTTGTTCATCTTATGAGCCAATCAGACAAGGGGACAAGAGGTCAAGCTGACTATAAGAAGGTCTCTTGCACTAGCTGTATTCAGACCGATGAAGCTGTTTGGATGAACAGCGAAACGTTTCTATCTCTCAAAAAAGAAGTCCAGTAGCCATGACTCAACTCCCAGATAAACTCACAAACGGACAGAATGTCTCTGGGAAAGGCAGGAGAAGAAGAGAAATTTCACTATGTTTGCTTCTTCTCTCTAAAGCGATAAGGTCAGACTCCTTTTCGAAGGAGAAAGGTGGGGTAAAAGTACTATTAATTAATTAATTAATAATGGTGTAACATCTTTAAGAATGAGGCAAACGTGAAGGATTTCATTGAGAATCTACTGCCCAGGATCTAAACCGAACTACTCCGGACTGTTGACAGGGAGAGGAGACCTCGGAGGTTGTCCCTCCCTGGTGGCCTTTCACCCTTGATCTCAGTTGCAATCGGAAGCCACGGCAATCCACCACCTCTACTCCAGATGGTTTCTTTTCTCTGGCCTCCCTCCCTGCTCTCCGTGCCCCTCCTGTGCCAAGAGCAGGAGCGCCCCTCTCCTCCTCAACCATGGGGAGAAGGCGCCGAGTGGGTTTCAAGGTACAGCCGCAGTCGGAAGATTGAAAAAAGCGAGAGACATCTTTTCTACGAAGAAACTTCTGATCACTTTGGATCAAGTTTATTTCATTCCTGAAAATGAGAGTAAACATCCCCAAAATTGTCTCTCTATCAGGGAAGATTTATGAGAGTTGTTGGGCTTTGGTAATGGTTGTGGTTGCACTCATTCCAGTGCCAGCTTCCACCCGCCAGGCCCTAAAGAATGGGCACAGCTTTCTCCACCCCAGAAACTGCAGCAGGAGCATGTGGTTCACAGTGAAAGAAAGAGGAAGCCTATCTTTTCAAGGATGAAAACAGGACACAGTGGCATTTGTGACCACCATCTGCTTTAACACATAATAACAAAGACTCGCCACGTTTATCCAGGCCAGATTAGACTACTGCAATGCACTCTATGTGGGGCTGCCTTGTAGGTTATTGTGGAGGATCAAGCTAGGGCCGAATTCTGCAGCTAGACTACTTTTGGGGTTAAGAAAATATCAACATAGAATCATAGAATCATAGAGATGGAAGAGACCTCAAGGGCCATCCAGTCCAACCCCCTGCCATGCAGGAACCCCATCACAATTTTTCCGACAGATGGCCATCCAGCTTCTGCTTAAAAACCTCCAAAGAAGGAGACTTACCACACTCCGCGGCAGCATATTCCACTGCCGGGCAGCTCTAACTGTCATGAAGTGGCTGCCGATTCACTTCCACATTGATTTCAAAGTTTTAATGATGACATACAAAGCCCTAAACAGTTTAGGACTTTGCTATCTGGCAGAACAGCTCCTGCTGCAAAATACTGCCCATAACACCCAATCATCTCAGGCAGGACATCTGAGGGTGCCATCGCTGACAAGAAATCAGGCGTTCTCAGTAGCAACCCCTCACCTCTGGAATCAACTTCTTCCTGAGAGTTGTTTGGCATCTTCCCTCCCAATCTTTAAGAAACATCTAAAGGCGTGGGTATTTAAAAAGGCTTTCCATGGGTATTAATATATGCTACTAAGAATTCGCTGTTTATGCATTTATTTATTTTTAGGCCATCTTGCTCCTGTATGATGCTCTGATATATATTATTTTCTTACTTTTTATGTTTCTATCATTGGATTGTTTGTTTATTGTGTATCTAGATAGATTCTTGTTCAGCTAGATGGAGCGGTAAATAAATAAATAAATAAATAAATAAATAAATAAATAAATAAATATTGCAATTAGTTGTGGGTGGGTGTGGAAGCCCTTTCAAAACAAGGACAATCTTATAACAGCTTCAACTTTGTAGAGAAGAGCTGAGCCCACAAGAAAGAACAGTAGTAGGATAATAATGCTATGTAGCAGTTTTGGCTCAGTTTCAAAAATGCTTGGCTTTGAAGGCCCTTAGAGCCACCTGCCCTAGTGTCAGTAATCAGAGAAATCAAGGGCAATCATTATCACAATCTCAGAACTGCAGAATGGAATGGATCTTGAATGGTCCAGCCCATGACAAGGAGGCCCAGTGGTAGAGATGGGCACGAAATGAAAAATTCCATTTTGTTTCATTTCATTTTTAGTTTGGGTAGAGGAGGTTTCGTTCCATATGAAATGATTTTTTTTAAAAAAAAATCATTTTGGAATACATTTTGTTTTAGGTTTGTTATGTGTGTGGTGTGTGTGTGTGTGTGTGTGTAGTGTGGTGCTTGTGTTTGACTAATTTTTTTGCCCAGCGCCGATCAGCTGGCTGCTGGGGAGGAAAACCGTCTTTTCATGTGCCGATGGGGAGGAGGTGGGAGTTCTAAACTTTTTGGGGGGCTCCCCCAGCCTGCACGCCAGCTGATAGGTGGTGTGGGAAGCAAAAAAAGAGAGAAAAGAAAAAAAAGAAAAACCCTCCCACCTTTTCCTGTGCCGATGCGGTGGGGAAAGGTGAGTTGTTGTTCTCCCCCCCCCCCTTTCCCATGGCCCATCAGCTGGCTCGCAGGCTAGGGGAGCCAATGCATTTCAATGGAGAAAAAGAAGAAGAAAAAAACCTCCCGCCTTTTCCAGTGCCCGATTGGGCAGGGAAAAGGCAAGAGGTTTTTATTTATCTTTTTGTCTCCCCCAGTGCCCATCAGCTGTCTCGCAGGCTGGGGGATGCAAAAAAAAAAAGCGCCCCAGTGATTCCTCATTGGAATGCATTGAACCAATGCATTCCAATGGGGAGAAAATTTCCATTGAAGTGCATTGAGCCAATGCATTTCAATGGAGGAAAAAAAGTCCCACGTTTTCCCTGTCCCAGTGTCGATCAGCTGGAGTCTGGGCTGGGAGAGGCAAAAAAAAAATAAAGGTTTAAACCTCCTCCCTTTGGGAAAAGGTGGGAGTTTTAAACTTTTTTTTTGCCTCCCCAGCCCACACGCCAGCTGATCGGTGCTGGGAAAGGCCAAAAGCCCAATCAGGCATGTTGGGGGAGGGACTGTAGGGTTTTCCCAATAGGAATTCATTGCTATTGCATTCCTATGGGGAAACGAAATGAAATGGAACAAAAACAGAAATTTCTATTTTGTTTCTTTTTTTTTCTCCTCCAGAGTGGGGTTCATTATTCTTTTTGTAACAGTATGAAACAAATAACAAATAACAAAATGTAGTAATAATTCATTTTGTTCCCATCTCAACCCAGTGGGGAATTGAACTCCCGACTTCTGGCTTCACAGCCAGAGACCAAAAAGCATTGAGCTACCCAGGCTCAATCAGGGAATTCAAGGGGGAGGGACTTGGCCTTTGCCTCCCACCTCTGACAGGGAATAGGGCTCTTATTTTCCTGTCACTTACCTGTCAATATTCCTCTACCTTTTGGCACCTTTCACCTTGCCCTATTTATTTATAGTTCTGAGTAGCAAGCAAAGAGAAAATATGTGTCTGTTCCATTTAACTCATTTTTTCTCCCAGAAAGCTAATCCCACAGAGCTATGTGTTTCATCAGGTATTCCAACCATACAGCAAAGAATGATGGTTGAAACCACACCCCTAGGGGAACGTTTGAAACTTGCATCTCACAAATATCTACTATCAATTCTGGATTCTCGTCAACATTTTTTTCTATGAAATGGTGGTGTCTCAGTACTGTCTCCCTCCCTCTGCTGCCCAAGCCCAATATAAATTTCATGCTTCCGGAGAAAACAATGGGATGGGTGGGGGGGCAGTCACAGATACTTTATTTGTAGTGAGGGGTGGAAAATTTCAACCGTGCTACAAGAGAGGATTCTTGAAACCATACCTTGTTGACTTGAACTCACCTCATAAAACAGACTCAGCACAGACATCTGCCAATATATTTTGGGACTCTGGTCTACAATTTTTGGCACTACTCACAGAGGGGTGGTGCCTAATCTGGGGAAGTGGGATTTTAACCACAAAAGCTTGTGATTTATGTGAACTGTTAATGGTTCAATGAAGGTGTTACCTTAGGCAGTATGTGTGTAAATCTGAACCCCATGGCCTTTTCCTGCTTTTTAGACACTATCCATGGCACTGACTAAGCATATCCTGACTAAGCACTCGCCTGATTTCAGAAGCTAAGCAGGGGCTATTACTTCACGAACGTCTCGCTGCGCGGCGAGCCGTCATTTCTGTGCGAAGCGATAGTTTCTGTCCTCACGCTCCTCCTTTTTGGATGTGGCGCCACCCCGACCACGCCCCCTAAACCGTGCTCCAAGCGGGATGAGTGATTCCCCTGCCGGAGGCCGGGAATCTTTTTCGCTTCGCATCCCGCTTCGCATCCAAAGTCACGTGTGGCCAGTGATTATATCTATTTAATTTTTTTTTTAGTTACTTTTTCTCCGAAATGCCGATGCATCGATATTTTGGTTAACCCGTTCTTTTGATCTTGCTTTCTGTGCTTACAATATTCCTTGGAGGAGCGATGGTATACACAACAAATGTTGTGTGCTGGTCCACCTAGTGACCCTGACGGAGAACAGCAATTTTTTCACGTCGCCAATGGATGAAGCAATACAAATCGGGATTAGAAAACAAAGGAACATACAGTTATTCAGCTCTGCTGCAAATGACAGCCGGGTATTGATGCATCGATACGCGGTGGTAGTTTTTTTTAAAATATTAAAGAAAGCAGAAACCGGACGTTGCAAGTAAGCTTCCCAATGCGAAGGGAACACGTGAGGTAGTACTGGATTCGATCCTAAAACCTCGCCCCGTGAGGACACGGAAAGAGGGGTGGGGGCGAATGGAGACCACGTGACCACCACGTGACCGCCTTCGGATTCACAGCGAAGGCAATCACGCTGCGAAGAGAAGTACTTCGTGAAGTAACGGCCAGGGTCAGCCCTGGTTAGTACTTGGATGGGAGACCACCAGGGAATACCAGGTGCTGTAGGCATCTGGAGTAGGAACTGGCAAACCACTCCAGTATTCCTGCCAAGAAAACTCCATGGACATGGAGTCACGACTGTAACGACACAACACACACACACACCATGGCACTGAGTCTGGAGAAGTGGGATTCCCCCATGAAAGCTTGTGAGTTGATTTTTAAGTGGTCCAATAAAAGTTATCACCCACTCTGACATTTACCTGTATGTTTCTTCAAGGAGAGATGTAAATTTAGCATTCAGACTTACAGATTGCTACTTGCTGCCTCTCCTTTTGCACATCCCCACAACCATCCATGCCAGTGCTGGTGAACCTATGGCATGGGTGCCAAAGGTGGCACTCGGAGCCCTTTCTGTGGGCACCCAACATCGCCCCTTCACACCCACCTGTATTCAGGTTAAATTGCTGTATTGGCACTTTGCAAAACATTAGTGGGTTTTGAATTGCAATTTGGGCACTCGGTCTCTAAAAGTTTCGCCATCACTGATCTATGCTGTTCACACACACTTGATATTTGAATATTGCACTCCATGTGTCAGCAGAACTGGATTGTAATCCTCAAAACTTCAAACAAAAAAGGCTATTAATCTCAAAAAGGTTCCAGAAGATGCTTATTTGCTGTTACGTTGAAAATTGTTGTGAACGGAGACAGAGCAGACTCCAATAAATCAGATGCTATTAAAAACTGCAGCTGCTGGAACAGGCATTTGGAAAGCTGGCAAGCCGTGCTAGAAAAACATCCTACAGGGAGCCTGGAATGTCTAAAATTCGGTCATAGTTCTTCCTGCTGCCTTGGTGAAAAGTTGTCACCCAGTTTAGATGGCTAACTACAGCTTGGAATGTTGATGGAGACCAAGGGGTAAAAAAAAAACTTGATGGTGACGCATGTCAGTTCTGAAGTGTGTCATATTTATTATGTTTACTTTGACATTTGCCATGGGTTACAATGTTGTTGTCTGTGTTTCCATCACACATCTTCCATGCTCAGGATTGAGATGCACAGACTACAACTAGTACTCTATTGGACAAAGATAAAATACTACATAAGAATGAATACTAGTGATGATGTCAGACTTGGTGTGCTAGGGTGTTGTGTGTGTGTTGCATCATTACAGTCATGACCAACTCTTCGTGACCCCATGTCCATGGAGTTTTCTGGGCAGGAATGCTGAAGTGGTTTGCCAGTCCCTACACCAGGGACCTACAGCACCTGGTATTCCCTGGTGGTCTCCCATCCAAGTACTAACCAGGGAATCTGTTTTCTAAACCAGGACTGAGGGAAACTAGAAAGGCCAAAACATTATATTATAATGTAGGAATAGGAACACAAAAGTGCAGTATTCCCGACATTTTCTTGTCCATACCAGTTTTGCTGTAAGAAAAGTTGTTTTGCTGTTAGAAAAGTTGACCAAGGAAGAGTATCATTGGTAACTGAATAAAAAAGAGAAATCTGTTTGATGGGCTACTAATTGGCCAGTGTAATTCTAAAATTCAGTGGGGGAGGCTGTAACTAATGATCACAAATTAAAAGGCTAGAACCTCTTAATTCTGACAACTCCAACTTTGGTGGGACAGTAAATTGACTTCTGGTTTTCTTTTCAGCTTTGAGCTACCCAGTTTGCTTATCTCTAGCCACAAAATAGGCTCAACCCACTGGATGATGGATGAAAAGTACAGGGTAAATTTGAAGGACCCCCAAAATCAAAGCCCTCACTTTTTTTATGCACAAGTTTCTTCAACAGTGACCAGTTCCAAACAACTCCAAAGGATGCAACTCAAGCCACATTTAGGGCTCGATCACACTTGCCAAAAGAACTCCAGTTCTACCCTTTGTGCTATGATTTGGATCATTTCAAAGCCTCCAGTTCACATGACACACGGCTAATATCAACTCATATGCCCTGGCAATCAGTTTTCTTTCTCACCAGGAGGGATGCTTTTAAATGTACAAGACATGTATTGCTTCATTCCTTAGCATTTCAACATGTGTGAATGTTGCTAAGCTTCATGGTTCAGTGGATTAAACTGCTGTACTGAAGCTTAAAAAAAACCCCTGGAGTTTATTTTATATTTATTGATTTATTTGATTTCTGGACTACCCATTTGGCAACAAGGCAATTCTTTCAGATCTCAGGTACACGGCTCAAGGTTGACTCAGCTTTCTATCCTACTGAGGTTTATAAAATGAGTACCCAGCTCACTGGGGTGGGGCAGGGGGATGTGTATCCTGCACAATTAAATTGTAACATTTAATAATGCAATCACATGTTGGGGTACTACAGCTGCTTCATGACCACTATGGTTGTACTCTTTAATTTTTTTCTTGAAGGAATATCAATCAATAGCTAGTAGAAGCCGCCGCCACCACAAAACAACATGAATACATTACTCAGAAGGAGACAGCCTCCCCCCCCCCGACTCCCTTTTGCATGAGAAGGCTTGAGAAAACAAAGGTATACTTTACAATTCAAGGCAATTCTCTCTCCTTCCTGAAAAATTCCAAAGGATGAGTACTGCATCCCAACACAATCTTTGCAAAGTAAGCCACTAATAATTGAGTCTAAGTAAGTGGGCAATTTAAAGTGAAGCAGAGCAAAGTGGTCTGCTTATATACCACCCCATACCACTTCAAGTAGTCTCTGGGCGGTTTGCTTGAGCTGGGTACTCATTTAACTGACCTCGGAAGGATGGAAGGCTGAGTCACCTCTGAGCCTGCTACCTGGGAATGAACCCCAAGTCGTGAGCAGTTTTAGCTGCAGTACAGGCATTTAACCACAGTGCCACTAGCAACCCATTTAGTGAATGACAGTGAAGTAATTATGCTCAAATCTCTCCAATGTCATAATGAAGTAATGACAGGCATCTCACCCTGTGCAATATTTTAAGAATGCTAACATACTTGTAGCTTGCTTTGTCTACACACCTGTCATGAACTGTAGCCACATGCCTCCCCACATTCTTATTTACCTGCAGGGGGATTTTCTGGGAGGTAGATGATCTCAATAGCATCTCTAACTACCTTAAACAATGGCCCAATCTTGAAGTCAGGAGGGAGGAACTAATTACATATTCAAATGAATTCTTCCTTTCTTGAAGCCTTTAGCCAATATGCTGTTGTGCAGCTCAGTTGCACAATGGGAGTGATATTGACATCAGTGGCAGATTCCTCCCAATTAAAGACTTCCGTTTTCAATGTTGGGGTGTACGCTGCTCTCACGCTATGAGACTAAGTCACATGCATACCAAACGTTTTTTAAAAAGTATTTAATAGTCATTTGGTTCATTTAATTTGTTTGATTAGAGGCTTAATGTACACTCTTCTTTTCTATCTTCAATTGTTTTTTTTTTTTTTTTTTTGTTCATTGTTGTAAACTGCCCTGAGTGGTCTTTGCTGGCAGAAGGGTGGCATAGAAATCAAATCAAATCAAATCAAATATAAATAAATAAATAAATAAATAAATAAATAAATAAATAAATAAATAAATAAATAATCCTATTAAATTATGTCATTTCCATTGTTCAGGATAGCATATCCATTATTTCAGTCTTGATCTCTTTCACCCAAATATACATCAGGTGTTTAGAGAAAAGGATGTGAACTTATCTCAGCCTTGATTTCATTGTGTTCCTCCAAATACCATCAGCACCCTCATCTGTGGTTCTCTCTCAATGGCCTTATGATCAGGCACCAAGTGAGGAAAAATTCACAGGTGATTCTGTAATTGTGGAATCTAGGCTCACGTGATGTTCACCACTACTTAGAATTCTATCAATAACATTATGTCTTTGGGATCTATGATCCAAAACACATAAAGCACATGCATTTGCTGGCATCAGCACAAATGTTGGTTTAGATCTAAGTAACTGAGCTGGGCTGCACAATGGATCATCCACAACTTAATATCACATGAAACAATTTTGTATGATTTTTGCAAGGAAAACATTAATTTCTGACTGCACACAGGTAGATGAGTGTGAGATGTAGACCTCCATTGTTTCTTCATCATCTAAAGCAGCCATTTACAAGTCCATCTACCAATGTTTAAAAAAACTACACATATTGCAAATATTTCCATGCTTCTTTACTTACTTTCACAAAGTCGCCTCCTCAGCTTTCCACGAATCTTATCGATTGCATTGTAATCAGAGACATGGAACACGTGAGCCGATTTAGGTTCAGAAGCAATTTCATCCAACTCTTCTTTCAAGGCCTCACCGACGCCCACAGCAAAGATCCTTATTCCTGCTTTGTGTGCTGCCATGGCTGGATCTAAGACATGATCCTGACTCCTGCCATCCGTCAGAAGGATAGCAACTTTTTTGATGGCCTTCTCCCTTGGCCGACCCCCGGCCTCTGCAGAAAAAACTGTACGTATTGATGTACCGCAAAGCGTCACCAGTGTTCGTGTTGCCTCCATAATATTTGATGTTCCTCGCAGCCTCTTTGATCTCTTCCCTCGTTTGATATCTTCCAAGGTCAAATTCTGTAGTCGGTCTGTCACTGTAGCGGACAACACCAACACGGGTTTTGTCAGGTCCAATCTCGAATGTGTCCACTAGGTTGGCCACCCACTGGCGGACCTTTTCAAAGTCCTCTTTGCCCACGCTAGAGGATGTGTCCAAGAGGAAGACCAGGTCATAATGGACGTTCTTGCAACCTGCAAGGGAAACATGAGAATCTGCTGAGACACCAAAGATGAAGACAGACAACAACACTGCCCCCTCCAGCTTCATTTCTCTCCAACAAAGCAGTTCCTATATGAGGGAACCTCTTGTTACTCCTCCATCTTCTTTCCTGCACTGAAGATGTTCCACCTTGGAGAACCATGTCAAGCTTGTCTTAAGAGTTTTAAAGATCTGAACTCGGCTTTCGCTTTGTTATGCAAACTCTCTCTCTCTCTCAGTGTGTGCTGTGGCTGCCACATTTGGTCCAGCCCTTTCGCCTACTCCGTCTGCATGTCTATGAGGCAACTATTTGCCTTTGAAATCTTAACAGACGGCTTTGTGTTCCCCCTCCTTCCACCCTCATCTAAATACAACATGCTCAAAAGCCTGCTTCCAGATCAAGTGTGGCCTGCCTCCACTCTGCTTTTATTGACTCTGATTGCAAGCATCTGACATTCCATGTTCAGTTTTTAGATCTATTTGTTGCAATCTTTCATTTAGTGTTGTCTGGAAGACGTGTTTTCTAAGAAGTTGTACAAGGTGTATTTGTTTGTTTGCTTTTGTTTCAAAAACAACAGAGCCAGAGCCAGAGTGTTTGACAAGGGAATGACTCATTAGACTGGAGAATGGATTTGGTTTTGGCAATGATAATTTATTTGCTACTAGAATTTGTTTCTCTTTTCACCCTTCTCCCTCTCTCACACAGAGAGACGCATAAACACTCACTACAAGCCAGAGATCTATGACCAAACCCTAAGAGAACAATTGGGAAGAACAACTTAACATTATGCTTATGTTTGGTCCACAGAGCTTAAGGAGTCCTGAATATTATATTATATTATATTAATTTCTAAGCAAATTTCCCCCTGAAATGCAGATCCCTCAAAAGAATAGGTTCTAGAATAGAACCTCAGGTTGTAACAGTGAGGTTGAGTAGGCCAGGAAAGTGTCTGTTCCATATGACTGTAGATTCTGCAGAATCTGTTATTGGATCCCAGGAATCCATGGTAGATAGAAGGAACTTCTTTAGAAGATAGATGTGGTTTCCTAATCAGAAAGGATGGGTGGAGGGATATTGGTACAAAATTCCCTTCCCCCTGCAAGTCCAAAAAAGCCAAATCTTTTTCATCTTGGTTGAGACCAGGCATGACCAAACTTCGGCCCTCCTGATGTTTTGGACCACAGCTCCCATATTTCCAAGCCTGTATTCCCAATGGCAAAGGACTGTGGGAGTTGGTGTCCAAAACATCTGGAGAGCCGAAGTTTGGACATGCCTGGTTGAGACCAAGATGATGGGAAGAGGGATGATACCAGCTGGAGTAGTAGGAGCTCCCATAAGAAGTACACCTGTGTTATCTTGACGTGAAGGGAAGTCAACTTAAATTCAACGGGCCTAGTAGAGAAAATCTAGTTGTCAATAAGTTTAAGCTGTCTTATCTCTTGGGAAGGGTATTTGGGGAGGGGGCTGTCAGATAGATCACATTTTAGAACACTGGTTCCCAACCCTGAGTCTCTGATGTTCCTGGACTGCAACTCCCAGAAATCTTGGCCATCAAACCTAGTTGTGAAGCTTCTGGAATAGTTAGTCTAAGAACATCTGGGGACCCAAGATTGGGAACCACTGGCCTATATAGTTCCAAGTAAACTGGGCAGGGACTGTTTTTTGGATGTCATTGTTGTTGGTTAAATTATAAAAATATATCAGTGTGAGACCAACATAGCTTTTGGAAGTGAACCCATTTCTAAGTTGGTGAGATTTGTACTATGGGTTAACACAGGTTCTGTCTACTGTTACCATAAGGTCACCTTGGGTAAGCCAAGTAGGTTACTTACTCCTATGTTATTGCATTTGTGGCGTGGTTTATTCCCAAATAGTACTATATCAATTTCTTTAGTTTTGAATGATTTCCCCAAAATATGTTGTTCCTTTCTAGGCTGGATTTCTTTCCTAACCTTCCATTAAAATATCTTTTCTCCACATTTGGTTTATATATTCTGAATGTCCAGGGTTAGTAGTGGAAGAGAAATTGTGCTAAATCTAGGATTGACTTCTCATTTAGCTATGAAGGTAACCCCTCCCTATTTTCCTCTAAGGTTTGGTTTCGGCGCCGAGAATGGAGAATTACAGGTGCCATGAGTCTTTGGATAAGAAAATAAGAACATAAGAAGAGCCATGCTGGATTAGGCCAAAGGCCCATCTAGTCCAGCTTCCTGTATCTCACAGTGGTCCCACCAGATGCCTCTGGGATCGCACGAGACTAGATATCTGTCTCCTGATACCACTCACCTGCATCTGGCCCTTGAAGTACCCTGGTTTTAAGCCTTGAGGTTACACATCTCCATCATGGTTTGTAACCTGTGATGGACGTCTCCTCCAGGAATCTGTCCAATCCTCTTTTGAAGGATACTTGTACAGGCTCAGTCTCCTGGAGCTAACAGATTTTTTTCCATTTTTTTTTAAAAAGCAGTATTATTCTGCCCCATGTATTGTTGATTTTTAAAACTGCGCTCATTACATTCTACAGGGTTTTTCTTCTTTTGCAGCAGAATAATTGTATGTAAGAAATATCACATGACTTTGCCATAATATTTATCTAAGAAAAATCATTGTTCCTTAAAAATACATTCTGTTTTTGCACATACTCACCACACCACTGAACACAAATGTATATATTACATAAGAAATCGGTAACAAATGAGCAATTCAATCCAATTTTACCAATTTCCTTAAAAGGAAGCCCCATTTGATTCATCAGATCTCATTGCCAAATCCAGCCCTCTTCCACTGTTAGCTCTGTGTGTGTGTGTGTGTGTGTGTGTGTGTGTGTGTGTGTGTGTGTGTGTGTGTGTGTGTGTGTGTGTGTGTGTGTGTGTGTGTGTGGCGTCATTACAGTCATGACTGATTCTCCATGACCCCATGTCCATGGAGTTTTCTTTGCAGGAATACTGGAGTGGCTTGCTAGTTCTTACTTCCAGGCGCCTACAGCACCTGGTATTCTTTGGTGGTCTCCCATCCAAGTACCAACCAGGGCCAACTCTGTTTAACTTCCGAAATCAGGAGAGATCAGGTGTGCTTTACTTGGTTGTAAACCAACATGCTTAGTAAGCAATGCCTACCCCTCCCTCTCCAAAATCACTACCTCCAAGTGGAGAATGTCATGTGTCAAGACTAAATCTGGTTCCCTGTAGCTTGAGTCTCTTTTTATGTGTCCTGTACCACTCAGAGAGATGGGTATTCATTTTACCGACCTCGGAAGGATAGAAGACTGAGTCAACCATGAGCCTGCTAACTGGGATGGAACCCTGGGTTGTGGGCACAGTTATAGCTGCAGTACAGACATTTAACCACTGTGCCATGAGGCTCTCAGTCATGCCAGAACGAAGGACACACAATAATGGACTCAAATTTAGGACTACCTTTCTGGGTTCTAAATAATCATATCCTATCTCCCTGCAATCTTCTTCTCTCATGGCCAAACATGCCCTGAGAATATACTTGTATATCACATAACATAACATAACATAACATAACATAACATAACATAACAAGAAGAACCATGCTGGATCAGGCCAAAGGCCCATCTAGTCCATCTTCCTGTATCTCACAGTGGCCCCACCAAATGTATCTGGGAGTGCACAAGACTAGATATGTTTCCTGATACCACAGCCTTGCATCTGGTCCTTGAAGTCTCCCAGTTTTAAGCCTGGAGATTATACAACTCCATCATGGTTTGTAACCTGTGATGAACTTTTCCTCCAAGAATCTGTCTAATCTCCTTTTGAAGGCATCCTATTTACTTTTGTCTGTTCTCACTCTCCCAGCCCTCAATTTGAGTGTATGTCCCCTAGTTCTGGTATTTTGTGAGGGGGAGAAGAGCTTCCCTCTATCCACTTTACTCATGCCCTGCATTATTTTGTACATCTCAATCATATCCCCCCTCAGGTGCCTTTTTTTTCCAGACTAAAGAGCCCCAAATGTTTTAGCCTTTTCTCATAAGGGAGGTTCCCCAGCCCAGTAACCATTTCAGTCACTCTTCTTTGTACAAATTGTACTGGAGCAGAACTCCTGCACGTACCTGCCCGTTGAGCCTGAGTGTTTTCTCCACCCCAAAGGAGAAGCAGTAGGATCAAGATGGAACGTCTCAGGTCTCTTCCTCCGATGGATTTGTCCCTTTGCTTCTCCACCATCATATTCCCTTTTCCTTCCTTCCACAACGGGAACTTATTCTACAAATCCATACCTAGGATGGGGAAAGAAATAGAACAGAAAAATCAGGAACATGAGATGCAATTGTTTTCTGAGTCACCAACCTTTGGGCGTAGAGGAACAAAGAAGGTGAGGAAGGATAAAAAAATGGTTTCCCAACTGTACACTCTTTTCACTGGATGCTGCTTCATCTCCCTGGTTTTCCTTGAGGGCCTGCAGACTGTACACAGTCAAAGAAGTGCAGAGTTCACCAGTTTTTTGAAAGAGCCAATTAAAGGGTCTTTGTTGCTAGCTCAGCTCCAGTTGTCAGAAGGGGGAAGATTACCACGTTATTGAGGTAGAAATGAGTCCATCTTTGACAGGGTATGCAGGGCAGCAGACCGGAAATTACCCCCAGGGCCGGCCTCTTCTGCTTCCACGTTACACTTTGTTTCTCGTATGGAAGCTTATTTAAGAGCGGTCCTTCCGACCGGAATTGACTGAAGGGGGCGTGCAAACAACAAACCATCCCCATCGCTGCCCTCGGCTCATTGTCTACCAGCTCGGACCCGGTTTTGTCACCCTCGGGTCAAGTGTTGTGCTTTCCATCAAAACAATCCACCCAAGAAAACAACAGTCCATGCTGGAATACAGCTGTAAATAGGAGCTGGTGAAGGGAAGCCAATGAGGCAGAAAGAGGTCTCACTGACAATGCTTTTCAGGCTGCGGTGAAACACATGGGACTGACTGCCTCGGGAGATTTGTTCCAACAAGATAGACACATAACTATTCTGAGAGACGTGGGGGTTTTCAAGAATAGCTTGCAGATGCTGCCAGAGAAAGGGGAAAAGTTCCTTTTAATGTGGAAACCAGATATACAGGTATGCAGAGAAGAAGGGAGATGTCAGCAGTGAGGAACTGTGACAACTTGGCATGCTGATTGTAGTTGGAGTGATTAGGTGGGGCTTTTCTGGGCTGGAATGATTCTCAATCTATGCAACATGAACCAATAGTTTCTTAAGAACATAAGAACATAAGAAGAGCCATGCTGGATCAGGCCAATGGCCCATCTAGTCCAGCTTCCTGTATCTCACAGTGGCCCCAACAGATGCGTCTGGGAGCGCATGAGACTAGAAATCTGTCTCCTGATACCACTCCCCTGCATCTGGCCCTTGAAGTACCCCAGTTTTAAGCCTTGAGATGACACATCTCTCTCATGGTTTGTCACCTGTGATGGACTTTTCCTCCAGGAATCTGTCCAATCCTCTTTTGAAGGCATCCAAGCCAGATGCCATCACCACATCCTGTGGCAGGGAGTTCCACAGACTAACAACATGCTGGGTAAAGAAGTATTTTATTTTTCCTGTTCTCACTCTCCCAACCCTCATTTTGAGTGTATGTCCCCTAGTTCTGGTATTTTGTGAGAGGGAGAAGAGTGTCCCTCTATCCTCTTTACTCGTGCCCGGCATTATTTTGTACGTCTCAATCATATCCCTCCCTCAGGTGCCTCGTTTCCAGACTAAAGAGCCCCAAATGTTTTATCCTTTCCTCATAAGGGAGGTTCCCCAGTCCAGTAATCCTTCCTTCCTCTGAAATTGAAGAGAGCCGTGCCTTTCTTTAGACATTCCTCTCCCTCTCTTTAACCTCTTGAAGGCAATGTCCTTGTTTGCTGTTGATCTGTTCACAACTGTGAGGGACATGATTTTATTTCTCTTATTATTACTCTTTCCCTGTCTTGGAGATGGCTATGGAGGCCTTAAGTGCTGCTTAGTGAGAAAGGAATGGTCTATCTGGGGAACCTATGTAGCCATTCTCTTCTGTGGACTTCTATAATTTTACTGCCTAGCAAAAGGATTTCAACCAGGATCCCTGGGATCTTCACAAGCACCATGAGGAAACTAGTCTTAGGCCGCGGTCCTACCTGCATTTTCTCTGTAGTTTCTCTTCAGCTAACTGCAGATAGATCTCGTCCTAACCGCGAAGAGAAGTAAATTCCGGTCCCGGCCAACCATGTGCACTGAACAGAAGTTTCAGCAGTTTCAATAACCAGCACCAGAGGCTGGATATTAGAAACTTCACTTGAAAATGATTACTTATTTGCTTCTGTAATCACGACAGGACACAGAAAATATGCAGTAAATTCAGTTGTTCCCCTTTTTCTACAGTTTCCCGTCGAAAAATGTGAAGTAGACAGGTAGAGACGGAACCAGAATAGGAGAATAAGATGCAGAAGAGAGGACACTAACTGCACATTAAAAACCACATGACCGCCCAGAAAAAAAATAGGCATGGAATTTATATACGCAGAGAAAACTGGTGTGACCGTGGCCTTACTTGCATGACCTGGATCCACTCCCTTGAGGAAAGAGTGGGGCTTCAATTTCCATTTTTCTATGGTCTTATCCTTTGTACCTGACTCAAGGCAACCAAATTTATACCGGATCTGTGATGATTGTACATGAAATGGTCTTCCTTGAAATGCAAAACATCAATGAGCCTCATTTATAATCTTCTGATACTACCTGTTTAAAATCTGATGGGGGAGACTATGATAAAATGTCTTCAAGTGTCATGTAGTTCAATGCAGCAACAAAAAAGTGATGTCCATTTTATTTTTTTATTTTTTTATTTATTTATTTATGAGTATTTTTACCCCACCTTTCTCATTGGAAAAGGACACAAGGCAGCTTCGACTTCACACATTTACAATTTGAAGACATTTTTGCTCAATAACTTTTGTTCAGATTTCTTATGCACACATAAAACCCAGACGCGAGAGTGGCAAATTATAGTTGATTAATGAGGTGGCAAACAGGTCATGCATCTGACAATTTGTTGTCACGTTCAGTTAGGTACAGCAATTTCCATGTTTGACTTATTCACATATAAAATCCAACAATATTCTCTCACTTGTTCTGTTGATTGTAATGAAATTCTTCCTTTCTCTTCTCTGTTTTTCATCTTTTAGCAAAGAGACATGAAATAAAATGCATTTTTGCATGTATTCTTTCTTATACAACAGTGTTCCATTTGCACCTTTTCTTGAGATATACATTTCTGTGTACATTTTTCTGACAGGCCCTCTCTATGGCAAAACTTGGTAATAAGTGCAAATTTTGGAGGATGACTGAATGTCTTCTTTGGAGTTTGAAAATGCAAATTAAGTTAAATTTAAATGAGAATGAAACACATTTCTTCTCAAAACAAATTATATGCAAATTATATACAAATTATATGGGGTGCGTGTGCGAGAGATTGTGTGTGTGTGTGTGTGTGTGTGTGTGTGTGTGTGTGTGTGTGTGTGTGTGTGTGTGTGTGTATTATGCAAGGTCTATTAAAAATGCAAATAGAAAATACTAGTGAGAGTCCAATCTGTCATCTCTACACTCTATTTACATGCAAGTAAAGATGAGGATTCAGAGCTTGGTGTGAAACTGCTATATTATAGCTAAAGTAAACATATTTCAAAATGACAACTCTGTATTTAAAGGAAAACCATCCAAAACCACATTTTACTATAAGTCTAATCTCCTCTCCCAATCACAATAGGGAAAATTAGCAAAAATCTCATTCCATAACACAAGCAAATTCTTAGGTTTTGGTACATTCCTCATTAGAGATGGGCACGAATAGAAAAAAATGATGTTTTGGTTTTCGTTTTTTGTTGTGGGTCCCGTTTTGGTTCGTTTTTGTTTTTCGTGAATTTTTTGAAAAAAAATTGTTTCATTTTTTTCATTTTTCATTTTTCATTTTTACCCGCTTTTTGTGCAATTTAAAGCATTTCCGCGCACGAGCGTCCCGCAACGCCCCACAAAACAGTAAAAAAAATGATGCTGGCAGAAACACAGTATAGACTAGGTACGCAGGGAGGCTGCAAAGGCAGCGGCGGGTGTTACCCAGGGAATAAAGCAGCCACAGAGTGACTGCACTGTGGGGCAGGGGAGGGTACTCACCGAGAGGTACGCACGCACACAGGGAGGCTGCAAGAGAAATCTCTTCTTTCTCTCCCCTAAGAGCCAGGCTGCAGCCAGCAGGAACACAGACACACACCCCTGCCTGGCTTGCCTAAGGTAACGAGTCACAGAGACAGCAATCCCACCCTAACTCCCACCACAGACTGCAAGGAGAACGGGGGCTGCCAGAGCTTTTTATGCTCTCTGTGGCTGCCACACCTACCCAGTCTGCAACCTGGGCATGCTATTGGTTGAAATTGTCCAAGAATTTACATGATCCCATCACATGGCTTGCCTCCATGGCTGGAATCCATTTTGTGTCAAAGGGAAAAGAAAAAATACATTGCAATCGGAGAAAGACAAAAACAAATGTTTTAAGGACCCCAACCCCCTGATAGGTAATAATTTCAAATAATTATTGCTGCGTTTTTACGGATGTCCAGGGCGTTTTAATACCCAAGAAATCAATATTAGGCATCTGGGAGCCATTTTGAGTCGATGTCCCCTAACTCCCCTTAAAGGAAAAAAAAAATACAACGATCTGAGAAAAGACATAAATGCACATTTTAGGGATCCCAACCCCCCTGGTAGGTATTATCAGGCAGAATAAATAATTATCGCTGGGTTTTTACGGATATTCAGGATGTTTTAAACATTTAAAAACAGTTCATTTCATTGCACGTCCCCATTAACGAAAACAAAACATAACAAACCTAATTTTTGTGGTTTATTTATTTTTATTTTATTTATTTATTATTGAATTTGTACCCCGCCTGTCTTCCGCAGGGAACTCTGGGCTGCTTACAGGGTCTGAGCAATACAGCAGTATACACTATAACAGACAAATACAGTAGAAGAATAAATTTAATGAAATTAAAATAAGACAAGACAAGCTGCACCCTTGTCCTAAGACTAATGTGGCTCAGCAACCGAGCGTCTTAAAATAAGAAATTGACAGATGGCAGAAAAAAGAAAAAAAACCCACAACTTTAAATTAAGCTTGGTCACCAAAGGCATCTCGATAGAGCAAGGTTTTCAAAGCTCGACAGAAGGCCAGCAGAGACTCTGCAGAGCGCACTTCGCTAGGAAGACTTTTCCACAATGAAGTGGCCGCCACCGAGAAGGCCCGGTTATGGGTGGTAATTTTCCAGGCCTCTCTAGGGGTGGTGACCCGAAGCAAGTGCGCTCGCGACTGCTGAACTGGTCGGGCCGAAGTTGATCGCTGGGCGATCTGCTCTGCCAGGTGGTTCGGTTCGTTCCAATTTCATCACAATTTTTGTTATTCGTTTTGTTACATAACAAAATGAATAACGAATAACGGAACAATTTTTCTTTGTTTCGTGCCCATCTCTATTCCTCATTAATAAATGAAGAGCCTATGCCTTGATCTATGGGTGTGTGTGCACACCTGGCTTGGTGTGCGCATGCACTCTTGAGAATTGCAAAAAAGGGATTCTCCATTTACCAGCACCAGACCAAAACATACAAATTTGCTTACTTGACACAAAAAAGTGTTCTGCTTATCTGCTTATATACCGCCCCATACCACGTTTTAGTAGTCTCTGGGCGGTTTACAATTTTTAATTACAGTGTGCAGGCTACACATTGCCCCCACCCCCAGCAAGCTGGGTACTCATTTTACCGACCTCAGAAGGATGGAAGGCTGAGTGAACCTTGAGCCTGCTACCTGGGCTTGAACCCCAGGTCGTGAGCACAGTTTTACCTGCAGGACAGGCATTTAACCACTGCGCCACAAGGTTCTAAAAAGTGTTCTGCTTATATACCGCCCCATACCACTACAGGTAGTCTCTGGGAGGTTTACAATTTTTTAATTACAGTGTGCAGGCTACACATCCCCCCCCAGCAAGCTGGGTACTCATTGTACCGACCTCGGAAGGATGGAAGGCTGAGTGAACCTTGAGCCGGCTACCTGGGATTGAACCCCAGGTCGTGAGCACAGTTTTACCTGCAGTACAGGCAATGTGCTGAGCTCCAGAATTGGTAGACTCCTGGTCATAGTGTTCCTAGGAGCACGTCCTGCTCACCATTGTTTCTGCTGACTGTAGAAGAAGGGAAATGTAGTTGGACAGCACCTGGAGGGCCACACTTAGCTATTTCGTACCCAGATGGCCCGGAAAATAAGATACTCAGATGAATGGGGGGGGGGAGGTAGTGGGAAAAGGACCACAGGCCCAGGACATCCTAGGCCTGTGATATTGTGCATAAAAGATTCATGTCCTTGAGAGTCTACATGGACATTCTTTGAAAGTGGGAGCTCAATTACGAGTAGAGTAGATAAAAGTGCCAAGAGCAATATATCTGGAATGCTTTCATGGTTGCCAACCTCAATACTGGATTTTAATTTAGACAAATGCAACTTTCATGCACTACAAGCATTCTGAGACTCAGGGTTCCTGGCTCCGTATTTCACTCCAAACGATAGAGTTCCGGAATCTATGAAATCACAATAAACTGGAAGGGTAGGCATGAACCTGTCTACAAGTGCAGCACAAATACCTATCAGCTAATGTTTTTATCTTTGATAGATATGTAATGCAAGAGGTTGACAAGCTTCCAGATTTCAAGAGCAGAATCTAAACTCTGAAACTTTCCAGTATGTTACATGCATATCAAGTTTACGTAAATATTTTTTTTTAAAAAAAAGTGATTCAGAGCAGAGTTTTTCCACAAACAGCCCCTCGGACTCATGTAATTCAGCTATTTTCCAGCAGATGTCCTAACAACATTGCAAGAACTGGAGGATTCTTTACAATACACTATAGCACTGACCAATGCTCAGTAATCAGTGTGGACAATTCCCAATGCTTAATATTTGGAAAATGTTATTCCTGATTCATCTAATAACGGCACAAGGTTGTAAGCAACACCATCCTGTTAATGACAGGCAAACGATTCCATTATCTATCATTTATGTCCGGCCTTATTTTTTTAATTCTGCTGCTAGATGCAGAAACATCTTGTTGTGTCATTATAGTTGTGACTGACCCTTCGTGACTCCATGTCCATGGAGTTTTTCTTGGTAATAGTACTGGAGTGACTTTCCAGTTCCTCCTCCAGACGGCTATAGCACCTGGTATTCCCTGGTGGGCTCCCATCCAAGTACTAACCAGGCCTGACCCTGCTTAGCTTCCGAAATCATAAGTGAGATTGGATGTGCTTAGAGCATCTAGGCAGCTGGAACCAATGTATAGCAATTCTCCAGTGCCTCCCAGGGCATTACCATGAGCAGGAATTTGAATCCAGCTCTCCTCAGCTCTTGCTTATCAACCTATCCACTACACCACCCTAGATATTGTTCAGTGCAGATATTTAGCATTTAAAAATGCCAAGACTCTGAGAAGAGATGGACCTGTAGGCCATAGGAGAATCTGAAAGGAAATTACACTTTAGATAATGGTCCCTGTTTGTCGCAGCCCTCCACTGTGAAACAGTTAACCTATCTAAGTCAGCCTGAGACAACCCAGAATCCGGAATGCTACCTGGCTGTCTTGCTCTAGGGAAAAGATGTTGACCTAAAACAGATTATTTTCACCATCTCTGTATATGGCAGTGGAGTAGGAACTGGCAAACCACTCCAGTATTCCTGCCAAGAAAACTCCATGGACATGGAGTCACAAAGAGTCGGTCATGACTGTAAAGACGCAACACATAGAGACAGAGAGTCCTGTCTTCAGCTGACTTTTTGTTTTCTTTGTCACTGTCCAGCCTTCCTGAGTGGTTCCTTAGGACACTATAATGACTGATTTACACATGCCACCTTGTTTACTCTTTTATGGTGGCCGTGGAGCTTTTTCCGAGCATAATATTAATGGCAGAGATTGCTTCCAGCTTATTTCCCTAGCCTCGACACACATCTGAAGTAATTTTTCCAAAAGGACATTTAAGTGCAATCGGCACAAACGTTAAGTGTTATGCATTACAGCTTGGACTGGATTTGTAATACTACCTCTCCTTTTTTTCTATTTTCAGAGTGGCATTTTTCTATACTTTTTACTTATTGTTCTTAGCTTTAATATTGCCTTTTTCATTATGTAGGATGGCTCTTCGCACTCTGTTTTAAGCCTTAAATATTGTCTTCAATCTGTTAACAACTGTTGTATCTGCATTTTCTCCAACTTTATGTATTGTCCTTCAGTGGTGTAAGCTGGCTTAGGTTCTTTCTAACGAGAAAGGTAGAGAAAGATTAACATGTTTTAAATAAATAAATAAATAAATAAATAAATAAATAAATAAATAAATAAATTGCTGAGAGGAACATAAAAACTCAACTGTAGAAGATAAATTATGTGTGTGTGTGTGTTTCGTTAAGTGTAAAAACACTTAGCTCCCCGAACTATGCTTGGAATGGAATTCACACCCATTGATCTCTTGGTGACTCCACAAGAAGCTATTAATGGTCCCCTGACAGAGACTAGCAGGTCTGAAATTCCACAGTGAAGACCAGCTGAGAAATAATATATATATATATTTGCCTACTGCAGACAGAAATGTGGAGTCTGCAAGCTAAATGTTAGTGGCATGCTCTGGAGATTAGTCAGCCTTGCATCTCTTCCCTTTTTGGGTCCAGGAGAACTCAATGCCTCTACTTGAGATGCCCAACAAAGGTATCCTCTACACGGGTAGAAAAATTGGTTTCTGGACAAAACAGACACGTACATTTCCATATTTCTAAAGACTACTTTATATTTTGAAAATAGAAGTTAGTGTGTAACTTCTACACACACCTACATTTGAAAAACTAAGACACAAAACCATGTACAGTTATCCCTCGACTTACAAATTTAATCCATTCCGAGTGCATGCTCTTAAGTTGAACTATTAAGTCAGGGCACCTATCTAAAAATTTGCAAAAATAAGTTAAAAAGAAAAAAAAATTGTAAGTCGAGCAGACAATATCTAAACTTCGTAACATGACTGTTAAAACGTCAACAGTTTTCTGCTCTTAAGTCGAATTGCTCTTAAGTTGAGCTGCGCTTAAGTCAAGGTACCACTGTATGTCTTATCCTTGATTAGCTAAACTTATGTGAGCCAGTGTGGTATACAGGATAGACTGTATCCTGTATCCTGACTAAGACTTAGGCTTTGGTTTCAGATTTCTCCTCATGGAGGGGTAGCATTACGTTAAGCCACTTGACTAGAGATGGACATGAATCAAAAAATTGTGTTTCGTTTGTCGTTTAGGGGGTCCGTTTCGGTTTGTTTCTGTTTTTTGTGAATTTTTGCAAAAAATTCATTTTCGTTCGTTTCATTACCGTTTCATTACCATTTATTTTAATTTTTGTGAATTTTTTTAGCATTTAAAGCAGTTCAATGTATTGCCGTAACGAAAACGAAATGGACGACAAAATTTCTGGTGTTTCTGTTTGTTTCGTTTCATTTTAGAGATAAAATTCATTTGTTGTTTCATTGCATAACGAAACAAAAAAACATAAACAGAAACAAAAAATTGTTCATTTCGTGCCCATCTCTACACTTGACTATCTCACATACAATTCAAACATAGGTTAAAACACACAAGTTAGTCAATGGAATACAAGCTCATAAAATGTATAAGTTCTAGACAAAATGTGTATAGATTTCCACTCTGAAAGAAAAGAAAACCAAAAATCATGCAACCATGCAAGTGCCAAAGGTAGGACAAGGATGAAAGGAGGATTCACAGAAAGGCCACAACGTCAAACCTGAGAAGTTTTCAGGGTCCAAATTTTGTTCCTGTCACAGAGAGTAGATGCAAGACAAGAAAACTCAGTGGCTGCTTAAAGGAGCGTCTCTGTTGCTTTGTAGATTCAGTACCCACCGCAAGGCACTTATTCTGGCTTCATGAATGAAATCCAACCTTGTCTTTTTTAGTACAGGATTGTGTTCATAAAAGAGCTTATGTGTCACAGCTTTTTATAGTCATTAATACACAGGACCGAGAAGGAAGGGAGCAATTGGACTAAATCTGGTTTGGAAAAAAGGTTAGCTATTTTCCATCTAAAGAACAATACATGAAGGAATGTCAGCTTCTATCTTATGTGCAAACCAAGGGCTTTGCTATATTGGATGGGTATTATTTCTGCACTCATCAACCTGTATTATATCTCATAATACATTGGATAGTCAGAGGCTTTGCTGTTGGTTCACATCTGAGTTGTGGGAATCCTGCCACTGAACTAAGAATACATGTATTTCCAAATAAAGAACCCCCCCCTTTTAAATGAAATGCTATTTTGTAGTTTTGTAAGCTTACAAATTGTTTCATAATTAAATGAAACAACAGGCAGTGTTTCATTATGAAACAAAACAAAACACCTTTTTAAATTTTAAATGAACCATTTCATTACTCTATAAAGCAGCTCCCCTGGGTCCTACGGACACCAGATTTGATGCCTTTAGGACCCAGGGGAGCCATTTTATAGAGTAATGAATCATTTCATTATTGTTTTGTTTCATTATGAATTTATTGACAAAAATTCATTTAAAAACTAAAGAGAACAAAATGCAGGAGAAAACAAGATGAAACAAAACGAAACACATTTTTTCTCATTTGTGCCCATCCCAACCCCCTTCCCATGAGCTCTTGTGAAAATGCAGGAATACAAGAAATATAATAGAGATGTGTAAGGGGTGAAATCTATCCACTGCATATTTCATTCATGGCTCAATGCAAAAGGATAGTCCATAAACAAGTCTCCAAGGCCTGTAAGAAGTCTCGGGAGAAAACACAAGTGGTAATGACTTGAGGAGATTTATACAACACCATTTTTGAAGAGTGTAGACCAGTGGTTCTCAACCTGTGGGTCCCCAGATGTTCCTGGACTGCAACACCCAGAAACCCTTTCCAGCACAGTGAGTGGTGGAGGCTTCTGGGAGTTGCAGTGCAGGAACATCTGGGGACCCACAGGTTGAGAACCACCGGTGTAGACCTTTAACACTGGAGTCAGAATCCTGTTAAGAATTTATCCCAGCCTAGGTGGAATTGCATCATTTGCAGGGACAAACTGCCACTGATTGACAAGGAGCTGGTTGCTGGACACACACATGCTCAAATGCATGTCACTACCCAAGTTATTTGTCTTCTTGGGCTAGAATAAGAAGAATAAGCCATGCCTTTACTGCTAGCTCCATCCAGTCTTTGAATTAACACAGGAAATCTATAGACGCTAACTCTGAAACCTATCCACTCAAAGTCCATACAGTGGTACCCCGAGTTAAAAAATTAATCCATTCCAAATGCATGTTTGTAACTCAAAATTTTCGTAACTTGATTGTCCTTCTGTTACATACCTCCTCACTCCATGCCACGTGTAACCTACAGAGGTTTGGAAGCATGGTGCTAGTGTTTTAAAGCCTCCCCGATGCAATGCACCCTGGGAGATGCATTTTCAAAACAAAATTTTGCAACTTGAAAAAAGCACAGGATTTTGGGGTAACTCGAATTTGTCCTATACCCATGGATTTCTATTTGTAACTCATTTTTTTTGTAACTCGGGGCATTCATGACTCGATGTACCACTACACAACACTCTCGCACACAGAGAGTAGCGTCATAGGATAATATGTGCAACAATGGGCTCAATAAGAGAACCCAGCTTTCAGAGAAATATCAGGAAAAACTTCCTAACTGTTAAATTAGCATAGAAATGGAACCAATGACCCAGAGGCCATTTGGTAGTGGGGTGGCTAAATAAATAAATAAATAAATAAATAAATAAGAAAGAAGTGGAGAGTGCTCCCACACTGGAGCCATTCAAGAGAAATTTGGCAACCACCTGGCAGATATCCTCTGAATTGTATTCCTGCCCGGAGCAGGATAATTGGAATGATGGCCTGGGGGGGGGGCTTCCAACTTCACAATTTTATGATTCTATGATTCTGCTTTCAATAAACTTAGTCAACTAAACAGAATTCCTTCCAAAGGAAAGGAAGAATATTCCAGAAAGTAGAAACAGTGATCCAATTCTTTCTTGTCACCATCTATCTCCAAGAAATGGTCTCTGGAATGACTGCAATGGTAGATGATTAGATAGATAGATAGATAGATAGATAGATAGATAGATAGATAGATAGATAGATAGATAGATAGATAGATAGATAGATGATACTGGATGGTGACTTCAATCTGAGCCCTCCTTAATGTTTGAGGGGGTTTGAGTCCCCAGGGAGATCATGAGCTTCAATTTTGGGTGTGGGGGATGTTCAGTTGTAATTTGTCTTCTTGTATGGCTCAAGTGGGTCAGTCTATTCTTATTATTTTGAATTTATCCATTCCACTTTACTGGCCATCTTCTTAATCCTATGAAGGCCAACTGGAATAAGAAGGACCTGTTGAGGCATTGCTTGGCTCAGCAGTAAGCAGTGACTCACTGCTTCCCCTGTGGTCATTCTTAAATCACACACATATCCCTGATACATATTGTTTTATCTCCTTTGACTGAAGCCACTAAACATGTCTAGAGAATACAGAGTGAGCACAAAATAGCATCTGATTGGTCAAAGGGATACAAAAACCCCATCCAGTGCTGCTAGAGCAAAGAACTCACGTTAAGGAGAAAGTTTGAGTTGTCACATTTAAGTTGCTTTAGTGTTTTTACTATTGAGTTTATTGTTGTTTATTTTTGCCTATTATTGTGTCTGGTACCATTGCAGTTCTGATTTTTTTTATTTTTGGTTTATTTATTGTTGCAAACTGCCTGGAGTTCTGTTTGGAAGTCATGAAGATGAAATGAATCAAGATGGAAGCTGTAAAATATAACCCTTGGCTTGTGCACATCTAATGCCAATGAAACATGAATACAAATTCTAATTACGATGCCTCTAGGCAATCCTGTCTAGATGCCTTTTTGGTTTGGTTTCTGATATTTTAATTTGTGTTTAGTGTGATTTGCTCCACTCCTGAAAGGCTCAGCCGATGGGACCTGTTTACATAGGTCCCATAACACATATACAAAAAAAAAACCATGTTCATTCCTACACCCACTTCTACTTAGAAGGCACTTCAGACCAAGCAGCAGCTTCTAGTGGCAACTATTCTCAACTAGGCATGGACCTTTCATTTCAGAATGGGTCCAGTTCCAAAATGAATCACGGCAGCATGGAAATCATCAGACAGGGAGGCGGGATGATGCATGTCCCTGCACAGATCCTGATTGGCCAACACCAGAGAGAAGGAAAAATGACACTTTGGAGGCTACTTCCTGGTTGGAGGTGTGCCCTGCACAAAGTAAGGAAATGTAAGTCAATGGTGATATCATTTCAGAGGGTGGGTCCAACTTTCAAACAACACCTGTGCTGCTGTGAATCATTTCAGAACCAGACCCATCCTGAAATGAAAAACCCATGCCTAGTCTCAGTGCAAAAGTGACATTCAAAGCAAATCTGAGAATGTTTGGAGAAACCATCTCCAGGAACTGAAGAAGGCCAAAAATAGGAATTCCATTCCTTCCCCACATTGACAACTCACAGATGAGTGACATCACAAAGGTTTATATCACTTCTAAAATGCCAGTGGTGTGGTGGCAGTTTCCAGCTCATTACCTCTGAGAAATAAGAACGCCTGTAGCGAAAGATAAAGGAGTTCATTTGATAAAACTGTCTGGGAAAGACAAAGAGAGGGGGGGTTTATGTGATGGAAGTTGTGCTTCAGACTGGACAACCTCCTTCGGGAACTCTTCCTTAAGTCTCATGAATTCTGCTGGTTGCAACTGATTAAACAAGGGAGACTGCTGTGTCTGTCTTTCAGTCTGGAATTTGTCGGAGAAGATAAAGGGAGAAGGATTTTATACATGGAAATAGAGCGGGAATGTCAACTGTTATCCGGGAGTGGAAACAAAATAGATGACCAAAAAATGTTAATATCAACAAATTGCCACAAATTAATTAATTAATTAAGAACATAAGAAGAGCCATGCTGGATCAGGCCAAAGGCCCATCTAGTCCAACTTCCTGTATCTCACAGTGGCCCCACCAAATGCCTCTGGGAGCACTCAAGACTAGATATGTGTCTCTTGATACCACTCCCCTGCATCTGTTCCTTGAAGTACCCCAGTTTAATTAATTTAAGCATGGCTCTGTTTGTGCACAATTCTGTTCTGGATGGTGTACCAACCCCCAGGACATGGACTGGTATTGGTCCATGATCTTTTAAGAATGAGGCCACAGAGTCAGCAAGCTTCCTGTAAGGCACATATCTGAGTGGGTGTACATGGTTCTCCCATTCCCCACAACCATTGCATGGGGTTTTTCCATCCTCACCTAACAACCTCTTTTTTGTCACAATGGAACAGGAAAAGAATTTTTTTTTTACCCAGCGCATTGTTAATCTATGGAACTCCCTGCCACAGGATGTGGTGATAACATCTGGCCTGGATGCTTTTCAAAAGGGGATTGGACAGATTCCTGGAGGAAAAGTCCATCACAGGTTACAAACCATGATGGAGTTGTGTAATCTCCAGGCTTAAAACCAGGGTACTTCAAAGGCCAGACACAGGGGAGTGGTATCAGGAGACAGATATCGAGTCTCGTGCGCTCCCAGATGCATCTGGTGGGGCCACTGTGAAATACAGGAAGTTGGACTAGATGGGCCTTTGGCCTGATCCAGCATGACTCTTCTTATGTTCTTATGTTCTTAACCAAGCATGGGGTGGGGTGGGTGGGAGATTTGTGCAAGTTTGGGGACCTCTGTTTAAGGACAACTCAGAAAAAGTGATACTATTTTTCTATGCCATGAACCATCTCGGTCACACAGGGCGTGCTTAGTGAGGAACGGAAGGGGAAATGGAAGGAGGAGGCATTTTCAAGGAGAAGGTATCCCATTTTCTTTGGGGAAAATAATGACCAGGAACAGGGATTTCTGCAGTGCCACAGCCTCATCTCAGAGAAGAAATATGAATGGTACAAGTTTCCTAGGAACTAAATCATTCCATATCTAGATCTTCACAGTTTGATGTACCTGCATTTCTAGCACAATCGTGGTGCGTGAATATGTGCCTTTCAACTTAATCTAATTGTAAACTGCCTTGAATTCCAGATTTCATCAAAGTCAGAAGTAATGAATGCATGAATAAATGAACCACTAAATAAACATGTAAACAAATTTATCACCACAGTGTGATATGTGAACATTTACAACCATTTCAGAAATTTCTGAAAGATGTGAAATAATCTCATCTAGATAGCTCAGTGTGGTTTAGACATCTGGCTGAAGAGTCAGAGTATGGGAGTTTGGTTCCCTATTGCACTTCCTTGACATTGGCTAGAGTTGTTGTTGTTGCTATTGTTGATGATTATGATGATGATGAGGAGGAGGAGGAGGATACAGTTGTCCCCTGATCTTTCGCGGTTCATATACTGCGGTAAAGGTATATCGTGGGTCTGCAATATATGAAAAAAGGTCCCTGGGGGTAAGGACGAAAGGCCTTTCCAGGCCTGTCAGAGGCCCCCAAAGTGCTTCCCCGCAAACCGGAAGTGACTTCCGGTAAACCAGAAGTGTGGAAAGCCCCTTGCAGGCCTGTTTGGGCAGCGCCAGGCCTGGGGCAAGTACAAGAGCCCCCAGAGAGCCCGCCCCGTCCCGACCTGACCCAGCATCCGCATATTGTGGATTTTCATTATTGTGGGTTGGGTCCCTAACCCCTGTGATAGGGTGGGGGTTTACTATAATAATAATAATAATAATAATAATAATAATAATAATAATAATAATAATAATAATAATAATAATAGAGATGGGCACGAAACGAACAAATTTTCATTTCCATTTTCATTTTTTCATTTTGTTACGTAATGAAACAGCAAACGAATTTTGTCTCTAAAATGAAACGAAACAAACAGAAACACCAGAAATTTTGTTGTGCGTTTCGTTTCTGTTACTGCAATATGAGTGAATTGCTTAAAATCCTAAAAAAAATCACAAAAACTTGAAATAAATGGTAACGAAATGGTAACAAAACGAATGAAAATGAAAACTAATTTTTTGCAAAAATTTGCAAAAAAAAAGAAACAAACCGAAACGGACCCTCCAAACGACAAATGACAAACGAAATGCCATTTTTTGATTCGTGCCCATCTAATAATAATAATAATAATAATAATAATAATAATAATAATAATAATAATAATAATAATAATAATAATAAATACCTTTAAAACAAGCAAAGAGGCATACAGACATGACAAATGTAGCCTAATATACTGAACAACATAATGCACACATTTTAAAAAATAGCATGTAAAAATCTCCATTCCTCTCCCTAGATAAATGACCCAAATTAGTAGTAACATTCTTCTGCATGATATCAGTATGCAGAAAGAGGAGAAAGCTTATATCTCCTTACCTCCCACTAGGAACATGACTATTATTTTGCTAAGATTGGCTCAGTCTCCTCAGTCACAGAGTCAAGAGAGTTATTCAGTAGAGGGGAAAACTGCTCTTTTATAACCCAGGCAGTGCCTATAAAAAAAGCTTTAAAATATCATTCACATTCCCACCCACCCTCCCCCATGATCACCACAGCAACTAATATGGCCTCCTTTTCCTTGGGTAGCATCACTTTGTTTTCTTAAGGATCTTGGAAATAGACTTCCTCAAGGCATTTAGTTCCTTCTCCTGGGGATACAGTTGATGTCCCCCTTCAACTGATACTGACGAATATCTTCCTGGCATGTGCTGTGGAGGCATTGCTGGAGCAACACCCATAATTCTTCCCTGGAATCTTGCCTGTTAAAGCGTCAACAGTTTTCTGCTCTTAAGTCGAATTGCTCTTAAGTTGAGCTGCTCTTAAGTCAAGGTACCACTGTATGTCTTTTCCTTGAATAGCTAAACTTATGTGAGCTAGTGTGGTACAGGATAGACTGTATCCTGTATCCTGACTAAGACTTAATTCTTCCCTGGAATCTTGCCTCTCCACCCCCATCCCACAACCCCTGGGAGAAACAGATATCCCCATCAGAAACTTGCAGCTAGTCCTTAAACATTGAGGAGACTCCCTCAAGTTGTGAAAGATGGCATATGATATACTTTTCTTCAGCTCCGTATTTTGCATTTGGAGTGGTTTCCTTTATGAATGTACATTTCCATACATTGAAACACATTTGCCATTTTGCACCCCATCCCTCCAATTTGGAGAGATCCTTCTGGAGCTCTTCACAATCTTCTCTGGCTTTTACCACATGGAAAAGTTTTGTGTCATCCACAAACTTGGTCATCTCACTGCTTATCCCTGTCTCCAGGTTATTTATGAACAGATTGAAAAGCACCGTTCCCAGGAGAGAGCCCTGGGGCACACCACTTTTCACCTCTCTCCATTTTGAAAATTGCTCAGTGCAGGAATTCAAACCTGAAGGCCTCCAGTTTTGGAGCACTCACTGCCTCCCAAGAAAATTGGTTCTATTGTCCTACTGCTCCAACAGTTAGGAAGTGTTTTTATTACCCCTGGTATTCAACCAAAATAAGATTCCCTGTGATCTGAGCTATGGATGGGCATGAAACAGAAAATAATGTTTTATTTTGTTTCGTGCTCACCCCCCCCATTTTGTTTTGCTTTGTTTCTTACAGGGTTTTTTTTAAAAAAAATCATATAAAACAAAATGAAATGGCTCCCCTGGGTACTAGAGGCACCAGAGCCATTTTAAAGGGCTCCTGATGCTTTTTCAATGGCTGCTGCCCTTTAAACCTGGCCCAGTCGGCACCAGGGAGACCCCCTGGTGCCGACTGGGCCAGGTTTAAAGGGCTTCAGCCATTGACAGCTCAGCAGAAACCCTCAGAAAATTATGCAGAGGGCTGCGCCATTGCTGGAACTGCCCTCCGCACCATATTGGGTCCCTCTGGGGAGAAAGGAGGCATAAAAATAAAGTTTATTATTATTATTATTATTATTATTATTATTATTATTATTATTATTATTATTATTATTATTATTATTATTATTAAGGGCTCCTGCCATGCTGTCAATGGCTTGAGCCCTTTAAATCTGGCCCACTCAACACCAAGGTGTCCCCCTGAGTGGGCCAGGTTTAAAGGGCTGAAAACAATGGAATGAAATGGTTCATTCCAATGGGAAAATGACCATTTTGTTTTGTCTATAACGAAATGCTGCTGCCTTGTTTCATTTCATTTCATTTCATTTTGTTACATAATGAAAACAGCATTTTGTTTTTTTGTGTCCTGCCCATCCCTGATCTGAGCCCGTTATTCAGTGCCCTGCACTCTGGGGTTGACCTCTCCCCTCTATGTATGGCAAACTTTCAAGTATGAAGAATACTATCATACCTCCCTTTAGCCCTCTTTTTCTATGGGTAAAAATACCTTTATTCTACCTGACAGAAGAAAACTATGCAAAGGAGAGAAAGACTGGGAAAAGGTCACTCAACCCGCTGAGGGGACCTTTGAACCCAGGTCTCCCTAATTCTCATTCAGCACTTAAAACTGTTTTGCAACACTGGCAGTCCAAATGATGTCAGATATTTTCCCCTGTCTTGTCTGTAATAATGAAAAATACAAGCTTGATGCCAGTTTGAGCTAAGTTGCTCATTACAGCTGCCTGTAATATGAAATTACAGAAGGGGCAATTTGGATGCAGGAAATTTTCAGTAAAAGTTATGTGTATATGCAATTAAAATACAAACTCCACCCTTTGAAAAACATGGTTTAAAAATATCTTGTACAGTACCCTACAGCCATGACTTCCCCCTTAGACATATGCCATGCCATTTGCACTTCAAACAACTTGCCTGCATCTTCATTCTGTTTCAACCCACAAATCCTCACATTTACTTCTGTGTCGGCTTGTTGCAAAGCAACATACAGTACAGTTTCCTAACCTGTTTTTCCCTGGCAAAAGAGCATATTTTGCCTGAATCCATCAGAGAAAATTATCCCAATAAATGTAGGGGATAAGAAAATGATGGACAGAGGGAGGCATGGGAGGAGAAGATTTTAAGTGATGCTCCATAAAACTCCTCACCAATGGATGGACAAAACTCTTCATATGGTCTCATACTATTAAGTAGTTTCATAAAAGACTGACATTTACTGCAGAATATTTCATTTAACACAGATAACAAAGTAATTCATGTAAATCTATTTTGGTCTGGTGTTCTTTTTGCTAACTATGAATGTTAAGTGGTCCAGTCTCTGTCATTAAGGTGATCTGTAATACAGCAACCCCCCGTCTATCGTGGGGGTTAGGGACCCACCCGACCTGTGATGATTGAAAATCCACAATATGCAGATGCAATTCAGGTGGGGCCTGAGGGGGACAGCTGGCAAAGTTTAAAATCCCTTAAAGCAATGGAGCCAAGTGCTTGGCTCCATTGCTTAGAAGCATTTTAAACATTGCCTGTCACTTTTCCCAACCCCCTGGGCGCAGGGAGTGGCATGCAATGCCAGGGCTCCAGTTCATTGGCACTGGGGTGGGAGAGAAAAATCTTTATTTCTCCACCCCAGCACCAATCAGCTGGAGCCCGGGGCTTGGAGAAGGGGAACAAAAGGTTTTAAAAGCCCAGGCTTTTCCATAGAATCATAGAATCATAGAGTTGGAAGAGACCTCAAGGGCCATTCAATCCATACCCCTTCCCCCCCCTTTCCCTATGCCCCAAGCTCCAGCTCATTGGCACTGGGATGGGAGAGAAAACCTTTTGTTTCCCCACCCCAGCATCAATGAGCCCACGGTGTGGGGAAGGGGGGGGAGGTTTTAAAAGCCCAGGTGGGGGTAAAATGCCTTTTGGGTTGCCCTGTACTGCGGTCCTGCAGTATAGTGGGACCAAAGTATATGAACCGTGAAAGGGCCGGGGACCACTGTACAACTGCTCCACTGGGGTGGAAAGATAGGAAATCCAATACTCTGCCCTCACACAGTTCTCATTATACCCTTGATCTAGAGGAACAGAACTGGGAGTGAGATGGACCACGAGCTTCAGGCATGGGCCAACATAAAACATTTATATGAAACATATATTTATTCTACTTGTATCCCACCCATCCAGCTGAAGGCTACATACAAAGTGCATGCTGGTTATGACATCGTGTGAGCTCACACCACTTTATGCTGCCTAGGTGGACACAGTAGTAGTTTTAGAATAGAGATGGGCACAAAACGAAAAATGAAATGCTGTTTTGTCTTCTGCCTAAGTCATCAATCACTCCATTATTTATTTATTTATTTACTGCATTTATAAACTGCCTAACTTTCCAAGGGGAGCTCTTGGAAATTGGAACTTTGGAAGCAATTAGCGCCACCATGGCTTGGCTTCCAAATTCAATTAGAAAGATTTTTTCCTAAGGGCATCCCCTTTGGATTTTCATAATGCAGGCCCCTGACTCTTAAACCTTTCTAAATTTGGGGGACTTACAGGGAGAACTTGAGGAAGCTCCCCTGCCATTTCCTCTAGGGCTTCATTCTAGAGGAAAAAAATTGTGTTCTGTTATAAAACAAAATGAAACAAAATGTGTCTTACCTGGGGTACCCCCCTTGGAGCTTCATAACTCAGTCTCCTGAACCCCAAACTTACCGAATACCGACATTGGGGTAGGTTACCTAGAATTGCCTGAGGAAGCTAACTTAGTTTAGGCATATGGCTGAAATTAACTTTTCCTCCATATCTCCTTGACAAGGGCTAGACTCAGTTATCCATAGAGTCCCTTCCAGTGCCTGATGACGATGCCAGTTCAGTCAGGGAATACTCAAGATCAGAGCTTGGAAATGACACGTCAATATGCATGCATTAATATTCAACATATGAGGGGCATTTTGGACCAAATGGATAAATGATTAAATGATTGCTTAATGACTATGTAAAAGGGAAAAAATGGTAACACTTTTGGTAGTGCAAGGAGGAGCTGCTTCATTTGCACCCATCTGTGGGATGTGCGAAAATGACTGGATCCAAAATGTAGCTGTTTGTCCTTGCCAGTTCTTAGCAATAAGCAAGTGTTAATTAGGCCTCTGGGCATTCAGACTGCCAAGGCTGGAAGACTTAGAATAAGCCTGAAATTTAAAGGTACCTATAAGTCTTTGGAGAAGGGATGTATGAGTGACATCTGTCCTCTGCAGACAGTGCATAAATTAATGTTTAAATCAATATGTTCATAATGTTAAGTTAACAGTTAAATGTTCATACCAACAGGTTTAATTTCCCAGTCCCTGACATTTTTATTTAACAATAAAACCTAATGTTCCATGCCCTGCCTATTCTGAAAAAAATCTATTGGGCATTAACCAAGCGGACACACAAAACATACCCTGCCCTCCTGTTTCAACAGTCCAGTCGCTTTTTACTATCCATGGGGAAGAGTCTGAAGGATAAAGCCTTCTAGAGCTCTGGAGCTCCTCCACACAAGTTGGACTCCTAACTAGGGCACAGCAACTGTTTGGCTCAACAAGATTGGGGTAGCATGGGGAAAGAAGAGCAGGGGCCTTGTTACTGGCTTACATTGCCTACTAGTAGGGCTGTTTCTAATGTCATTTTTTTCCAGTGGATGGGATTAAGTGGATTGGTAAATCAAAAGGGTGTTGCACTGGCCGAGTTCAAAAGTAAAGACAATTCCTTTTCTCTGAGACAAAACACTCCAAAACGTCTTCACCTTCTGATTTACTTTTGGATTCTTTTCAAAACGAGACGCCACGTTAACTTTTCAAAAGTTGTATTTTATTTTCTATTCTAAGATGCAAAAATCAGAATGCAAAAAAGTATCAAAAAGTATCAAAACCTTAACAAATCTCAATCATAGTTTTATTTCCCTAAAATAATAAATCTAATTCATCCTGACTGATTAACATTCAAAATTTCTCCTATGCTAACTTTTCCTACTCTACTTGACTGAGGTGAGTGCCGTTGCTCCAAGCAATACTAAGCAGGGGTTTGGACCAGATGGCTTTGTAGCCCCCTTCAAACTCCATAATTCTAAGGTTCTATGATGCTATGAAATTTAAGTTACACACAGTGGTGTTTCCAATTCTTTCAGGTACCCCGTATTCTATTCATCACCATATAATATCTTGGAAAATAAATATATGGAAGAAATGGAGAATTATATGGGCATCCCAGATAGCAGTCCTGCATTGCTTTTCTCTGGTGGCTGCACTAGAACCATGGGGTGAAAATAGCTAAGTTATCTCACATTCATATTTTATTTTTATTTTATATGTGTCACACATTTACATCCCTGTCCTGCCACATAGTTAGGGTTTCCACAGTGGACATTTTCCACCCAGCATGGAGAGTTCCTTTGGATCTCTGCCAACAAATGTCCTTTCCCCACTTTCACGTCCATTCTGTGTCTGTCCTACATTGATATTTTCCAATTTTTATGTCCAGAATCACCCAAGAGGACAGTTTGCACCATTAGGTTTAGGATTCTGAGCAGAGGGTTCAATATATATTTTTGCTCCCAGAGAGCAAAAAAGAGATATCACAACCAGGGAATATCCCCCCGCCGCCCAAAATAAAATTATGGTCATCTTGTATTTCAGGGGATATGTAAGCAGACTTTGTTTAAACCAAAGACATCAAATGTTTTATTAAAAAGTTTCAAGAGGTTGAGTTATCTCAGTGAATGAGATATCTGGTTGTGGAGGTAGGGGTAGGGTGTGTGGAGGTAGAGGTGACATAGGTTCACCAACACTGACCTAGACTAACACCAGATGTGATTCTTTTCTTGTTAAAAGGATTCTCTAATAATTTAACAGTACAACACTATAAAATTCTGTTCTGGAATTAGCCTCAATAAGTTCAATAAGACGCCCAGCCAAATAATTGTACAGAACCACAGCCTTATGAAGGAAAGTTTAGCGTAGTGTCGGCGAACCTATGACATGTGTGCCAAAGGTGGCCCCCGGAGCCCTTTCTGTGGGCACCCGACATCACCCTTTCACAGCCACCTGGATTCAGATTTAATTGCTGTACTGGCACTTTGTGAAAAATTATTGGGTTTTGAATAGCAGTTTGGGCACTCAGTCTCTAAAAGGTTCGCCATCGCTGGTTTAGGGTGATATTTCAAACTCAAATGAGCCAGCTTTATTTTCATACATTGGGCATTAAAATGATTAGTTCCTCCGGAAGATGGGTGGTATAAAAATAAATAAATAAATAAATAAATAAATAAATAAATAAATAAATAAATAAATAAATAAATAAAATTATTAATGTAATTAGGAAGATTTGGGAGCGAAATAAGCATGAAGACAGCATTCAGAATAACTCAGCAGGGGTGCACAATTAAACAGTCTGGCAGGCCAAGGAAGGAAATTACACATGTAAGTACTGAAATTTGAGAGTCAGCTGAAGCCAAGTCTTCTCATTACATCCAGATAAAGAGCTGTCCAGAAGGAAACAAACTTCGTAGAATTTAGTCATTGACTATGTAAACTATGCAGCTGAATTTCTCCACTCCCCTTACAAAAAGTAGCTTAGCAAGTGCCATTAACATGACTATTTAGTCATACATGGAATGATACAATTCTGCTGAGTTGTCAGCACCCCATGACTGATACATTCCATGGCTTTGCCTAAACATGAATTATAGGAAAAATCTAGTTCAAGAGTGGGAAAATGGTTACCACCAACATACAGTTTCCTCACCCCTGGAGTATAGTTTCCATTTGAAAGGATGTCACATTGAAGAGGGAACAGGTTTGTTTTCCATGGGTTCAGAGACTAGGACACAGGGCAATGGTCTCAAACTACAGGAAAAGAGACTCAATTTAAACATTAGGAAGAATTTCATGATAGTTAGAGCTGTTTGGCAGTAGAATATCTGCCACAAAGGGTGGTGGAGTCTCCTTTGGAGGTTTTTAAGCAGAGGCTGGATGGTCATCTGTCAGAAATAGAGATGGGCACGAAACGAGCGATTTTTCATTTTTGTTTTCGCTTTTTGTTTCGTTACGCAATGAAAACGAAATGAATATTTTTAAAACAAAACGAAAATGAAAACGAAAACAAAACGACCAAATTTGCCGTGTTTTTCGTTTTTGTTGCAGCAGATGCACTGAACTAAAAAGAATGCTAATGAAACAGCAATTTTTCATTTTCGTTTTCATTTTTTTGTTTCATTACCTAACGAAACGAAAACGATTTTTTTTGCAAAAAAAATCACAAAAACGAAAACGAACCGAAACGGACCCCTAAACGACCAAACGACAAACGAAACACCATTTATTTGAGTCGTGCCCATCTAGTCAGAAATACTGTGATGGAGTTTCCTGCACGGCAGGGGGTTGGACTAGATGGCCTTTGAGGTCTCTTCCAACTCTATGATTCTATGATTCTAATATTCAGTGCTGACTCCAATCCATAACCCTTTTCCATTGATGATATAATCTCAGAGGTAGAAAACCACAACATCTGAGTTTCCCAATAGCTCAGTGTCTCAAAAAACAAGGAGGAAGTATTGGACAGGTTGAAGACTCTTTGGTCCTTTAGATGATTTGGACTATATTTCCTATTATAATACACAATGCTTTGCCTCTGGTTATGTTGGGTGGAGATGACAGAAGCTGAAACCCAGAGCATCTGGGATGTCCAATGTTTCACCACCCTAGTGCCCAGTATGAATGACACCTTTTGTAGCATAGAGTTTAAGACTACAGGGTCCTAACCTAAACAGTATTTTGACTGTAATGGATGTAAGGAGAAGGGACACACATATTTTAAAATGCCACAGAACTGAATATCTAAGACAAGTGGAAGAATACACACCACCCATGTCATTCATCTAATAAGTAATGAAGTGACTTTAAATGAATTGGTGAGTGTTAGGGTAAGCTCCGTTATTAATGAAAACCAATTGAACACAATTTTGTTTCTGGAAGTTGAAGTTAATGAAACCAAGTCCCTGAGGAATGCCTCAAGAGTGACCTGAAAAATCAGAATGAAATTAATAAGCCATGGAACTTGGTTAGAAACAGTGGGTTTCAGTCTCTGGCTCCCTTGATGGCTTTGACCAGAAATGGTCACAATGTGTGTGTGGGGGGGAGGACAAATTGCATTGGTTTTGTGGTTCATGGCTAACGACGAACCATGAACAGCCATGAACCCCCAGAACAATGAACCAGTTTGTGGTTGGTTTCTCTGGTTGATGCCTAGGGGAGGGGACTTCCCTGCTCCTGACCTCTGCCGCACACCTGCCCATGGTCTCTGTCGCCACCATACCTGGTCTTGCCACTGTCACCTCCTCTTCCTCCACCCCTGCTGCCACCATCATTCTCAGAGGCTGCAGGCCTGATTTCTCTTCTTGGAGCCCAGAGGCGTAGCCAGGATTAAGAGCACCTTGGGACAAAGTTCATTTTTCTGCCCTTCCTGCCACCCCCCACATCACACCCACCCAGCAATGGTGGGCCGCACCCTGCGGGTCTGGGGTGGGTGTGAGTGCACACATGTGGGTGGGTGGGCATGTGCATGTGCATGCATGTGTGTGCCTTACACATCTCCCACCAAGGTGAGGAAGAGGAGGAGGAGGAGGGTGCTGCAGCCACCGTGCTCTTGCCTGCCTGCCTGCTTTCCCGCTCGCCTGGCACACAGTGGCAGAGGCGGCTGAGGGGGTGCCTTAGGGGAAAGGAGGACTGATGGGTGGCAGAAGGGTGCACACCTTCCTCCTCCTGCTCCCCCTCCAGGTGCCCCCAGATTACTGCACCCGGGGCAGATGTACCCTTCTGCTCCCCATAGATACACCCCTGTTGGAGCCAAGCCTTCTGCCTCTGCACATGAACCCACTGCCCAGCTGAGAGGTGGGTGCATGTGCAGAGGCCTTGGGCCCAGCTTTGAGGAGTCAACCTGCTGCCTCTGTGCATGATCCTGTCTAACAGCTGGGCTGTGGGCATAAGAGCAGAAGCAACAGGCCTGGCTCTGAGAAGGGGGGACAGGGATGCTACCTCCTAGGATGGCAGCAGCGGTGGTGGTGGAGGAGGAGTGGCGGCAGCAAGACTGGACCAGGCAGTAATGCAACCAGGGCAGTGGGAATAAAATGAAGCATGGAGCGGGGGGAGGGGAAGAAGTTTGATCCCAAACTGGTTTGCAAGATGAACCACGAACCAGCTCAGTTCAACATTTTCCTGGTTCATGCTTTGGTTTGTGCCCATCTTTCCTTTTGACACCAACTCCTAGATGTGCCAGACAGGATGTTGAATGGTCGGAAGTCCAAACATCTGGAAGAGCAGAAATTAAGAACCACTGAGCTAGAGTACTGTCATTGAGCAACCACTCAGAAACCTGTGCATATCTGGATGTGTACAATGGCTGGGTGGGAAGGTCGTCATCTTGACAGATGATCACCAAGCTGGTCTATTACCCTTGAATTTCCATAAAATAAAATCAGGTATAATTAATGCTGTTCATCCGTTTGAGTCAAATCACAAATTCTAAACTGAATTGGCCCAAGTTGTACTGATCTGTATGACATCTGTAAAGGAGAACAGCAAGATTTGGTTCCATGGTGAAGCAAACCATTAATTGGGATACAAACTGAAAAAGCACCAGCTAGAAAGCTATAATCAATAACAAAATGCTAAATTAGGCTCACTAACAAATGCAAATTTCTAATTCATCTGATTTGCTTTTTGACAAACGCTCCCCGGCACTGAATTTGGAACCCACGAGTTGTGATTTCAAAAAGAACTCAGATGAAAAGAAAGGTGGGAAATTAATTGCATATTTACCCTGCTGGCTCTCTGGTGGAAGCAGGGTGTTTCTCTTTTAAATAGGCTTCATTCCCCTTAACCATAGAGTAAGATAGGGAAGGTTTGGAGTGATTAAGCATGTGATTAAAACAGGTGCCTCAAGGGAAAATATTACAGGGTGACGTTAAAAAAAAAGGGAGGGGGGAGAAACAGGGACAGGCATGTCTACAAAACATTCCTAAAGAAATAACTGTTTAACTTTCCAGGACATACTGGAGATAAAGCCACAAATACTTTTTTGAAATATTTACCAGGTTTCTTGCACCAAAAGCTAGCTGTGACATGTAGCAAGCAAAATATGTGTGCCTTGAATTAGGAGTTTCAAGGGAACGTGTGTAGTTCTTTGCTAACACAGGGGGGGGGACTGACTTCTAATTGGTTAGGACTTGGGTCATGACCAGCATTAGAAAATGGGACAGTGGTTCAAAGGAGCCTGCCAAGCTTTGTCCACTGCCTGTCTTTCTTAAGTGGTTGGTTATATCTTTTCATCCAGCATAGAATCATAGAATCATAGACTTGGAAGAGACCTCAAGGGGCATCTAATCCAACCCCGTACCATGCAGGAACCCCAATCACAGCATGAGGCACATAATAGCAACCAGAAGAACATCCAGAATACAGGATGAGAATGAGACATACACTCAAATTGAGGTCTGGGAGACTAAGAACAGACAAAAGAAAATATTTTTTCAACCAGCGTGTTGTTAGTCTGTGGAACCCCCTGCCACAGGATGTGGTGATGGCATCTGGCCTGGATGCCTTCAAAAGGGGATTGGACAGATTCCTGGAGGAGAAGTCCATCGCAGGTTACAAACCATGATGGAGATGTGTCATCTCCAGGCTTAAAACCGGGGTACCTCAAGGACCAGATGCAGGGGAGTGGTATCAGGAGACAGATATCTAGTCTTGTGCACTCCCAGGCGCATCTGGTGGGTCACTGTGAGATATTGGAAGCTGGACTAGATGGGCTTTGGGCCTGATCCAGCATGGCTCTTCTTATGTATGTTCTTATGTATGTTATGTATGAGAAGAGAATGAAGACCACTCAAGCTGTGAGAGGATCATTTAATGTAAATCGCTTTGGAAATCAATTTATTCTGAATTGTTTGGGCTTGTGTGACTGCCTCTATCTGTGAAAAATTATTTCGGTGGGGTTTATCCAGTAATGGTGGCTACTTACTGGTGTGCCTTCCTCTGCCAGTCCTAGCTGCTGGGTCTGTCATTCCCCCTTCCTTTCTCTCTCTTTCTGTGTTTGTTTGTTTCACCCTCCTTCACATGTCTACATATTGTCAATCTGTGCTCATTGTAGGTTAGTACAGGGTACACACAACCTCAGATGCAACAATTCTAAAAGATGATGCACCCCGCCTGGACCAGTATACAACACACTTCAAAAACATATTAGAAGTTTTCCCAAGAGGACATATGCTCAACCAAAAAGCCACGTGACTATCACGTGACTTTAAACCAACTTTATTTTTTTTAAAAAAATTAACCCAATCCATCTCTTGATTTGTTTTTCATAGTGCATCTTTGCTCTTTGTAGTAGTGAACAGGTTAAGCTGGGATGGAAATTCGGTTAATTAAATGGTTAATTAGTTTTGATAAGAGTTTTCTATATCCTGGAACAAACATGTTCCAAGGACCCACATTGGCATCATAGTTTTCAAGACAATCGGAGTTTTTGCGTAAGTGGACATCGGTTTAGACAGGAACATTCCCAATGCCGGTTGAAAAAAGCACCCTTTTGTAATACAATATAAGCTCTCTTCGAACAGTGTTGTCAACATCTATGTAAAGAGTTGGGGTTTCCCATTTTAGCATAACTATTCTTGCATCCATGTGGAAACCAAAGAAGGTAGCATATAATTAGACAGCAGCTGAGTGTACAGAACAGTGACAGGTTTAAGTGAAACTGATTTTTTAAAACACAGAAATTTAGAAATGAATCTCATATTGGTACAAAAGAGCTCTGCTTTAAGACTCCTTTAACATATATATTTCACCTAGTTTATCATACATTTGTTACTAAGATAGTAGCATTAAGAACGGTTGGATAGTTCAATCAGTGCTTTAGATAAATGTGGTGCCAGAGGTTGGGAGTTGAATTATGCACTTTGCGTTCTTGACAAGGACTGGACTTGATCATCGATAGGAATTAGAGATGGGCACGAAATGAGCACTTTTTCGTTTTCATTTTCATTTTTTCATTTCGTTATGTAACTAAACGAAAAATGAATTTTGTCTCCAAAATGAAACGAAATGAAACGAAACAACAGAAATTTTGTCGTGTGTTTTGTTTTCGTTGCGGCAAATACATTGAACTGTAATGAATGCTAACGAAACAGCAATTTTTCATTTTCATTTTTTCGTTTCGTTACATAACAAAACAAAAATGATTTTTTTTGCAAAAAATTCACGAAAAACGAAAACGAACCAAAACGGACCCCTTAAACGACAAACGACAAATGAAACACCATTTTTTGAGTCGTGCCCATCTCTAATAGGAATAGCTTACCACAAGTACCGTGGGATACCAGAAAGATGAACAAGTAGGCCCTAGATCAGTGGTTCTCAACCTGTGGGTCTCCCGATGTTCCTGGACTGGAACTCCCAGAAGTCTTCATCTCTAGCTGAGCTGGCCAGGATTTCTTGGAGTTGCAGTCCAGGAACATCGGGGGACCCACAGGTTGAGATCCACTGCCCTAGATCATAAGAACATAACATAAGAACAGCCTTGCTGGAACAGGCCACAGCCCATCCAGTCCAGCATTCTGTCTCACACAGCGGCTCACCATTTGCTTCAGGGTCTTCCCAGGCAGATGTCTTCACCTGCTTACGATTCCCTGCAAATGGTATTGAGAAATATCCTGCCTATCTCTCCAACTCAGAGGTTGTCCCTAGGCATCCATAATGATAGCCATGGATACCCTTGTTCTCCATGAACTTTTCCAATCCTTTCTTAAAGCTGTCAAGGCTGACAGCTGTCACCACTTCTTGTGACAGGGAGTTCCACAGACTAGTGATCCTCTGGGTGAAAAAGTACTTATTAAAGAGAATATTAAACCTGGATTCTCTGTAGAAGCAAACTTTAACAAACTGAGAGTGTCATATATTGGGGATATCATTAAATGTTGTTTATTTATATAAAGTTCTCTGCTACCCCATTAGTACTGGTTCACAACCCATCAAGGCATAACTGCAAATCATGCAGTACTAAACCACATTATGCAATAAACACAATAAAACCCTGTCACTAGTTGAAATAAAAAACCTGCTTTTAAATAAAACAAAATTGAATTAATCAGGTTAATTGTCAAACTAACTAGTCAAAGGCACCTTTGTATGATTCTGTTTTGGTTACCTTGCTAAAAACAGAGAGGTGTGGCCCCTGATGAACCTCTGGAGGAGATTTATAGCAGAGGGAAGGGGCCACAACTGAGAAAGCACAAATCCTGTTCATAGCCTTCGTGGGCTCCTTGGATGTCTTAACTTTTAGCACTAGGAAAAGTTAAAGGCAGGGAAAGAGGAAGACCATGCTTGAGATAGATAAATTCGAGAGATGGGCATGAAACGACAAATTTTCCGTTTCCGTTAGTCGTTACTCGTTCCGTTACATAACGGAACAAAGAACGACAATTTGGATGGGCCAGGCTCGAACCGAACAGAACCAAGAAAATTTTCTTCATTGTGTTCATTTCTGTTACTGGCCTGGCCGCCCAATAAGTCCTCCTACCTGCCGGCCTGCCGGTGCTGCTGCTGGCCTTCCTGGTACAGTCTTCTGGCTTCCGGCTTTGGGGGCGGAGTCAAGAAGGGGCTGCCATCTGGTCTCTGCGTGCGGAGGCCAGATGGGAGCACCCCTCACCCTCCTCCACCATGAAGGCTGACAGCCCGGTGGGCTATCAGCCTTCCTGGTGGAGGAGGGAAGGAAGGGGGCTCTGATCCGCCCTCCTCGCACGCGGAGGCCGAATCAGAGCCCCGCCCCCCTTGTCAGCCTCCGTGGTGGAGGAGGGAAGGAAGGGAGCTCCGATCCGGTCTCCTCGCACGCGGAGGCCGGATTGGAGCCCCCTGTCCAGCAATCTCCGCCCTGGAAATGACAGCCCGCCGGGCTGCCATGCATCGAGGTGGAGGGCAGCGAGAGGGATGTTCCCCACGCCGGATGACTGGGTGCTGTCATCCGCCAAGGCACCATTTCTGAAAAAAGATAAACAGAACGAATTTTTTTAAAAAAAAAATTCGGTCCGAAAAACGGAAACGGAGGGAGATGGGACACGAACAGAATGGAAACGGAACACAATTTTTCCATTTCGTGCCCATCTCTAATAAATTCCATAAAGGAAGCCACAGTCTTGGTGATTGCAACAGTATGCTGTTAATGATAGGACCTTTTGGACGTCACTCACGCAGAGGCTCACCATAAGTCTGACACAACTTGATGGCTGTCATAAAACAACAATTGCTATTGGATCCACAATAAATAAGTCACATGGGAACTCAGGCACCAAGCTAGCAGAGGGATTCTGGGAGCCCAGTTCCAAAAAAGAAATATTTTCAAACTCTGAATACAACATAGGAGAATCCATGAAAGCCTACAATGATATAATGTAGATGTACAGCTATAGACAGAGATAGACACACAGGTCACAACTGTGCTCAAGAGGGAATCACATTTGTTCCTCTCTCAGTTTTGTTGACTTAGATTGTATCAGTTCAGGCACATATTACATTCAGATCTAGAAAAGGGTAGAATTTGGATCCTTAGTCATGGCTTTTCCCCCTTTAAATTCCTGCACTCCTTTAGTTCATAACAATTCCCCAGATAAACCAAAGTATTTACTGGTTTAATTTTTCTTATTTTTTTCAAATGTATCATGATTATCTATTATTATGCTTTTGTTAACTTCTGTTGTTATTGTTGGTTGTGTTTGCTTTAAACCGCCCAGAGAGACCTTGCCACCAGATGGGCAGTATAGAAATTAAATAAATAAAAAAATAATCAAATGATAATAAAATAATCTCTTACCTGTTGGAGAAAGGTGGTTTAGAGATATCAACTCAGGTGGTAAAACACAGGTCCTAGCATTTGAAGCCAACAAAACAAAAACAAAATAAAATCCACTTAGAGCCAGTGCAGAAACTTCCTCTGAAATTGAAAACCAAACCAAGCCAAAAATCAGCGGGCTGTTTTGTAGAACTTTAAAATGTCAAAGGAGGAGGGAAAACAGCTCTCTTCATCCCAATTCTCAGTGCCTGAAGATGACACTTGATGAAGAAGTGGGGGAAAGGACAGGTCTGTGACAAGAGACTAAGCTGGAAAACAAGAGGGGAGAGTGAAGTGTTTTGAACTCCAGAAGTTCCACATCAGTTGCAGGAACAAATAGATCAGTGGTGTGCCCCTGGTGTGGAGACAGAGCCTAACTTCGGGAACGCTAGAAGGCTGAGGAAGGAGGAACTGAGGAGGAGGTATCGGGAGGGGTCTAGGAAGGAATGAAGGCGTGTGTGTGTTTCAACTAATGTGGGGTGGGGTGGAGACTTGCAAAGAGGGAGTTAGGAGAGGCAAAGGTAGATGTTCTGTTTTGTAAAAAGCTGCAACCCCTTAAACACAGCTCCTACAGAGCAAACACCATTTAATACAGTGGGACCTGCGATTGTATAATGAGAGAGTCGGAAGACAGGCCAAAGGATTTAGGTTTCTGAAATCAGGGTGGGAGATCACAACAACTGACACATGCATAAAACACACATAAAGACGTGCACACAAACATCCAGGACAAAGAAGGCAGGGTTTAAAGCCAGTCAAGTTCAGTTGTCAAATGAGGCAGAAAATCCAATAACCCTCTGTTTGTTTCCTGGGCACTTCGAATATAACAATATGACAATGGGGGGGGGGGTTGCAGAGACACAGCTCCAGAATTAAATGGGAAACAGAATGAGCATAACCCACCATTATGGAGGACTGTTCTTCAGCCAGAGCCACCAGCTCCATTATTCAGGGTGAAGTCTTTGCCTCAGGTAGCAGAGTACTAGAGGAGGGTGTAGTGGCCAACACCTCCTGTGCTGGAACACCTGAGTAAACTTCTAACCTGCTCTGATGTTGCTACCTCCCCACCTCTATAGCACAGCCACTTCTTGGCAGGCTACACGCAAAATAACTGACTCTGAGAGTCTGTGTGAGGCATTGTTTTTGACTGCTGTACCTCATAATGTTTCAGCCCCGAAGGACCTCGGAGCCAGGCATTCCACCCTTAGCCATGCAAGAAGCAGCAACACTGTGGAGATGGGAGAGATTGCTGTGTGTTGTGTAGTTACAGTTGTGATTGACTCTTTGTGACCCCATGTCCATGGAGTTTTCTTGGCAGGGATACTGGAGTGGTTTGCCAGTCCCTACTCCAGGCGCAGCACCTAGTGGTGGTTTCCCATCCAAGTACTAACCAGGGCCGACCCTGCTTAGCTTCGGAAATCAGGTAAGATTGGATGTGCTTAGGGCAGGCATGTCCAAACTTTGGCCCTCCTGATGTTTTGGACCACAACTCCCAGAATTCTAAGCTTAGATTGCCAATGGCAAAGGACTATGCCTGGCTTAGGGCATCTAGGCAGCTTGGAGAGATGCTAGCTTCAGGTCAAGCTGATTTTCAGGGCTGCCAGGAGACAAGTGAGCATTTGCAGGTATCTTCAATTTGTTTAGCCCAAGTGTGATTTTAAAATGAAGTGCCATGCAGGAGGAGATCAGAAACCTTGCAGTTGCCCATCCACTAAGACCTGTGAATGTACTGCACTAAAGCCTTTGCTCATGGTCTGAGATTGATCCCAGCAGATTCAGATAGCGGTTTCAAAATTGACTCTGCCTTGCACCGTTCCAATGTCAAGTACCTAGATCACTTGGGGAGGGGAGTTTGTTATTTGCATAATTACATTGCAAAAGTCCATGAAGATTCTCAGTTATCCAGGTAAGGTTATCTGGAAGCTCAATTATGGCAACTGATCTTCTTTTCTTATTAGGTCATAACGTTTTGCTGCTCATTCAAGTGGCTTAATGTAGTCTGATGAAGGTTGGTAGGAGACTTCCAATTTATCTTTCACATTGTTTTCCCTTCACCCTGTTCTGAATAGGCTTCTTTGATGGACAATGGCCATAAGTGTGTGAAAGTCACAGCTCTGCAACCTGTCCCAGCATCCGTTAAGCATGGATCTTTAGCAGTGGCCTTTTTGGTGAGAAGAGGGGTCTCTGTAATCTGCCCACAGGGGAGATCCCTTTAGACAGAGCCCCATTGTCGGCTCCATGTGCGGAGGCGAGAACAGGGTTCTTTTTAGACAGTTCTCCCCCGCAGGTGGATGACAGCTGGGTGGGCTTTAGAGAGAGCCCCTGTCTCGTCTCTGCATGCGGAGATGAGTACGGGGCTCTCTCTAGTCAGTTTTCCCTGCGGGTGATGACAATGTGCAGCCACTGTAATCAGCCACGTAATGAACCAAACCAAACAGAACCTATTTTTTTTTTCGGTTCGGTTCATTTTGTTCTAGAATCACTCTGGGGTTCATTATTTGTTTTGTTACCTAATAGAGATGGGCACGAAATGAACAATTTTTATTTCCGTTTTGTTTTTTCATTTCGTTACGTAACAAAACGACAAATGAATTTTGGCTCTGAAATGAAACGAAACGAACAGAAACACCGGAAATTTTGTTGTGCGTTTTGTTTCCGTTACTGCAATATGAGTGAATTGCTTAAATTCCTTAAAAACATCACAAAAAATTGAAATAAATGGTAATGAAATGGTAACAAACGAACAAAAATGAAAACGATTTTTTTTCAAAAATTCATGAAAAACGGAAACGAACAGAAACGGACCCTCCAAACGACAAATGACAAACGAAATGCAATTTTTTTGATTCATGCCCATCTCTATTACCTAACGAGATGAATAACGAATAACGAAACAAACTAAAAGTTCATTTGTGCTCATCTCTAATTTCCAATTTTGCTTCTCTCTGTGTAAGTTTGTGCATGTAATTTTAAGCAATGATTTGCTCTGAGATATAATCTTCCCTAATGTTCCTCATTTATTTATTTATTTTTATTTATTTTTACATCTTTAAAATCCCTTGGAAGTGATGGTGCAGAAAGAGTATACAAGGGAGAATCAGCTTAAATTAGCTTATGAGAGAAACGAAACTGGTTTCCCATGGAAGAGTATTTCAACAATGGGTGCCACCATTAAGACGTCCCTTTCTCTTGTTGCCATTTTGCCACAACTGACAGGTTTACGAATACATGGTGATCCAGGTATCAGCTTGATAGATGTATGGATTATGAGAGAGAATGAGAATGCCACCACCTTAAACTATGCGTAAAAATGAATCCAAACTTAGTAAAGCAGGGTATGTAATTGTAAGTTGCATCCCCAGCGGTGGGTACCATCTAATGGCAATTGTATTTGGAATGGCTGATTTGATGCACATCCATGTCTATGGAATAAGTATCACTTTAACCTAACATGAAAAGTACTGGGGTGTGGATACGACTGGCTAAGATACCCATGTGTTGAAAAGGTCCAAAGCTGGAAAAGTGCCTAACCTGTTAGCTACTCCACGTCGACATAGTCACTTGGGACTTCAGGGGTAAAGTTGCACCTGTGAATATTCTCAGAATGCAAACAATAGAATATTGTAATGCCATCTAAAACCAGTTGGCTCCCACTTTCCCAAGCAATTGAATCACCCACCAGCCATTGGAGGCTAGAGCAGTGGTGGTGAACCTTCGGCAGTCCAGATGTTTTGGACCACAACTCCCACAGTCCTTTGTCACTGGCAATACAGGCTTGGAATTCTGGGAGTTGTGATCCAAAACACCTGCAGTGCTGAAGGTTCGCCACCCCTGGGCTAGAGGCTGGGGTTTTACTAAAACTATGAGAAGCTTCTGTGTTGGCTTCAGTGAGGCAAAAATCAAGAATGAGGGTAAGACAAGAGAAGAAAGACGAGTTAGTTGCTTTTAAAAAGGACCTGGGTTTCTTTATTAAAACAAACTGTCAAAGAAGGAACAGAGACTGACAGCTCTTGTGTCAGTTTTAGCCCCTCTTGGCAAAGTATTTTGCTCTCCTTATAGCTGCTTCTGAAATAACTCACTGTAGGGCAGAGATGGGGATGGAAAGATGACACCAGCGACAAGAAGATGGGTAGCAACTCTCCCCTCACTTTTCAGGTAGGAATCCAGGTATTCTGACTCGAATCTTGTCCTGAAAGCATTATAGTCAACAGGGAGGCAGGATAGGTCCCGGACAGATCTGAGAGAAAGAGAAGGGGGCTATGGAAGAGGCATTATGTTCAGAAGATTCTTGCCAAATGGCTTTATAGCTAGTGTTCTAAATTAAAAGGTCCCTGGCAGGGATATTTTGGGAGGTGGCTCAGCTGTGGCTGGATGACTGGAGCCACTCCACCCTCGGAGAAAAACCCCAGGTTATTATTTTTGTACAGTATCCTTGGGCACTGCTGATCCTAGGCGTTTATTATGAGGTTTTAGAAATCTCAGCTGGTGCTTAATGTTTGTCTTCACAATTTTCTACAAGTGCAGCGGGGAATCTGACAGCTTTCATTGCACCAGTCTTATTTTATCCCTGCCAGGAGATAGTCCCTAAGTATACTTTCTCTTGGTTTAAAAGGTACCTTCCTCAGCTGAAATAGTCCAATATGCTTCTCTGTAATATAAACTGCAATGCATACACATATGCAGCAAAGTCTTGTAAATATGTGCTGAATGACGACATGGGGCACCCACAACTTGTGCATTCACAGATGTTTAAAAGGGGGCTGAGATGAGTCCATTGGTTACACCATTGAAGTGCTGACACGTGTGTCACAATCTCACTATCTGTGCATTTGGCATCATTTTGAAGAGGCTGAATGCTTGCAGGTGTGTACACACAATCCTCGGTCTTCTATCCACAGAGGAAAATCCTGATAAAAAACACCTGCATTCACATGTTTTGTTGTTATGCACGATCAAGTCTCCTCTGATTTATGCCGCCCCCATGGATGAATAATTTCCAAAATGTCCTGTCTTCTTTACCACTCTTGCAAACTCAAGCCTCTGGTCTCCTTTAAGGCAGGGGTGCCCAAACTTTTTGTAAGGAGGGCCAGATTTGGTGGCTGAGAATGTGTCAGGGGCCGGTTGCTCCCTGACCCTGCCACCCCACTGCAAGCCCCACCCACTGACCCATAAGCCCCACCCACTGACCCCTTGCAAGCCCACCTGCAGGAAGGAAGGTGGGGACCAAGGGAGGGAGGGAGGGAGGTGGGGAACAAGAGAGGGAGGGAGGGAGGAAGGAAGGTGGGGACCAAGGGAAGGAGGAAAGAATGAAGGTGGGAACCAAAGGAAGCACAGGGAGCCGTGGCCACAGGTCGCCCCTTAGAAGAGGTGATCTGTGCAACCTTGCAGCCCCCCCAAGCTCCCCAGTGGTGGCGATGACTCACCTGCGAGCCCACCCCAAAGCTCCTTGGCAGTGGCAGAGGCCCGCTGGCCTGCCTACCCCCACACATTCCCCTGTGGTGCCAGTGGCAGCAGACCACCCATCCGCTCAAGCTTCCCAGCGGTGCTGGTGGTACGGCCTGCCCGATCACTGCCCTGCGAGTGCGCCTAACCTCACAATGTTCCCGGCTATGCTGGTAATGGCGGCCTGCCCGCCGAGCTTCACAAGGTTCCCAGCGGTGCCGGTAGTGGTGACCCGCCCGCGTGCCGCTCTGCAAGCACGCCCAGCTTCACTTGGTTCCTGGTGATGCTGGTGGCGGGGGCCCACCCACGTGTCACCCCCCCATGTGCGCCCAGCCTGACATGGTTGCCGGCGGTGCCAGTGGCAGCAGCCCGCATGATGGCCGGCCGGCCGGCCGGCTGGCCAAGCCCCACAAGCTTCCCAGCGGTGATGGTGATTGTGGCCCGCCCCGTCGCCCGCCCACCCAGCCCCACAAGCTTCTGCTCACCAGCCAGCCGGCCTGCCCAGCCACTCAAGTTTCCCAGTGCTGTCAGTGTTGGCAGAAGATTTTTTTAAAAAAAACCATGAGGCGAAGGAGGGGGAGGGAGGGGTGGGCCAGCCAGCCACAGGCCACTCAGAATGGCCTGATGGGCCGGATTTGGCCCCTGGGCCAGACTTTGGGCAGGCCTGCTTTAATGAGTAAGTCCATCTCTTATGTGGTCTTAGGAGCCCCGTGGCACAGTGGTTAAAATGCCTGTACTGCAGGTAAAACTGTGCTCATGTCCTGAAGTTCAATCCCAGGTAGCAGGCTCACGGTTGACTCAGCCTTCCATTCATCCGAAGTCGGTAAAAACCCAGCTTGCTGGGGGGAGGGGCAATGTGTAGCCTGCATACTATAATTAAACTGTAATCTGCTCAGAGACTACTTGAAGTGGTATGGGGCAGTATATAAGCAGAACACTTTGCTTTTTGCTTTGCTTTATTTTTTCCTCCAAAGGAGGACAGCTCTAGTTTCTTCATCCCCCCCCCTAGAGATAGTTCAGGTTGGATTAGATCTAGAGACCTCTCATTTGTCTTTCTGGCATGCCAGTGTACTTGTAAAGCTTTCCTCCAGCACTATATTTCAGATGAATACTGTAGTTTTTATTCCCCATCAGTTTGCAGTACTGCACTTCTAAATGTTGCTATAATTTTTTTATTCCCCACCATTTTTGCAGTACTGCACTTCTAATTGTTAAAAGCAAATCTCAAGTTTTGGTTCTTATTAAGGCATAAATGGTATCAATTCATCTACTCTGAAAGCACTGATTGCATTTAGAGGTGGGCATTGTATTTAGAGGTGGGCATGACCCTTTGTCACAGTTCATAAAGTTACTGCTGCTCCCCTCCCCCATCTCCTCTGGCTCAATCTGACACTCACCAGGCCCAACATAAGAACATAAGAACAACCTTGCTGGAACAGGCAACAGCCTGTCTAGTCCAGCATTCTGTCTCACACAGTGGCTCACCATTTGCTTCAGAGTATTCCCAGGCAGATGTCTTCACCTGCTTATGATTCCCTGCAAATGGCATTGAGAGATATCCTGCCTATCTCTCCAACCCAGAGGTTGTCCTTAGGCACCCATAATGATAGCCATGAATACCCTTGTTCTCCATGAACTTGTCCAATCCTTTCTTAAAGTTGTTAAGGATGACAGCTGTCACCACTTCTTCTGGCAGGGAGTTCCACAGATCAGTGATCCTTTGGGTGAAAAAGTACTTTCTCTTATTTGTTTGAGATCTAGCACTCAAAAGTTTAATGGAATGCCCCTTGGTTCTAGTGTTGTGCAATATGAAAAACAGTTTTTCCTTATCTACTTTGTCCATACCATGTATGCTTTTATAAACTTCAATTAGGCGCCATCTTTCAAGAGTGAAGAGGTCCAGCCGTTGCAGCGCCAGATGGTAAGTCCCCTAATCATTCTGTTTTCCATCCTCTGCGCTTTTTCCATAATATCCTTCTGGAGGTATGGTGACCAGAGCTGTACACAGGTGGAGCCTCACCATAGATAGAGGCAAAAATGACACTTGCTGACTTATTTTCTATACCCTTCCTAATGATCCCTGCCCTAGCATTGAGTTTACTTTTTTCACTGCTGTGGAACACTGTGTCAACACCTTCATTGAACTGTCTACCAAGACACCAAGGTCCCTTTCCTGGTTTGTTGCAGAGAATTCTGACCCCATCAGCTTCCTGCATCTCCTTTTATGTTATTTTAGATTTTTCGGATTATTTTGTTATTTTTTAAATTTATTTATAGCTATTACATTGATTTAATTATGATTATGTATTGATTTTATTTAGTTATATATTGTATATTGTATAATGGATTGTATTATTTATGCCTCTACTTTGTCAACTGCCCAGTGTGACTTTTGTTCAGATGGTGTGGCATATAAATCAAATAAATAAAAAAATTAAATCCTCAACTGATCTTCCAGTCCAAGCCACAGCTCAGGCTTTGCTGCCCCCTCCCCATCATTGGCTAATCTCCTACTCCAGAGGATGGGGCAGAGACATCTGTGCTCTTGCTTGTGATAGGGGGATTAGCCGAGGAGGTGGGAAAAGCAAGCAAGCTGGGCCTGGCGAGTGCCTGATCAGCTGGGGAGGCAGAGAAGATGAGCAGCAGCTGCTGCAATACTGACCTTACGAAGGGACGCAAACTGGGACAGATACGTTCGTGCCCATCTCTAGTTGTATTTATATCATCAAAATCAGTCCCACAATTATCTTTCTTCAAGCAGGGAGACTTAGTTTCTCAATTTATTTATTTATTTATTTATTTATTTATTTATTTATTTATACTTATTAACCACACAGTTTTCCCACAAGAACTCCGGGTGGTGTACAACATATTACAACATAAACAATCTATCCAAAAAGCCTACAGTAAAAATCCAATAACAAAACAAAGAGATAAACAAGAACAGACAACCACATCCATCCATACCACAAACACGTAGTCCAGCAAGAAAAGGCTGGGTCAATCCATACAAAACCAACATACAACATATCATGGTGCACACAGCGATCACCAAAGCTATTACTAAAGAACCAGGTTTTCAGTGCTCTTCTAAAGACCGGCAGAGACTCCGCAAGCCGGATCTCTGTTGGCAGAGTGTTCCAAAGTGCTGGGGCAGCCACTGAGAAGGCCCATTTCCAAGTAGCAAGTCTTTGGGCCTCCCTCGGAGTAGCCACCCGGAGTGACGGCGAGAGCGAGGCTCTGGTTGGGCAGGACAAACGTGACCTTTGGGAGATCCAGTCCGCCAGATAGACAGGTCCCAAGCCACGGAGGGTTTTGTAAACCAAAACCAATACCTTGAAGCTTATTTGGGAGGCAACGGGTAGACAGGGCATACTGCAAACACCTGAAGCATGACATGAGAACAATGAAGCTAAAACGTATTTTGGAGGGCAGAGATCTAAAGATATAAAGTTAAGTACCAAGATAAAGCAATCTGGGTAATTGTTTCTGTGAAACACCAATTAGTTCTTCAAGTACAGAAGCACCCCTGAGATTTACTTTTCAGAAAGCAATTTTCTTAAAATCTACAGTGTTCCTGAATCAGCCAGAAATTTAACCTGACAACAGCCAAAAGATACATCACAATATTCCTCATTGAATCAAGATGTTGCTCCCGTATCATAGCATCTCCCCAGGAATGAGTGCTGAACATTGAGCAGCATTTAACAAGTAGACACATATTCTGATATCCCGAGGGAGAGCTTTTCAAGAGCCTGGTCAAAGTTTGGATGAATGAATAGGATAGTGATTTTAAAGTGTGAATTATTAGTACTTACATTCAATATTTTATGTCGCCGTTGTCCCTTTTACCTTATACAGTGTGTATTCAAATTTTCTTAGGAGGGAACAAAGCAGGAGCTGTTGTTATTGCGTGTAATTTATATTCCTGTGTTAGAGAGTTATGTGCACACATTTCTAAAATTTGCACAAAATATAGCTCTCATTCCCACCCTGCTTTCTTCTCAAGAGCACCACACAATTCATTGTTCTCTAGGAGACCAGCAAGAATAATTTTGTGGTTTCTTGTCCTTGAAGGTGAGGATGAGGCCTGGAAAAATGGATATTATCCATTTTAAAATCTCTGCTTTCAAAATGCTATACAGTGGTCCCCCGCCCTTTTGCGGTTCATATACTGCGGTCCCACTATATTGCGGGACCGCAGTATATGAAAATATGCCCCCTGGGTAAGGGGGAAAATGCCTGTTTCAGACCTCCCATACTTATCCCAGGACTGGCACTGCCCCAAACAGGCCTGAGAGGGCCTTCCCGGGCTTTCTGGAAGCCCAAAAAGGGCCTCCCTGCAAACCGGATGTCACTTCTGGTAAACCAATTGGGGCCTCCAGAAGGCCCGGGAAGGCCCTCAAATGCCCATTTGGGGTAGCACCAGGCTAGGAGTGAGTAAAAGAGCCCCCAGCTAGGCCCCCAGGCCCAGCCTGACCTGCATCTCCATATTGCGGAATTTCAATTATCGTGGGTTGGGTCGGGTCTCTAACCCCTGCGATAGGCAGGGGGTCACTGTACCAAGGACTGTGGGTTGTTCTGTAAACTAACTTGTGTATTGAAAATAAGAGAGAGGGCTTCTTTACTTGAGTAAAGTAAGTGGACTGTCATCTCAAAAGATTCAGAGATTTTCCCCCCTTTTCAGTAAATACCCTGCAAAAGAGAGAGAATTTTGGAATTTGCAGCCTAGCTCTGCTTGGAAAGGAAAGGCATAACAATGGATTAAGATCCTATTTCTGGTTGATATTTCTTCACCTTATGGAACCTGTGATTCATGGTAGAAGGTGCCATGATATGTGTATAATTGCTTTTGTGTATACCAAACCAACAATCGGTAAAACTCAGTCCAATCATGTTCTCTCATTCATCTTCATATAAATATATAGATCATGTCATTTTTTGTGGTTTTCAATTGTGTAATGGAGATCAGTGAAGTAATGAGAACAAATTGCTGCTTATTTAATGAGGTGCTGGTTGAATGTCTGGCTGCACACTTAACTACATGATTGTGGAGAGCTCCAGAAACATAACCAGCACTTTGTTAATTTGGTGCCATGACTTTAAAACATTTTTGTTTATGTAACTGTGAATCACACATAGGATTCTCTCTCTCTCTTATATATATAGTGTTCTGCTGAGTACCAAGCTTTTGGTGTGTGTGTGGGGGGGGGGGAATGTGTAGCCTGCATACTGTAATTAAAAAAACTGTAAACGATCCAGAGACTACTTGAAGTGGTATGGGGTGGTATATAAGCAGAACACTTTGCCTATCTATCTATCTATCTATCTATCTATCTATCTATCTATCTATCTATCTATCTATCTATCTGGACCTCTAATACACACAGACACGGACACAGACACAGACACTCACTCACTCACTCACTCACTCACTCACTCACACACACACACACACACACACACACACACACACACACACACACACACACACACACACACACACACACACACCATTAGGTTTCTGTTTAAATCTATTGCATGTTTGTACATTATTCATTATATTGACATGCACCCTGTTTTAGTATTAGTATTAGTATTACACAAACGTGGTTTTTTGGGGGGGGCTAGGAGCAGGCACTGCTCTCAAAATTTCAAAGTTGGGTGTGCATGGGCTGTGATCAGCATGTTGCTCATTCCTTCATAAAACTAATGAACAAAACCCTTGCTTTCATCTAAGAACCTTGTAATGAATCCAGACAAGACTTGGTATTTGATTGATGGCCAACTGAAAGAAATTCCACAGAAATAAAACAATTAGTAAGATAATCTTCATGAAATAAAATGCCTGTAACAAAATATGATTGCCTTTTTTGGAGAATAATGTGCCTAACATTGCCCTCTTAATGATTAATGACACTAATTTCTCAATGCATATATTATCTCCTTCCTGTTTTTATTTCTTCAGCCTATATATGGATAATTATGACAACCAGCCTTATCAGGAGACTTACATTTCAACTGATAGGATACAGTCGCATCTGTAATGGCCGCAGTTCCAAACATTGGAAAGTTTTCTCAATAGCTGATAAAGTTGTTAAATCCCATTTAAGTGCAAACTGGTTTCCACTCTATGCATACGATATCAAGTGCAAACAGAAAATATTGAAAAAAGAATGAAAAAAGAATGAAATACAATCCAAAAGGAGAAGGGGTAGGCGTACAATATGATGAACCATCTTTGTCTTACCACGTATTTTCCTACAGGTATTATCTAAATGGATAACTAAACAATTTAGAAACTACTGGACAGCCAGGTAGACCAGTGGACAACATCTGTTTCAGAGTTCATCTGACCATCAAGTGTTGGTGGTGGGGAGGATGTCATGGGACATTTCAACAAACAGATACTTCCATCTAGTGGACAGAGCAAAGCATTGCAGTCCCAACAGACTCAATGTGTTGAAGATGTGCTTCACATCCAAACACAGACAAACAGCCGGAAAAACTCACAACAGCTATCAGATCCCAGCGATGAAAGCCTTTGAGAATAGTTGGTGTCATTCTTGGGGGGGGGGATTAAAGGATATCCCAAGTGAGAAAGTTAGTTGTGCATTATAGATATTTTGGTTCACACTGCTTACACAACCCGATGCTGTGATTTTTAGGGTTGTGATGGATTTCACAGGGTAAATGATCAGCTTAGTTCCTGTATCATCTAAGGATTCATACAGGTCTGTTTTCCCCACTGCCACCCCGATGCTAGAAGCTTGAAAGTGTCTGAAATGTGAGGTGTACTGGACTTGAACATGTCTTAATTGTACTGGAAAGGTGGGGTAAAAATACTCTAAAATAAATAAAAATAAAATTATAAAAATGACTTGGTAGAGTACTAAAGTGGATATAGCGATAGACTAGGATTCGAGAGGCATGGATACAAATCCCCCTTCAAAAATGGAAACTTGTTGCAGATGTTCAACTGGCAAATCCACCCCTTAAATGCAACATTTACCAATGAAAGCCCTTTTAGGGCTGCTGTAAGCTGGTTTTCACTTGGAGGCACACAACAACAGCAACCATGGCTAACGTACCGAAGGAAGGTGATCAGAGTCCCCTTTTACCCCTTTTCGTCCACATGCCAAGACAAACTAACAATGGTGATTTTATTGGAAACCTCACCCAGCAAGTTCTCAAGTGGCACAAACTGGATAAGGGAAAAATGTGCTTGTGGCCATTTTGAATGTTGGTGTTTAGCTGCTATTTAATTGGAGGAAATGGCTTTAATTTTACTGTGAAATATTTCTTTTGGACTTGTTCCTCCCATTAAAATGTTTTGATGCCTTTTAAGAGCAGCTTTAAGGTGTGATTTGCTGAAGGCTTCCTCTCGCAATACAGTTAGCTCAATAAAACAGACAATAATAGATCAGGTCCAAGGTGGGAGGCCATTTTTACTGCCCCCAGGCACTTTCTCCATTAGGCTAGAAATATTTGAAAAGGAGTAATAGTTCCAAAAGTAGTTTCATGGTAAACTTAAAGCCATTTCCTCTAGTAATTCTGAATAAGCAGAATGCAGGAATGACGGACATATATGTCATCACTCAAAGCAGATGTTTCGTGTACCACAAAGGCCAATTAATATGAAGCCCACACCCTTTTGATTACATGTGAAGCCTTATGAGTAAGATGACCACTAAACCATATAGGACTTAAATTCAAACCTATCACTTCCAGGGTGATACCTCAAACCTATTGAGAGCTGAGTGGATTTGCAGCCTCTCTGCTGAATATGCAGGATGCTAAAGCACCATAAAGTTTACTTTTAAGCCATCAAGGAATTTAATGGCAGGAAGAAGTTCTAGACCTTTAATGGGAGAAACAATGAAGAAATAATTCTACTTTACAATCAAAAAAACATTTCCTCAAATCCAGTACAATGCAGTTCTGAACCTTTTAGCTGGCCTGGAACTCTCCAAGGTATATTGTTCTCCAGAGCATCGGGCATCTAATGCAAAGGAGCCCATGAAATCTTAACACAAATTTTACGCACAGTTTCAGAATCATTGAAAAGTCATCCAAAACATTTGAGATCTCTCTCTTCTGTCCATGAAGAAGAAGAAAAGCAGACCTTTTGTGGATCTAGCAATGGTAATATGTTTTGGTCCAAATATATTTCACACCAAAACTCTTGTGATTTGCTCCAGATGTTTTATTTGTTGCATAAAACCCATTTCCCCAAATGTTGTTCAAACTAATTTCTAAAATGCAGAAAAAGGCACAGATGCTCCTGTAATCCTGCCCAACAGGGCAACTCCTTTGCCATTTCTTTCTCATCTTCGGGAATGAAATGAACAAAGATTTACACCCATGATTTCTACTGTCACAGCTGAATCCTGCTTAACCAATTTGTGGCAATTTCACTTTTTAATGGTCTGGTCCATGATGATAGTTCAAATTTTCTCTCTTCCATCTGGCCTGTAACATTAAAAAGGAGGCAGAGCAGGTTTTAAACTAAATCTGGCACGGAGGGGGGCAGGTCCTGAGCAGTGTCCGGTTCAATACTCATCACTGTGGAATGAGGCTGGATAGGATAGAGAACCACAAAGTGACAAAAGAGTAGTTAGTAGGAGTGGGAGAGTGGTGGGACATGATAGAGCCTCGTGGCGCAGTGGTTAAATGCCTGTACTTCAGGTAAAACTGTGCTCACGACATGGGTTCAATCCCTGGTAGCAAGCTCAAGGTTCACTCAGCCTTCCATCCTTCCGAGGTCGGTAAAATGAGTACCCAGCTTGCTGGGGGAGGGGGCAATGTGTAGCCTGCACACGGTAATTAAAAAAACAATTGTAAACCGCCCAGAGATGACTTGTAGTGGTATGGGGCGGTATATAAGCAGAACACTATAGTTAGCCCGATCAAATGAAAAGCTGGAGGTGGGGGAAGAACAAAAAAGGAGTCCTTCCAGGGGCTTCTATGGAAATGCTCAAAGCCTCTAGGTGGAAGAGTCTGAACATTCGGTGGCTAGGGATGACATTGATATAGTGGTCATAATGGAAATTTGATGGAATGCTGAGAACCAGTGGGATACCACAATCCCAGGCTATTAGCTCTATAGGAGGCATAGAGAAGGGTGTATTGGAGATGGAGTGGCCATCAATGTCAGAGAAAGAGTAAAAATCCAGCAGAATGGAGATGTATGGCAGGTCTGGCTCCAAAATAGAATCACTGTGGGTTAATCTACCAGTGCCAAGAAGCAATGTGATAGTGTGGATGTGCTATCATCCGCCAGACCAAAAACTAGAGGGGGGTCTTGAAATGAGGAGACAAATAAGAGAGGGACAGGATTGCAATCATGGGGGACTTCAATTATCCTGAAATCAGATGGGTCAATGTGTGCTTGGATCAAGAAAGAGAGACCAGGTTTCTCGACATGCTCATTGATTGTGCCTTAGAGCAACTTATCATGGAGCACACCAGAGGACAGGTGATTCTGGATTTAATATTGTGTGGTTAGGGGCATGAATGTCACCAGGCCACTGAGGAATAGTGACTTTGATCTGGTTGCTTTTGCCATACAAGTTGAGGAAAGAGTTTCAAGCAAATCTGACACACATGCAAGAACCTTGATATACAACGGGCGGACTTCCCTCACCTGAGGGAACTACCATATTTTTTGCTCTGTAGGCTGCACCTAGCCATAAGACACACTTAGTTTTTAGAGGAGGAAACCAAGAACAAATGTTTAGCCTAAGGTTTCATGGTGGGGGGATCCTGGCTGCAAAAGGGGAGGGCAGAGGCTCCATGGAAGAGACCTCCTTGCAAACAAGGTGGTTTTTGACTGGTGAATCCTGGCTAGAGATGGGCATGAAATGCCAAAATCGCGTTTCATAATTTGTTTCATTTCATTTTTATTTTTATTTTTGTTCTTTGGACTTCCCACAGCCCCATCAGTGCTTTTTGTTTCTATTATTTTTATTTTTATTTTTTATTGTTTCCCCTGCAATCCCAGCAGGGGCCCCACACTACAGCTGAATGGGGCTTTTTAAAAAAAGACCCCTGCCAGCTCTAGCATGCCCGTGCTCGGCACTTTTTTAAAAAAATTATTTTTATTTTTATTTTATTTTCCCCTGTAAGCCCAGCAGGGGGGCCACAATACAGCTGAATTGGGCTTTTTAAAAAAAAGCCCCAACCAGCTCTAGCATGCCCCGTGCTCAGCACTTTTTTTTAAGAAAAATAAATTTAAATTATTTTTATTTTTATTTTTTATTTTACCTGCAAGCCCAGCAGAGGGCCCAAACTATGGCTGAATGGGACTTTTTGAGAAAAAGCCCCGATCAGCTGTAGGGCAGCCCCTAGCCTGCACTACAACTGATCTCTGGGGCATTGGTTGGAACAGGTTTTCCCCATACGAAGGGGCTAATGCATTCCTATGGAGAAACAAAACGGAACGGAACGAAACAGAAATTTCTGTTTCATTTTGTTTCCTTTCTCTTCCAGAGTGGAGTTCATTATTTGCTTTGTTAGGGAACTAAACAAATAATGAAACAAATTAAAAATTCATTTCATGCCCATCTCTAATCCTGGCTTCAGAATGGGAGGGCAGAGGCTCTATGGAGGAGACTTCTTTGCAAACGAAGTGATTGGAACAGTGGAATCCTGGCTACAGCACGGGGCATGAGAGGCCCCATGCAGGTAACTTCTCTCTAAATGATAATCTGTGATATATATATATGTAGCGGGGATTATTCTATTCACCCTATAAAATGCACAGACATTTCCCTTACTTTTGAGGGGGAATGCCTCTTATAGAGCAAAAAGTACAGTAGTTAGAAAGAAGTTGAGAGGTAAGGTAAAATGAAAACACAAAGTAGAGGAAAAGGAAAATATTAGATTAAATGCTAGTCTCTGAGGTTCTTGCACAAGAAATCAGCTTTGCCTTACAAAGGATGCTTTGTGTAGCAACCTGGATGAAACAGAGGTAAAACAACAATTCTCTCTCTCTCTCTCTCTCTCTCTCTCTCTCTCTCTCTCTCTCTCTCTCTCTCTCTCCCTCTCTCTCTCTCTCTCTCTGTATCTTTTCTCTTTCTTCTTCACGGGTCTCCTTCCTTGCTGTCGTTCCTGTAGCATATTTTACAGCTGAACACTCATTTGCAGGCTCTTTGCTGAACATGCAAAATGCCAAAACATCTCAAAGGTATTGTTCAGGTGCTGAAGGAACTTAATTCGAGGAATATGTTCTACACATTTAATGGAGAGAAAAAAGTAGAGAAACACTTTCACAGCAAAACCAAAACAATTTTCTCGCATCCTGTACAAAGTCTACTGTAAGTGATTCCCAACCTTTTAGCTACTCTGGACCACTTCAAGGGTTATTGTTTTCAGGAGCAGAGATTGTCTCATGCAGTGAAAGCAGTGCAATCTTTGTTCTCTTGCAGAATGCCAATATTATGTCCATTTTCTGAACTATTGGAAATATTGTCAAATGTGGTTGAGATTTTTCTCTCCTTAACAAGAATAAAAATACTTCTTCTTTTTGGTATCAGCAGCATGCAAAATTGCACAGAAACCCTTCTGGTTCTGACCAGAAACATTGCATTTTGTGCAGAATACATTTTTTTGTGTGTAAAATATTTATTTTTTGTTTTTTGTTTTTTAAAAAAGCCTAAAGACTTGTTTTTGCCAGCTTGCCTGGGGTGGAAAAAGCAGATGTCACACTTGGAGATGGCTGATAGCATAGATTCATTCTCTTTTAGTGCTTTACTGCTGAATTGTAATAATTATTTATATTTATATTGTTAGTTTTGGATGGCTTTTAGATTTTTTTAATATCCATTGTTTTATTGAATTTTATATATTGCAAAATGCCCAGAGTCCCCTTCAGGGAGATGAGCAGTGGCAAATCTATAAATAAAACAAATATCTGCACATAAAAAATAAAAATAAAAATTCATATTACAAAAATAATCCTTTCCAGCTAGGCACCTTTTTCTCCTTTCTCATCTCCTTCAACTTTTCTTTCATACTTCTAAGAAGGATATCAACAAAGATTTCCCTCCATGATTTCCACTTCCAGAGCCATACCCCACCTAAGTTAGTGTGGAAACTCCACCTCCCCTTAATCTCATGGCACATTAAGTTTTACTTCCTGATTTTTTTGCACATTGTGACAAGTACCTGGTGGTTATGCACAAATATAGTTTTGGTTTTGCCACAGCAGGTAGGAACTCTGAGAAGTAGACAGTGAACTTCCCCATGAGGATAGCAATAAAGTCAATGGGCTAAAACAGGAACATTAATGGCATTATGACCCTTTAGCAGCCAGAGGGTTGGTGTGGGGAGTCCTCTTGCACCCACCTCCATCCTTGAGCAGTCCTCTCTGTATCCTAGCTCTAAAACAGGTGACACTGGTGTGCTGCCCTCCACAGTTCCAACAGACATGATGAAACCTTCAGGGCTGTCTATTGCATCCCGCCTAGGTGTTGTAATCCCAACAGGTTGGTTTCATAATTTGCAAGCATAAACTCGGGAGTGGTTCATCCCAAAGCATGTTGGGGTGAACTGCTGCTCTTTTCTGAAAATGCTCATCATAGAGGAGCCACGTTTAACCAGGGAAGTCCACATATGCTCTATATATGATGTCTAGATATAGTACAAAGGATGATGCTCACCATGGTTGAGCCTTCACTATGATTGCCAAATAAATAAGGAGCATTCCATCTTATGATGAAAGCAGCAGTCCTTGTCTCTGGCCTCTTCTTTTTCAGTGTCTTTTTAATCCATGTCCCTGTTCAGGAGTTTGGATAAGTCAATGTAGTCATCCTTCCAGATCCATTCCTTTGTTGCAGCCATCAAGTGATCACCCAGCACTAGAGATGGGCACGACCAGAAAAAATGACGTTTCGAGTTGTCGTTTGTCGGGACGGGTCCGTTTCGGGTCGTTTCCGTTTGTCGCGGAAATTTTCAAAAATTTGTCCTTTCTGTTTGTTGTTTGTCATTTATGTTGGGGTTGGGGTTGGGGTTGGGGTAAGTGGGCTCTGGGAGGCACCTCTCTGGGTGCCTCTGATGTCTGACCCACTAAGAAGGGAAGGGAAGCGTTTCGCGTAGCCGCCGCGTACCATACATTACATTATGTTAGGGTTGGGGGGTAAGTGGCAGAGGCACCTCTCTGGGTGCCTCTGACTCACTAAGAAGGAAAGCATAATGGTGTACTGGTTAGGGGTAGGGGTAGTGGGCTCTGGCTGGGAGGCACCTCTCTGAGTGCCTCTACTCTGACCCACTAAGAAGGGAAGCGTACTTGCGTACAGATCTGGGTTAGGGTTGGGGTTAGGGTAAGGGCTAGGCTTAGGGTTACGGTTAAGGTTAGGGTGGATTAGTGGGCTGCACCTCTGGGTGCCTCTGACCCACTAAGAAGGACAGTGTACTGGCGTATGGGTTAGGGTTAGGGTTAGGGTTAGGGTTAGGGTTAGTGGGCTTTTTATGCCCTCTGGCACATCCAGAAGTCTCAGTCAAAACCTGGCCATGCGATTGGTGGAATGGGTCCAAAAATTTGCATGGTCCCATCCCATGGCTAGCCCATCATTGCGCAGGTGTAAAAAAATAAAAATAAAAATAAAGATAAAATAAAACCAATGGAGACATTTTATTGCAAGAAAAACCCACTGCTGCTACTATAAAAAAATCAGGCATTTAAAATACCTAATTTTCAAATGTTTCTGTGGTGCTTTGGTGGGTTTTTGGACCACGATTTAAAAATAAATATTGCGGTTGCCATTTTGGATCCCCCTACCGCATGGCAAATGGAGACGACGAGGATGCCCCCCCAGCCTGGTACCAGCAGCCCAGGACAGGAGGGGGGGGAGGCCGGGGACCCCCCCCCAGAAACCACCCTTCTCTGGTAGGTGCTCTCACTGAGGCAGGCATATTTTTGCCTGCTTTTATGGCCGGGAATCGTTTTTTTTTTTAATTTTTAAAACTTTTTTTCTGTGCTGCTAGACATCGCGCGATCGCCGTGATGCCATGAATGACAATGAAAAACCAGACCCAATTTTTCTTTTTCGGGTCGGGTTTGAGCTGGAGCGGAGTAATTCTCGTTACCGTTACCTGTTACGTAACGATAACGATAACCGAAAACAGAAACGAGAATTTCGCCGCTCCATGCCCATATCTACCCAGCACCACGTCGCAAGGCCCTAAATGGCACCGAATTATAGCTGGTATTTGGGAAAGAAGGATATGGCCATATGCTGACCCCAGGCATGACTGCCAGTGGGGCAGGGATGCCACCTATGGGTGAGGTGCCACCCAGGTGGAGCACCCCTGTGTTGGGTTCTGAGGTTGCCCTAGCGGTGGAGCATAATTGCCCTGCCAGTTCAATGTGCATCCCACCTGGTAAGCCAGGAGTGACCTGTATACCAAGGCTACACCAGGGAGGTTGATGAAGTGTCCAGTGTGGCTGTGAGCTCACCTGGCAAAGAGGAATGGAAGTAATTTGTGTTCAAATGCCTGCTTGCTGTTCTGATTCAGCCTGGCACACCGTGGCCACAATCACCGTCCAGCTGAATTGGTGATGCTGAATCCTCCTGGGGCTCCAAGCTGTCCCCTGTGAAGTCTGCGTCTTTTCATCTGGGTGCTAGGAGCTGAAGCTTCAAGAGCTGCAAAATGGGACTTTAAATGATTAGATGTTTCTCTAAAATGAGCTCTATTCCTAGCTGTGGACTGGGGTGCCATCACTCGAGGTTCCAAGGCACTAGTGACTGCTAGACCCACTACTTGCCTGCTTTTTTCTAAGGGCTCTATCGCACGGCAGAAATAAGCAAGTAATCATTAAACTCGGTTTAACATAGAAACAGAGACTTGGGCAAATAATTTGGTTAAATAATCTTAGCGGTTTCAAAAAACAAAAATTTTCATACCTGGTTCCTGCCATCTCAAACCCAGCAATTTGGCTTTTGCTTTTGACAGATCCAAACCTCTGTCTGTGTTATGAGATGTGGATCAGCTGAGGAGCATGGTTCAAAATCTGGATCAATGTCACTGCCAGTTCCCTGCATTGCACTTTCTTCAACTAGTTTGTCGAAGGTCCATTCCTCTGGTGGTTTCAGAATTGGATGACTGTTGACATGTGACATGGGTCTCATTACTGAAGGCACATTAGGGTATTCAGTTGACTACTTCATTTTGTCAGATAAACTAGGCACATGAGTCAAACAGAAGTAACAGTCCATCACATGGTCTTTGTGTTCTCGCCATATCACTAGGGCAGCTCAGAACTTCATGGCTGCCATGACAACCATGGGGCTATCTCAATATGTCAACCGTCCAACTCATGAGAAAGGCCATGTGGAGGGATTAACCTTGATCCCATTGTCATGGTCAGACCATTTCCTGGTAAAATTTAGACTCTGCCACTGCTACCCTCTGCAGGAGTGAGGGATCAATTAAGATGATCCACCCCCAGAGACATGGATCCTGAAGGATTCCTGAATGCTCTTAGTGGGCTGCACCTCTGGGTGCCTCTGACCCACTAAGAAGGACAGTGTACTGGCGTATGGGTTAGGGTTAGGGTTAGGGTTAGGGTTAGGGTTAGGGTTAGTGGGCTTTTTATGCCCTCTGGCACATCCAGAAGTCTCAGTCAAAACCTGGCCATGCGATTGGTGGAATGGGTCCAAAAATTTGCATGGTCCCATCCCATGGCTAGCCCATCATTGCGCAGGTGTAAAAAAATAAAAATAAAGATAAAGATAAAATAAAACCAATGGAGACATTTTATTGCAAGAAAAACCCACTGCTGCTACTATAAAAAAATCAGGCATTTAAAATACCTAATTTTCAAATGTTTCTGTGGTGCTTTGGTGGGTTTTTGGACCACGATTTAAAAATAAATATTGCGGTTGCCATTTTGGATCCCCCTACCGCATGGCAAATGGAGACGACGAGGATGCCCCCCCCCAGCCTGGTACCAGCAGCCCAGGACAGGAGGGGGGGGGAGGCCGGGGACCCCCCCCCCAGAAACCACCCTTCTCTGGTAGGTGCTCTCACTGAGGCAGGCATATTTTTGCCTGCTTTTATGGCCGGGAATCGGGTTTTTTTTTAATTTTTAAAACTTTTTTTCTGTGCTGCTAGACATCGCGCGATCGCCGTGATGCCATGAATGACAATGAAAAACCAGACCCAATTTTTCTTTTTCAGGTCGGGTTTGAGCTGGAGCGGAGTAATTCTCGTTACCGTTACCTGTTACGTAACGATAACGATAACCGAAAACAGAAACGAGAATTTCGCCGCTCCATGCCCATGTCTACCCAGCACCACGTCGCAAGGCCCTAAATGGCACCGAATTATAGCTGGTATTTGGGAAAGAAGGATATGGCCATATGCTGACCCCAGGCATGACTGCCAGTGGGGCAGGGATGCCACCTATGGGTGAGGTGCCACCCAGGTGGAGCACCCCTGTGTTGGGTTCTGAGGTTGCCCTAGCGGTGGAGCATAATTGCCCTGCCAGTTCAATGTGCATCCCACCTGGTAAGCCAGGAGTGACCTGTATACCAAGGCTACACCAGGGAGGTTGATGAAGTGTCCAGTGTGGCTGTGAGCTCACCTGGCAAAGAGGAATGGAAGTAATTTGTGTTTCAAATGCCTGCTTGCTGTTCTGATTCAGCCTGGCACACCGTGGCCACAATCACCGTCCAGCTGAATTGGTGATGCTGAATCCTCCTGGGGCTCCAAGCTGTCCCCTGTGAAGTCTGCGTCTTTTCATCTGGGTGCTAGGAGCTGAAGCTTCAAGAGCTGCAAAATGGGACTTTTTAAATGATTAGATGTTTCTCTAAAATGAGCTCTATTCCTAGCTGTGGACTGGGGTGCCCATCACTCGAGGTTCCAAGGCACTAGTGACTGCTAGACCCACTACTTGCCTGCTTTTTTCTAAGGGCTCTATCGCACGGCAGAAATAAGCAAGTAATCATTAAACTCGGTTTAACATAGAAACAGAGACTTGGGCAAATAATTTGGTTAAATAATCTTAGCGGTTTCAAAAAACAAAAATTTTCATACCTGGTTCCTGCCATCTCAAACCCAGCAATTTGGCTTTTGCTTTTGACAGATCCAAACCTCTGTCTGTGTTATGAGATGTGGATCAGCTGAGGAGCATGGTTCAAAATCTGGATCAATGTCACTGCCAGTTCCCTGCATTGCACTTTCTTCAACTAGTTTGTCGAAGGTCCATTCCTCTGGTGGTTTCAGAATTGGATGACTGTTGACATGTGACATGGGTCTCATTACTGAAGGCACATTAGGGTATTCAGTTGACTACTTCATTTTGTCAGATAAACTAGGCACATGAGTCAAACAGAAGTAACAGTCCATCACATGGTCTTTGTGTTCTCGCCATATCACTAGGGCAGCTCAGAACTTCATGGCTGCCATGACAACCATGGGGCTATCTCAATATGTCAACCGTCCAACTCATGAGAAAGGCCATGTGGAGGGATTAACCTTGATCCCATTGTCATGGTCAGACCATTTCCTGGTAAAATTTAGACTCTGCCACTGCTACCCTCTGCAGGAGTGAGGGATCAATTAAGATGATCCACCCCCAGAGACATGGATCCTGAAGGATTCCTGAATGCTCTTAGTGGGCTGCACCTCTGGGTGCCTCTGACCCACTAAGAAGGACAGTGTACTGGCGTATGGGTTAGGGTTAGGGTTAGGGTTAGGGTTAGGGTTAGGGTTAGTGGGCTTTTTATGCCCTCTGGCACATCCAGAAGTCTCAGTCAAAACCTGGCCATGCGATTGGTGGAATGGGTCCAAAAATTTGCATGGTCCCATCCCATGGCTAGCCCATCATTGCGCAGGTGTAAAAAAATAAAAATAAAGATAAAGATAAAATAAAACCAATGGAGACATTTTATTGCAAGAAAAACCCACTGCTGCTACTATAAAAAAATCAGGCATTTAAAATACCTAATTTTCAAATGTTTCTGTGGTGCTTTGGTGGGTTTTTGGACCACGATTTAAAAATAAATATTGCGGTTGCCATTTTGGATCCCCCTACCGCATGGCAAATGGAGACGACGAGGATGCCCCCCCCCAGCCTGGTACCAGCAGCCCAGGACAGGAGGGGGGGGGAGGCCGGGGACCCCCCCCCCAGAAACCACCCTTCTCTGGTAGGTGCTCTCACTGAGGCAGGCATATTTTTGCCTGCTTTTATGGCCGGGAATCGGGTTTTTTTTTAATTTTTAAAACTTTTTTTCTGTGCTGCTAGACATCGCGCGATCGCCGTGATGCCATGAATGACAATGAAAAACCAGACCCAATTTTTCTTTTTCAGGTCGGGTTTGAGCTGGAGCGGAGTAATTCTCGTTACCGTTACCTGTTACGTAACGATAACGATAACCGAAAACAGAAACGAGAATTTCGCCGCTCCATGCCCATGTCTACCCAGCACCACGTCGCAAGGCCCTAAATGGCACCGAATTATAGCTGGTATTTGGGAAAGAAGGATATGGCCATATGCTGACCCCAGGCATGACTGCCAGTGGGGCAGGGATGCCACCTATGGGTGAGGTGCCACCCAGGTGGAGCACTCAGTGGCTCACGGTGGCAAATTTGCTGCCCATTATGAGGGGGAAATTGCCCAGATTTGCAGATAATTAGACTCCGCCATTGATATTGAGTCCATGGTTGCATCCAGTGTTCCAGGCTTATGTCACAATTTATTGCATGAATTTCAGTTGTTGTGACCTGAGGAGGTGGACTGGGTACCTCGATCTGTCCATGCCACCACTACACAACTCAATTCTTGCCCATCATGGCTAATAAAGGAATCTGCCAGGGAGTTTCGTACCTGAGTCCTGGAGGACATTAACTCCTTGTTGAGATAGGGAGTGGTCCTGGCCCCATTAAACAAGGTGGTGATTCGTCCACTCCTAAAAAAGCCTAATTTGGACCCAGGGCCCATAGGAAAACTGTCAGATACCAGTTAGTGAAACAATGAATTAGACAGGTGTATGAATAAATTGTCTGCATGTATTTAATTGATTTCTAAGATTGAGTCCCCTAATCATTCTGGTTGCCCCCTCTGCACTTTTTCCATTTCCATAAAATCCTTCAGAACTGGACACAATAGTCCAGAAGGGGCTTCACCATAGATTTATAAAGAGACAAAATGACACTTGATGACTTATTTTCTATACCCTTCCTAATTATCCCTAGCATTGAGTTGGTTTTTTTTTTTTTACTGCTGTGGCACACTGGGTTGACACCTTCGTTGAGCTGTCCCTTGCCCGTCTACAAACTGTCTGTTTGTTGCAGAGAGTTCAGACCCCATCAGTTTATAAATGTAATGGAGGTTTTTTTGCCCCAATGTGTATCACTCTGCACTTACTAATGTTGAAGCTCATTTGCCACTGGTTTGCCCACACCCCCAGTGTCAAAAGATCCCTCTGGAGCTGCTCGCCATTGTTTACCAAATGAGTAGAGATGGGCACAAAATGAACTTTTAGTTCGTTTTGTTATGTAACAAAATGAATAATGAACTGACCCCTCTAAAAGAAACTAAATGAAATGAAACAGAAATTATAATTTATATTTTTTATAATTTCATTTTGTTTCATTTGCCAGCGGTATCTCCTACCTGGTGCTGCTCCTGGGGTCCTCTGCCCTGGCTGCAGGCAGGGTCCAGAAGCTTCCAGGAAAAAAGGGGGGAAGCCAACTGGCCGCACTACAGCAGGTGGCCAGTTTTTTTTTTAAAGATCTGTTACACAGGCCCAGTACCAGTCCACGAGCACTGGACCTGACCCGCGGGCTGCCGAACTGGACCACGGACAAGCAAAAGTTTTAAAAAAGCCAACCGGCCCGCGCTACAGCTGGTAGGTGGGCCACGTGATCGACGGTAAAATAATAATAATAATAAAATGGGGTGCTCTAAAATAATTTTTTTTTAAAAAACCAAGCACCGAACCGGCCCCAGGAGCCACGTGTTTGGTGCTTGAATAACAACAAAAAATGGGAGCACTGACCCGGCCCCAGGGGCCGCATGGTCAGCACTTGGGAAAAAAACTGAGGCGTGTCCCCAAGCCAACCCCTCAAAAAGCCCCTGCGGCAGGGGCCAGGATTGCTCGCCACCACCGCCACCACTGCTGCCTGGTAAGTCGGACCCGAACTGGTTTGGATCGGTTCTGGTTCGTACATTTTTTTAAAAAAAATTCATATGAAAACAAACCTGAACCAAACCAAGGATGGGCCCGAAACAGACAAACCTGAACTATGGGTTTTTTGTTTTGTGCCCACCTCTACTAATGAGCCGATTGAGACTACTGTCTACCTAAAGAGCCTTTTCAGGATATTGTTCATTTTATGAGCCTATTTCGGACCAGAGTGACACGAGGTCAAAGTAAACTATAAAATGGAGGACTTGCAACTAGCTTTCTTCAGACGGATGAAGCTGTTTGGATGAGCAGTGAAATTTCAATCTTCCAATAAAAGAAGTCCAGTTGCCATGACTCATCTTCCAGATAAACTCACCTGAATGGCTGAGAATATTCACAGAAAAATCGCCATCCTGAACTTCTCAAGAGTGCTGGGGGTTCAACATAGAAACTCCTCCTTGTAGCTTCAGTGGAGTTTATGTTGACGGACAGGAAAAGAACCCATCAACAATGAACTCAAGAGGAAGTGTAGACAAGATCTACTGTGCATTTTATAGTCAGTTTGGGGAGCAGCTCAGTTTTTGACATCAGGGTGCCAAGAGCCCATATCCTCACTTCAACTGCTTTCGATCAGAGAAGGGTCTCAGGAACTTTGCCTACTTTCATCATTCCATCACCTTCCTGGAGAACTGCTTATATCTTCCTGTGCTCAGCCATCCTCAGGTATGTGAAAAGGGGAGGGCTGTTTGACTTCACAAAAGAAAAAAAAAAACAAAGAGATTGGGAGAGTCAAAGAGCAAATAAAAACTTGAGTGAGACAGTTTGCAAAGCATGCAGGAGGCCCTTGGGAGTCTCTATCAAACAGGGGAAGAAATAACAGACAGGACCCATCTGTTATTAGATTCAGTTAGTATTTCACCATATTCACAAAGGCACAGAAATATGGTGCTCTACCGGAGCCTTGGGAAGAAACCTCTCTTGTGTTCGGCTGATCATCTTTCCTCCTGAACACAAAGCAAAGGCTAAATATTCAACAGCATCTGCTCAGTCTAAACCCCGGCAGTGGTTTTATCCCTTGGATAACTGTACATGTTTTCAGGTGGTCAGTTCTGAAGAACCCAAGGACAAATTCTGCAGAGGAGAAAAAGGGAAGGTGTTTATTCCATGCAAAGAGGGTGGATCAATCTGCTTCAAGAGAGCCAGGAGCAGCAAAGGAGAGGGTGGGAGACGGAAAAGGGAGAGGAATCCATTTCCCACTTGCATTTTGAACCTTTCTGTCGCTGACTTTGGTGTGTTTACGAACTGCAACGGCATTGAATGGCGTCATCCAGAAGATTTGGCAGGGAGGTGGGAGGGGACCAGGCATCTTTTATTAGTCTAGCTCCCCACCCCAGCCTGCTCTCTTTTGCATGGAAGCAGTGCACCTGTAAGCCACGTGGTCCAAGGCTGATGAGTCCCATGTCTGGTGAATAGGTGCGTTATATAAATGTGAAATAAAATAAAAAAATAAAATCAGGCATGTCCGAACTTCAGCCCTCCAGATGTTTTGGACCACAACTCTCACAGTCCTTTGCCACTGGCAATATAAACTTAGAATTCTGGGAGTTGTGGTCCAAAACATCAGGAGGGCCGAAGTTTGGACATGCCTGATGGAGACGGTCCCTTTGGCTGGATAGGGATTTTGGGCGTGTCTCACCTGATTCCTCACAATGGAGGTGGATGGGCAATGTTCGCCTATCCCACACTGACTACTCTGGACTTTGTGTCCCCCATAACAATCCTAGGTTTTTCCCAAGGGATATCTGACCCCACACTTGGTGCACATGCTAGAACCAAAGAAAAAAAAAGTGTTCTGCTTATATACCGCCCCATACCACTACAAGTAGTCTCTGGGCGGTTTACAATTTTTTTAATTACAGTGTGCAGGCTACACATCCCCCCCAAGCAAGCTGGGTACTCATTTTGGCAACCTCGGAAGGATGGAAGGCTGAGTGAACCTTGAGCCGGCTACCTGGGATTGAATCCCAGGTCGTGAGCACAGTTTTAGCAGCAGTACAGGCATTTAACCACTGCGCCACAGGGCTCTGTAATTCTAGGCCTTGTATTCTATGCTGCAATTCTTGGAGAGGCAAATGCCACCACATGTGTGTTGAACCCTTGCACTTCCTCGCCCATAAATGCAGCCAGTGCGGGTAAAAGGAAGGGTGAATGCCTCCTTGCAGCAGAATAAGATCCCAGCATGTTTAAGGGAGGGAGTAATAAGACCGTTATTAGAGAAGCCTTCCCAACAACTATTTGCCAATCTCAAATATTCCATTTTGGTACAAGGTATACGACTGTGTGGTGCTTTCTTCGTTCCAGGGATTCTTGGAAGAAGCAGATGCCATTGGGTTTCCTATCTTCAAAACAAACACAAAAGTGAATTTATGCTAGGGCCTCCAGGTGCTAGAATTTACTGACAGGGTGCAATGTTTGAGCCCTTGACCAGTGAGAAGTAATCATTCCAGTGATGGTAATAATAACGCCATCAATAAGACTCAAATGTGAACCTTGGTAAAGAAGATGGTAGGATTGGCTGCTATATTTGCAGATCTGGAAAGCAATTTAAAGAGGCCTGTAAGAAAACCAGGAAAGGCAGAGTTGAATTATTTGTCCCTCTTCAACTCCCCTAGGTTCAGTGCCACTTCAACTGGCTTTGGTTCTCATGGCAACCACAGAGATGGTGGCAATGGAGTTTAGTCACCTGGAGTTTAGCTGGCTGTCCTGAAAGGCCACCGTCTCTCAGTCCTGGCATTTATAGATTCACATTTGTTCTAAATTTTGTGTCCATTCCTTATAATGCCATTGAGTATGGATGTGTCCTGCACAAAAAGTACTTCTGTGAGATCAGGAATGGGTTCAAACCAAAACGTCTATAACAAAAACAAAACAAAACCACAAAGTAGAGTTGATGCCAAATAATATCAAAATAAATGCTAGCCTACTCATTCCCTCCTTCTCTCTCTAGTTCTCTCTTCCTCTTCCTTCTTTGCTCTATTTCCTGTTTCTCTTCCATTATGACACCTGGAGCCTGTTTGACAGCTGAATCCTCCATCAAGTTTCTTTGCAGCATTTCTACTAAGCATGTAAGATCCTAGAGCTAAGCATGTAAGATTCAAAAGGATTCCAAATGTTACTTTTAGGCCAGACAAGGAAACTAATGGAAGGAGGAAATTCTATGCATTGCAATCAAGAAATAGTTTCACAGTACAGTGATCCCCCACTTATTGTGGGGGTTAGGGATCCAACCCGACCCACAATCATTGAAAATCCAGGATTTGTGAATGCAGGTCAGGTTGGGCCTGGGAGGGTGCCTAACTGGGGGTTCTTGTACTTACCCCCAGCCTGGCACTGCCCCGAACAGGTCTGCGAGGGCCATCCCATGCCTCCTGGAGGCCCCAGAAGGGCCCCCCTGCTAACTGGAAGTGACTTCTGGGTCACCAAAAATAATTTCTGAGGCCTCCGACAGGCCTAGAAAGGCCCGTGGAGGCTTCAGAAAAGATTTTCGGTAACTCAGAAATCACTTCCGGTTTTTGGAGGGAGGCCCTTTTGGGGCCTCCAGAAGGCCTGGGAAGACCCTCACAGGCCTATTCGGGGCAGCCCCAGTCCTGCAGTAAGTATAGGAGGCCTGAAACAGACCTTTGCCCCTTATCCCAGGAGACCTTTTTTCATATACGATGGTCCTGCGATATAGTGGGACCGCAGTATATGAACCAAGAAAGGGTGGGGGACCACTTCTATAGCTAAAACTACATTTAAAGGGTGCATTTTGAAATAGACGAGGTTCAGTAAAACTTAACACTTAACAATGGGTTGGGAAAACATTGATGTGAAAATAAGATACATAGGATCTATGGATGCTAAGTGAATGAATTTCTTCATTTGTTTGGTTGTTCATTCATTGTTTCATTTTCTATTCTTTATAGGTCACTTTTTTCGCACTGAGGGAGCCCAAGGAGGATCACAAGGTGAAAATAAGTAAACACTAAAGACATAATAAACTGTAAATTACAATTTCATGTGACATTTGAAATTTAATCATTTGCAGGAGCTAATCGATCAGGCTGAAAGCAGTGGATGTATTGCTAGTTTGCCAAGTGCACAAACTAGCAGGGACGTGAGCTCTCCTGCATCTCTTTCCTTCAGGCAGACGTTTGGTGGCCAGAAGAAGAACTAAAAGAGAAACTGAACTGGGTGGCCGACATCATCTCTTCATTCAAGCCTCCAGTAGATCCTACCATGGAGTCTAATGCAACACACAATGGTACTGGATTCTTAAACAGCACTAGTTATAGTCCAGAAGATGATACTAATTATAGAAGGTGGATTGTACTTTTAATATTGAATCTCTTTGTTAGCATTTCTGGCATGGTGGGAAATGGAATCATTATCTGGATTCTTGGTTGGCATCTCAAGAGGAATCATTTCACCACCTTTATATTGAATCTGTCAATTGCAGACTGTTCCTTGCTCGCAGCTCAATTTCCTTACAATATAGGCTCTCTTTTACAATTACTAGGTTGTAAGCACTACAGTGATATTCTCTACTTCTTCCTAAACAACCTCAGTCTGTTCACATTCAGTACAAGTCAATTTCTACTGGCTGCCATCAGCATGGACAGGTGTGTTTGCCTCTTCTTCCCTATTTGGCACAAGTGTCACCGGCCACGACATTTGTCCGCCATTGTGTGTGTCACAGTATGGATCCTCACCTTCCTAATATCTGCTGTTAATTTTGCCCTTTCCTTCACGATTAACTACTATAAATTATGGTTTATCCAGTTTCTCCTGGATGCTGTGCTTTGCATGCCAATTATGGCTGTCTCCACGATAGCCATGTTGATCAAAGTCTGCTTCATGTCACCACACCATAAACGAGGGAAGGCTTTGACAGCCATTTTGTTGGCTCTTCTCTTCTTCCTCTTCTTTGCATTTCCAATGAATGTTTCTCCGTTATAATATTCCTGGTTCCCCTTTTTTTTATTTCTATGCTCAAATCGGGGCATCTCTTAACAGTGCTATTAATCCTTTCATCTATTTCCTGATGGGAAGAGACAAGAAGGCTCGAGATTCTAGGGGGAGAATAAAGAAAATATTGGAGAAGCTTTTCCAGGAAGAAGAGGGATCCTGTGGAAATGCAATTGAATCCTCACTTGAGATATCTCTATGATCCCAACAAGAGAACTTTAAAAAATCATGGTCATTTGAATTGCATTTCTAGGTGTCCTGATGTATTTACAGCCTTTGGTGAAATACCATATTTCAATAAAGACTTCTGTCATTAAAAAGTATGTGATTTTATATATACCTTTGAGGAAAGAAGAGAGATAAGTCCTGCAAGTGGGTCTGAGGAAAAGGGCTATACCAATAAATGCGTTCTCGTCTTTTCTCATGTTTGAACAAACAAACAGAAATATTTGGATGAGCTTGGATCATGAGATTTCTCAGCTATATAGGAGGGATGAAAGATACACACAGATATAAACCCACTCTCGGAATGACTGGACATATACACAAACATCCCTGTCCCCAAGTTCCATATATTGTTGGATTTTCTGTGCACAGTACAGCAACTGCAGAAATGTTTTTTTATTTTTTTATTTTTGGAAATTAGCATTTAATTGGTGAATGTTGAGGTTGCAATTGGGTGCATGAGTTGGGCCAAAGACTGGTGCCTCTCAGCCCCTCATACATTGCAACTGTTAGAGCTGGCAAGTTGTGCAAACTTTATGGGAACACCCAAACTGTTTTCATATCAGATAATATATTGTGCCAATATAACTGGAACTGGAAAAGGTGCAGAAGAGAGCGACTAAAATGATTACTGGGCTGGGGCGCCTCCCTTATGAGGAAAGGCTAAAACATTTGGGGCTCTTTAGTCTAGAAAAGAGATCTTGGTGTGTTGGTGGACAGCTCCATGAAGGTGCCTACTCAGTGTGTGGCACCGGTGAAGAAGGCCAATTTAGGGATTATCAAAAAAGGGGATTGAAAATAAAACAGCCAACATTATAATACCATTGTAAAATATTATAGTAAGGCCGCACCTGGAGTATTGTGTACAATTCTGGTCACGGCATATCAAAAAAGACATAGTGGAACTGGAAAAGACGCAAAAGAGAGTGACTAAAATGATTACTGGGCTGGGGCACCTCCCTTATGAGGAAAGGCTAAAACATTTGGGGCTCTTTAGTCTGGAAAAAGGCGCCTGAGGGGGGATATGATTGAGATGTACAAAATAATGCAGGGCATGAGTAAAGTGGATAGAGGGAAGCTCTTCTCCCTCTCACAAAATACCAGAACTAGGGGACATACACTCAAATTGAGGGCTGGGAGAGTAAGAACAGACAAAAGAAAATATTTTTTTCACCCAGCACGTTGTTAGTCTATGGAACTCCCTGCCACAGGATGTGGTGATGGCATCCGGCCTGGATGCCTTCAAAAGGGGATTGGACATATTCCTGGAGGAAAAGTCCATCGCAGGTTACAAACCATGATGGAGATGTGTAATCTCCAGGCTTAAAACCAGGGTACTTCAAGGGCCAGATGCAGGGGAGTGGTATCAGGAGAAAGATATCTAGTCTTGTGCGCTCCCAAGCACATTTGGTGGGGCCACTGTGAGATACAGGAAGCTGGACTAGATGGGCCATTGGCCTGATCCAGCATGGCTCTTCTTATGTTCTTATGTTCTTATGTTCTTAACTATGTCACAACAAGATACGTACCTTTCTAGTTGTGGTTTGGGGGTGTTTTTGATGACTACCTGCTATATTTTAATGTGAGCTTTTGTAGAATAGAGATGGGCACAAATTTAAAAACAAATCACAAAGTTTGTTCAAAAATCACAAATGCATAGGTTTTGTAATCCTGACAAGCACACATTGATGAATGTTTAGTGATTTAGTGATTGTAATTTACACTGGTTCTCATGATATCCATGGATTTTAGTGACCTGCACATCTGGTAAGTTACCTTTGCTCCATTTGGAGATACTTCAACTCATGCTGGGGGGGGGGGGGGGACATTGTCTTCTATTGTCCAAATTCTATCCTGGAAGGCTATTGACTTTCAAGACTTGCTGAATTTCATAGCCTAGCACTTATCCCTAGGGTGAAACTATTGGCTAAATCCAAGGGCCTCGGTTCAGAGTAGTCCATTCAGCCAAACAAATCTTGTGCAACCATGCACCCATACACACACACTTAGGATGGCACTTGGACCTTTTTGGCAGCTCAGTCAAACATATTTGCATATTTGCAGCTTCTCATCTGCCTGTCCTCCGTAAAATGGAAACCTGGGTCCCATCAAACACCCCTCACAGTCTATATCTCCTTTCCATTTTCTGCAGTGGATGCTGTTCTGTCCTTTAAGCGCTGGTTGGCAGCTGTCTCTGATTGGATGGGGGCTAATAGGCTGAGGTTGAACCAGGACAAGACAGAGATCCTGTGCGTCTTGGAGCAGTTTGATCTGTCATAATATGTAGAATTGACAAAATATATGTAATGTATATTTAACAGAGTGAACAGAGAATTTATAAAATGGAGTCAGTCAAAAATGCAATGTCATGATGTTAGCCACAAGTGCATGGAATTAGAAATCACTAGCAGGTTAAGTGATTTAGCACAGGTGGAATAGTTAATGGCATCATGGTATGTCAGAATGTGATTGGTTAAAATCATGTCTGATGAAGTCTAAATGTGTATAAAAGAACTGGCTGTAATAATGTTAAATTGGGACTGTTTATGGTGAGAAACAGTACCTCACACTCTGTTGATTTGTATATATGTTATTGTTTGGTGTTATGCTGTTGTTATTTGTTGTATATTTGCTGTATATATTCAATATAAGAGTTTTATTCTAAGTCATGTTTCTTTGTCTCTCCGTTTCTAAGTTCTGATAATACTTATAACAATCATCTACACTTTATCTACATGCTACTGCTGCTAAGCTCATATTTTTTTCTCTGCTATACTCATGTGTGTATTTTCTTTTCATAATCCCTTAATTATTGCATGATATGATCCTCCACCATGGAACTATGACCCAGAATCCCCCAGCTGGGGCTGCCAATGGTGGGGGTGATTATCAGAGTGGCAGCCCAGAGATATATAATTTCCAGGCACTGAGCTGAGTGAATCACATCCCACAATAGGAAGACACTCAAAGGGCAAAAAGAGACATCACAGGTGGCTTGTCATTAAAAGAGGGGATTCCTTAACAGCTGATAGTTTCTGTCCATAGTCTCTCTGGGCGCTTTTACACGACCCCTAAGATCCGCTGGCAACTTAAATTCAGACCAGAGATCTTAGGGGTTTGTTACTCATCCTGTGTTCCCACCCCTCCACACTCCATTGTTCCTGTCTGTGTGAGGGGAGGGAGAAAAAAAATGCAGGCTCACCTCCGTCTGCTGGTCGTTGTGATTCCTGTCTCTTAAAGGGGCGGCGGGGACAAAAAAAAACAAGGCGAGGAGAGCCCAGCACTCACTGCTTTACATCCGCATTAGAAATTTTTCACCTTCGGAGACCAGGTACTGAGCTGGGACGCGCTTAGGTGGGCGTGGTGGTACTTAATTTTTTTTAAAGTCCAGAGATGGTGGGAAAACATTTAAAGCTCCGGATCTGGGAGCCCTTTGCCTCGGATTTCAGGGGTTGTGTAAAAGTGCCCCCCTCTCCCTCCCTCCCTCCCTCCCTCCCTCCCTCCCCCCCCTCTCTCTCTGTATTTTTGGTCTGCTTTTGTACTTTTAGCTTCTTTCATGCTCTTTTAGCCCCAAAGAGCAGAGAAATTTTGCAAATGTCATAAAAGTAAGCAATTCTGCACAAATTCTGCACAAACATACACATACACACTTCCACAGTACATTGGAAATCAAACCTGAAGAAAGGTCCATGTTCAGCACTGGTTCTGGGTCTCTGTTTTTCCCCACCAGGCTTCATTTAGCTGCTGGTTGTATCTGCGGGTTGCGGAACTCCCTCACTTTTGGTGTGTGATTCTCTCCATGAATGATGGGGTCTAAAATTTGGGTGTCCTGCTGGACCCGGCGATTACCATGGAAACCCAGGTTGTGTCAGTGGTCCGTTCCACTCATTATCAACTTAAGAACATAAGAAGAGCCATGCTGGATGAGGCCAAAGGCCCATCAAATCCAGCTTCCTGTATATCACAGTGGCTCCACCAAATCCGTGGAATCTGTCCAATCCTCTTTTGAAGGCATCCAGGCCAGATACCATCACCACATCATGTGGCAGGAAGTTCCACAGACTAAAAACACGCTGGGTAGAAAAATATTTTCTTTTATCTGTTCTCACTCTCCCAGCCCTCAATTTGAGTGCATGTCCCCTAGTTCTGGTATTTCCTGAGAGGGAGAAGAGCTTCCCTCAATCCACTTTACTCATGCCCTGCATTATTTTGTACGTCTCAATCATATCCCCCCTCAGGCGCCTTTTTTCCAGACTAAAGAGCCCCAAATGTTTTAGCCTTTCCTCATAAGGGAGGTGCCCCAGCCCAGTAATCATTTTAGTCACTCTCTTTTGCGTCTTTTCCAGTTCCACTATGTCTTTTTTGATATGCCGTGACCAGAATTGTACACAATACTCCAGGTGCGGCCTTACTATAATCTTTTACAATGGTATTATAATGTTGGCTGTTTTATTTTCAATCCCCTTTTTTGATAATCCCTAAATTGGCCTTCTTCACCGGTGCCACACACTGAGTAGGCACCTTCATGGAACTGTCCACCAACACACCAAGATCTCATTCCTGATCCAGCACGGATAGCTCAGAGCCCATGAGTTGATGGATAAAGTTTTGATTCCCCCCCCACCCCGATATGCATTACTTTACAATTTCCTACATTGAAACGTATTTGCCATTTTGCAGCCCATTCCCACAGTCTGGAGAGATCCTTCTAGAGCTCTTCACAATTTTCTATAGTTTTTACCACACAGAAAAATTTCGTGTCATTTGCAAACTTGGCCACCTCACTGCTTATCCCTGTCTCCAGGTCATTTATGAACAGATTGAAAAGCACTGGTCCCAGGACAGATCCCTGGGGTACACCGCTTTTCACTTCTCTCCATTGTGAAAATTGCCCATTGACACCTACTCTTCATTTCCTGGATCTCAACCAGTTCTCAATCCATAAGAGGACCTGCCCTCTTATCCCCTGACTGTGCAATTTTCTCAGCAGCCTTTGGTGAGGGACTGTGTCAGCAGCCTTTGCAGCAGATTGTCCAGATTGCCTTTGACATCAGGGCATTAACTGTGTTGGTTCATGCACTTGTAATCTCGAGAATAGACTAAAGTAGTGCTTTTACGAGGGGCTGCCCGTGAGGTTAATGCAGAGATTGCAGCTAGTGCAGAATACAGCTGCCAGACTTCTAACGGGGCAAAAAAAGGCATCAACATATTACTCCAATGCTGGCAGCTCTGCACTGCTTGCTGGTACGCTACCACATTGACTTCAAGGTTTTGATGTTAACATACTACAAAGCGCTAAATGGTTTGGGACCTTACTATCTAACAGAGTGGCTCCCATCAAGGAAAACTGCCAAGAACACCCGTGCTATCTAGGCAAGACACCTGGGAGTCCCAACCCTGAGGGAGGCCTCAAAAGTTGTAACAAGGAGTAGGGCTTTGTCAGTGGTTGCTCCCAATTTAGGGAACCACCTACCCCCTGAAATTCAGCTGGCACCCTCACTTCAAATTTTTAAAAAAACTATTTTATACCTGGTTGTATAGAATGGCCTTTCCTGATTTCTCAAACATCCAGTAAATTAACTGGGAGTTGAGTCATGGCTACTGGACTTCTTTTTTTGAGAGATATCTCTCAAAAAAAGAAGTCCAGTAGCCATGACTCAACTCCCAGTTAAACGAACCTGGATGACTGAGAATCTTCACAGACGTATCCAGTAAATTATTATTTTTACCTCTTATCTTCTCTCCCCCCCCCCGTTTTATCCATCTCCTGCTCTTTTTATCTTCATAGTAGCTTAATTTTAGTTCATTGCTCTTGATTTATGCATATTTTGTTTTATTTTGCTCCTTGTATTTTGGCTTTTAAAAAATGTATTCCTTTGTTAGCTTGTCAGGTGATTCCATGTTGTAAACCACCCAGAGTAGCCCTAGGGAGAGATGGGCAGTATAAAAATAAAATAAATAAATAAAACAAAATGAAGAAAATGAAACAAAAAATGAAACAAAACACCATTTTTTCCATTTTGGGTCCCTCTCTAGTGAGCAACCTACATCTTTCATGAAATCAGTTGTATAATCCTCACATTTCATTTTTAATGCCCATAGAAAATGACAGCAATACGGCTGGATAACACCCTCACCCTCTGCAAGGGGAAACATCCTCTTTGCCATGATTATTTTTTACTAGAAGAACATCTAGAAGAAATCACATTCAAATCACATGTATGGCCCGTGCAAGCAGAGATAACAGACAAGGCCCAACGGAGTCAAAGATGACAGATAGAGCGAAGTCGGCATTCTGATATGAAACTCAGATAGTTTCTTATACTAGTCAAATGACTTTGGCGACCAAACCAGGAAGCAGCTATCCATTATCCCAAGGGTCTTCTCCAGAGATCTCCAGTAGGCCCTAAATTCCTCCCAATGTATTTCTGAGTTACAATCATCAAATTATTACAATGGAAAGAATACCATTTTCAGCCTTTGTAGTCACTTTTAGCCTTGCTTCTATTTGTTTTATTGGTTTGTTTAGCTTTGGTTCACTTTGCTATCTTTCTTCATCACCAGCCAAGCCAATGGTCTGAAATACTAAATACGCAATTTAAGTTTGGAAAGCCAACCTATCCAGGAAGAAATCACCCTACCAGCTCGTAGTGATTCTGAGAGTGACAGATAAACAACTCAAATACTGGCAAAAGATAATTTGAAGCACAGTATGCCAAGTATGACAAAAGAAAATATTTTTTCACCCAGCGTGTTGTAAGTCTATGGAACTCCCTGCCACAGGATGTGGTGATGGCATCTGGCCTGGATGCCTTCAAAAGGGGATTGGACAGATTCCTAGAGGAAAAGTCCATCACGGGTTACAAACCATGATGGAGATGTGTAATCTCTAGGCTTTAAACCAGGGTACTTCAAGGGCCAGATGCAGGGGAGTGGTATCAGGAGACAGATATCTAGTCTCATGCGCTCCCAAACGCATCTGGTGGGGCCGCTGTGAGATACAGGAAGTTGGACTAGATGGGCCTTTGGCCTGATCCAGCATGGCTCTTCTTATGTTCTTATGTTCTTATGTTTTTAAACATATATCTACAGAAAAGATCTTTTGTCTCCAGGTGTTAAGGACAATTGGCCTCCCTTAATAAAAAAATCTCCACCAATACCTAATTCAAGACTCCTTCAATCACACTACCTGCCAAAATCAAAATTATATGCCCCAAGCAGCAACCCATCTGTTCCCTATGGGATAAGTATTATCATTCCAGAGAAATGCACACACAAGCAAACCCAGTTGGTCTCCAAGAAGAGGAAGGGCACTTCTCAGGCTCATTCAGCAATAATATATTCAGTTCAGAGCTAGGTTATTTTCACCTACTGTTGGCTTCAGAGACTTAATGGTTTCAAACTACAGGAAAAAGATTCCATTGGAACATTAGGAAGAACTTCCTGATGGTTAGAACTGTTTGGCAGTGGAATATGCTGCCACAAATAGTGGTGGAGTCTCCTTCTTTGGAGGTTTTGAAGCAGAGGTTAGATGGCCATCTGTTGTGAGTACTGGATGGCCCTTGAAGTCTCTTCCAACTCTATGATTCTATGATTCTATGAAGCTAAGAATGAAATTGCCCTTCTGCTCTTCTGAACAGTGCAAGGATCTCACAGAGTTGGAAACTCCTCCATTTAGCTTCATGGGTGATTATCTTGATGGCCAGTAAAAGGACAAGCTAACAACTCGTTCATCACAGAGTGTGTGTGTGGACTGTTTGTGCATCTTGCAGTCAATTTGGGGACAGACAGATTTTTTTTTTCATCAGGACTAGAGGAGCTGAAATATTTACTGCACTGCTTTCCATCAGATAATATTGTGAAATACCTTGATTATCTTCATTGTCTAATCATCTTGTTCAAGGATTGCTCATCTCTTCCTCTTCTCAGGTATTCTTAGATATTTGAACAGGTGGGGAGGGGCTTATTTCTTCACACCAGAGTTAAAGATTCTATCCAAGAGATGAAGAGCCAATAAGAGGGTGGATGGGGAGGTTTGCAAGGAGTGCATGAGGCTACTGGAAGCCACTATACAACACAGGAGGGAAGAACAGGCAGAACACACCTGTGATTTGCCATCAGTCAGCATTAGCTAGTTTCATAAAATTACAGTGGACCCTCATATAACAAATGGCTTGTATAACATAAAATATGTACAAGAGAAATTGAATGAGTTCTTTGCGTCTGTCTTCACGACAGAGGACCTTGAGTGGATTCCGCTGCCTGAGCCGCCCCTCTTGACTAAAGAATTAAATCAAATACAGGTTAAAAGAGAGGAGGTTTTAGGACTAATTGATAAATTGAGGATTAACAAGTCACCTGGCCCAGATGGCATCCACCCAAGGGTTATTAGGGAACTGAGAAATGAAATTGCAGATCTCTTAACGGTTATATGCAACTTGTCTCTTAAAATGGCCACAGTGCCGGAGGACTGGAGGATAGCAGATATCACACCAATTTTTAAAAAAGGAAGGAGGGGGGACCCAGGAAACTACAGGCCGGTTAGCCTTACATCTGTCCCAGGGAAGATGGTGGAAAGCCTCATCCAAGAAAAAATCTTAAAACACATAAAAGAACAAACCTTGCTGAGAGAAAATCAGCATGGCTTCTGTAAGGGTAAATCTTGTCTGACAAACCTTTTAGAATTTTTTGAAAAGGTCAACAGGCATGTGGATTTGGGTGAACCGGTTGATATAGTCTATCTGGATTTTCAAAAGGCTTTTGACACAGTCCCTCACCAAAGGCTGCTGAGAAAATTGCACAGTCAGGGGATAAGAGGGCAGGTCCTCTTATGGATTGAGAACTGGTTGAGATCCCGGAAACAAAGAGTAGGTGTCAATGGGAAATTTTCACAATGGAGAGAAGTGAAAAGCGGTGTGCCCCAGGGCTCTGTCCTGGGACCGGTGCTTTTCAATCTGTTCATAAATGACCTGGAGACAGGGATAAACAGTGAGGTGGCCAAGTTTGCCGATGACACAAAACTTTTCCGTGTGGTAAAAACCAGAGAAGATTGTGAAGAGCTCTAGAAGGATCTCTCCAAACTGGGGGAATGGGCTGAGAAATGGCAAATGTGTTTTAATGTAACCAAATGTAAAATAATGCATATTGGGGGGAAAAAATCCAAACTTCATCTATCAACTCATGGGCTCTGAGTTATCGGTGACGGATCAGGAAAGAGATCTTGGTGTGTTGGTGGACAGCTCCATGAAGGTGTCTCCCCAATGTGTGGCAGCGGTGAAGAAGGCCAATTCCATGCTAGGGATTATCAAAAAGGGGATTGAAAATAAAACAGCCAACATTATAATGCCATTATACAAAACAATAGTAAGGCCCCACCTGGAGTATTGTGTACAATTCTGGTCACCGCATCTCAAGAAAGACATAGTGGAACTGGAAAAGGTGCAGAAGAGAGCGACTAAAATGATTACTGGGCTGGGGCACCTCCCTTATGAAGAAAGGCTAAATCATTTGGGCCTCTTTAGTCTGGAAAAAAGGCGATTGAGGGGGGATATGATTGAGACGTACAAAATAATGCAGGGTATGAGTAAAGTGGATAGAGGGAAGCTCTTCTCCCTCTCCCAAAATACCAGAACAAGGGGACATACACTCAAATTGAGGGCTGGAAGAGTAAGAACTGACAAAAGAAAATATTTTTTCACCCAGCGCGTTGTAAGTCTATGGAACTCCCTGCCACACAATGTGGTGATGGCATCTGACCTGGATGCCTTCAAAAGGGGATTGGACAGATTCCTGGAGGAAAAGTCCATCACAGGTTACAAACCATGATGGAGATGTGTAACCTCCAGGGTTTAAACCAGGGTACTTCAAGGGCCAGATGCAGGAGAGTGGTATCAGGAGACAGATATCTAGTCTCATGCGCTCCCAGACACATCTGGTGGGGCCGCTGTGAGATACAGGAAGCTGGACTAGATGGGCCTTTGGCCTGATCCAGCATGGCTCTTCTTATGTTCTTATATATGTTCTTATAAACAATTCCAGAGATAGGGGAAATTTGCTTAACAGAATGCATTCCTACGGGAAATTTGTATTAAAAATGCTTAACATAATTTTATTTGGAATGAATTAATTCCTTTATACAAGGTACCACTGTATGACCATGGGTTCATCTACTGAAGACTTAAATAGGAAATCTATTTACAGCATCACATTTTTCATTAACCTGCTGGGTCTAAACTAGGGATGGGCAGGAAACAAAGAAAAATGCATTTGATTTCTTTCTGTTTCCATCCCTGTTTTGGTTCATTTCCTTACTAATAAAATTTTAGAGTAGTTTTGTTACTAACAAAATGAAACGAAAACAAACTGTGATGCTCCCCTGGGTCCTAAAGGCTTGGCTTCTAATTTCATTTAGAAAAAAAGGCTTCCTAGGGGCACCACATTTGGAGCTTAGTTACTCATCCCTCTTACCCCGAAACCTCTCCAAATTTGGGGGGGCGCTTAAAGGGGTGAATCCAAGGGGGCTACCAATCAAATATAGTGCCCCTTGGACCCAGGGGAAATGTTTTAGATAGTAACAAAATGGTTCTTTTTAAAACAAAAAAGGCTGTTCCGTTACTATCCAAAACGAAACACTCTCTGTCATTTTGTTAGCTTACAAAATGATTCATAAGCTAACAAAATGATGACACAGTGTTTCAGTTTTTGTAAGGTGCCCATCCCTAGACTAAATGCATATTGGTGGAGTATGTACTGTATATGTCTTATAACGGCCAGGTATGAGAACAGTAAGGGCCAATTCTGCTCAAGACAGAAATGAATAAATTTATTCATTACCATGGTGGAGGATCAAACTGCTCCAAGACAACAAGGAGAAGCAGAGCATAGGATGGAAGAGAGAGGAAGAAGTGGCAATAAGATGGAGAGAAATTGATAACTAATAACATTTAGCTATTTTAAAGTTCATTTTCTAGATGGCCTTGCAAACTGCAGTGGTACCTTGTATAAAGGAATTAATTCGTTCCAAATGAATTTCTGTTAAGCAATTTTTCCTTTGTACAAGTTTCCCACAGGAATGCATTGAACACAGATTAATCCCTAATTGCAACCATATTTCTCTTGTATGGATTCGCCCCACAGGTGATTATGTTAAGCGATTTCTCCCTATCTCTGGAATTTTTTTCCTTTAAGCAGATATTCTGTTAAACAAACCACGTTATATGAGGGTCCACAGTATTACCATTTGGGGATGCAATTGGAGCACCTGGCAAATGTTTATGCCCATTTTCCAATTCTTCTGTTTATTTGTTGCCAGACAATATGTGTTATTCAACTCAGTTTTGTTATGCCTACCAATAGATCATTAAATTGCAAATGTGGTAGAAATCAGAAGACTTTAGCCAGTTTTTAGCAACCCCTGTAATGGCCAACTGTCGGAAATATTGTGATGGGGGTTCCTGCATGGCAGGGGGTGGACTAGATGGCCCTTGAGGTCTCTTCCAACTCTATGATTCTATGATTCTATGATTCTATGAATCAGCTGATATTCTAGAGGAAAATGATCCCTCTTACCCAATAGTCCCATGTTTTAGGAATCTGTTTGCCAAGCCAGAGGTCAGGAGTTCGATTCCCCATTGTTTCTCTCTGACAAGGGCTGGACTCAGTGATCCACAAGGTCCCTTCCAGCTCTGCAGGTCTATGGGCTATATTATTGTATGTTCCTTGCTTTTGTGCTGTTGATGTTTAAAGAAAGCATAGACCACATTCATCTCATACTTTCTGTCTCATTCCATTGCATAGATTGATGGACTTCACAATACCAATCACGATAGACCATCCCAACCATGACTAGGAAGAAAGAAGGTTCAGTAAGATTGACACCAAGGCAAGGACATGTTTATTTAAATCTCATGGGAGGGAGGAGACAAGGCACTCTGCCTTCTGCTGTTGTGGGTGTATACATTCTGAAATGAATGAGACAAGGAGACATGAAAAAGACAGCATTGGTGAAAATTTATTTATGAAAATGAGAGGTGGAAAATGTTCTTTTGCCAATAAAGTGAAAGGAAGTTTTGAGGATCTTGGCATACTTTTTCTCTCATTCTTACTTAGTGTGAGACGTAGTGACTATACTCATAAATTGTGACGTGCATCATAAGAGCACACTAGGAATACATCCCTATTCAGTCTATTGTCCTGGCATTGTTTCTTCACCCTGATTTAGGAGATAGCTGTGCAAGCTGGATGGCTGCTAGTGAAGCTCCTGCCTCAGCCATAGAACCTTGAATTTGGTTGATGTTATGTCAAGCAAAACCTTAGTTATTTATGGATAATGCATAAAAATGAGCCTCCTATATTGGAGAAATGCAACAGCTGCAAAAATGACAGTGTGGACACAATTGTTTTCTTTATACATTCCTTCTCACTGAGAAGATAAGAATTTTGCATAGACTGTAAACAGGTGTGTATCAGAGGAACGGAAGGGTGCCTTTTCCCCAGGCATGCAGCAATCTGTGGGTGCCTGGAGGGCGAGTAAGCTGTGTGCCCTCTTGCCAGCTGTGGCGGGTGATAGATGGTGTGGTGGGTGCATGCCCACATCCCCATTCCCTCCTGATGAAAGGTCCAGGATTTTCCCTTCTGACACTGTGCCAGGAGATAACCCCCCCCCCCAGTGGTGGTGGTGGTCCCTCCTCTGGGTAGCTCCTCACGGTGGCCACAGGAGAGAGAGAGTGGGAGAAAGAGAGAGTGAGGAAGTGAACGAGGCACACACCAGAGCATGCCCACCATGCCGGCTTTCCACGGGCAGCACAGGGTGTCTAGTAAAATGTGGGTCTCTCTCTTTCAACAGCATGTCATTGGGCTGGGGCACCACCGCTCCTCCCCTTGGAGGGGCTTTCATTCGATCAGTTCCTCTCATGTGCCCAGTTTCACTCAAAAGCACTTTTTTTTTGGGGGGGGGGGTGCAGGCAGGAAAAAAGAACAAGAGAAAGAGAGAGAGGCAGAAAATGTGTTTTGTGTGTGTGTTTTTAAACTGCTCCCCATCTGAGAGGTGGAGTGAAAACCTGAAGAAGAGGCCCTGGGTGGCTGCTTGGATAAGTAGTGATTCTTATCGCAACTTATCCAAGCAGCTTCATCAGTCTTTTGAGTCTATTCAGGCTACTATTAGTCTATTCAGGCCGTTGTCCACCTAATGAGCCTATTCAGACTAGGGTGAACAATAAATCAAGGTGAAGTATAAATTGGAAGCCTTGCCACTAACTTTCCTCAGACTGACAAAGCTCCTTGGAGGAGTAGCAAAACATTTCAGTCTCTCGAGAAAAAAAGTCCAGTTGCCATGCCCATGACACAACTTCCAGATTGTAGGCAACAATCAAAGAAACAAACAAAACAAAAAAGACAAAAATATTTGGCACCTTAAAAACTAAGTAATGTATAACATTTCAATGTAAGCTCCTTCAGACATATAGTAGCAGAATGAGGATTCAGGATGGTAGTAATCTTATGTCCCAGCTGAAATCTGCATATACAGTGGACCCTCATATAACAAACGGTTTGTATAACATAAAATCTGTACAACATAAAAATACAGAGATAGGGGAAATTTGCTTAACAGAATCATCTATGGGGCAAATCTGTACAACATAAAAATGTCCGTGGTTATGGATTACACTGTTTTCAATGCATTCCTATGGGAAATTTGTATAAAGTAAAATTTGCTTAACAGAATTTCATTTGTAATGAATTAATTTCTTTATACAAGGTTCCACTGATTTTCTTTGAATTTTCTTGATATTCCCTCATTTAATATTGCGATCTTAGCATTGCTCATGAAAACTTTTAGATTCCCATATAGTCTGATCCCCCCCCTTCCCATTTACTAAAACACCCCTCCTGACAAGAATATCTGGCTATCTCTGATGGTGTTAGAGTGACACAGATCCAGGGTGACATAAGCTTGTGAGAAATATCTGAAAAAAACTATAAAGAGTGGAAATGTAAGTGAAACTACAGGTTGATCCAGTGCATGAGCTACTCCAGTTCAGGCTGAAAAAGACAGTTGCATGGCTAGTTCACCAGCAACACAGCCAAAAAGTGACACCCCCATGGGGATTCTATAGCTCTGAACCCCAAAAGTGACCAGCACACGCCAGGAAATTGAAGGCCTGCAGAAGGCCTGGATTCCCAGAAATTCCCAGAGCCGAGCAGAGGCCCAGTGTGCAGTTGGGCTGACGCTAATCTAAGCATAGGTCAGGAGGTCAGAAAAACAGGATGTCAGGAGACATCTGCTCAAGCCCAAGAGCCCCTTCCTGTTCTTATCAATAATCCCTCACTAGCTAGGGTGCCTTTCCCTCCCACCGATGGAATGTATACTGACCGTCTTTCCTCTGTCTATTATTCTGCTCTTATCAATAAAAACCTCTGGTCTCAGGCAGCGTGGGCACACACACACACACACACACACACACACACACACACACACACACACACACACAGACTCACAGGCAGACATGCACACACAAAGGTGATGCAAACACACAGAGACACACAGAGAGAAACGCTGCCTGAGGACCAGAGATGATTGCACCCCAAAACTCTGTGTAAACTTAATCCATAACACTACATCTCCCCACCCCCGTCTTTCTTTTCTTCAGGTAGATGTGTGGTTACCAGAAGAAGCACCCAAGGAGAAACTGAACTTGGTTCATTACCACCCCCATTCCCACCCCCATCCTGCAATGGAGTCTAATGCAGCATACAATATTACCGGGTCTGCAAGCAACAGTAGCCATAGTCTGGAAGATGGTGATCCTTATAGGTTAAGACTGTTGGTATCATTCGTATTTGTTTTTCTCGTTAGTCTCTTTGGAATGGCAGGGAATGGAACAGTCATCTGGATTCTTGGTTGCCATATGAAGGAGAATTCTTTCACCACTTATGTCTTGAATCTTTCTGTTGCAGATTTTGCTTTGCTCACAAATCTAATTCTTTACAATATACACTTAATTTTGTATTTCTTTCTTTATATGGAGTACAGCATTGTTTTGATGCATTTAATACCCTCGATTTTCCTTTTCACCTTTAGTACAAGTCAGTTTTTACTGGCAGCCATCAGCATTGACAGGTGTGTTTGTCTCTTCTTCCCTCTTTGGCATAAGTGTCGCCGGCCACCCTATTTGTCCACCATTGTATGTTCCTCAATATGGATTCTGACCTTCCTAATTTCAGCTATTGATTTTGCCCTGACTCTGTCTATTGGATATGATGAATTATGGTACCACCAGTTTCTCTTGAATGCTGTGCTTTGTATGCCCGCCATGTCTACCTCAACTACTGCCATGTTGGTTAAAGTCTGCTTCTTGTCATCACATCATAAACATGGAAAGCTGTTAACAGCCATCTCTTTGACCCTTCTCTTCTTCCTCTTTCTTGGTTTTCCAATGAATGCTCTTTGGATTTTCTTAAGATATGACATTCCTGCTTCATCCTATACTAGTTTCTATGCTCTCATGGGTGCAACTCTTAACAGTGCTATTAATCCTGTCATCTACTTTCTGGTAGGAAGAGATAAGAAGGCTCCAACTAACTGGAGAATAAAGGACCTATTTCAGAAGCTTTTCCGAGAGGAGGAGGAAGTTGATTCCTACACGAGTAAGTGGTCACAGATAATCCAACACAAAGTTAGATCCATTGGAATGCCTCTCGAGTCCATTCTAATGTTAAATCAACATCAGGCCTACCGAACCCTTAGTCAGCGAATTGGCGACATTGAGAGACAAGAACTGACTGCCTCAGCAAATAGAACCTGCTCACCCCAGGCACACGGTATTCTACCAGGGTATCGGAAACAAACAAGCGAACTATTTATCCTCGTTAGGAACCCCACAAGTCTGCAGAGCATTCTGTTTGGCAAGACTCAATGTGCTTCCTTCAGCTATGCTTCAGGGTAGATATAATGGAACCCCACGCCAAGAACGTTTATGCCCCTGTGGAGCTGGGGTACCTGAATTTTTAACTCATACCCTTTTATATTGTACCCTTTACAAAGAAATCAGAAGAGACCTGATTTATCCTTTAATTTTTAAATTTCAAAGTTGTCCAGATAAGATCTTGGTAGAGTACTGCCTCTCAGATAAGAACTCATATGTAACTACCCAGGTGGCTAAATTCCTCTTGGCAGCAATCCATAGGAGGGCTATGATAGCGGCAGATAAATGACACTGTAATCTACTGTTGGCAATGTTATGTTATAGTTTTATTCTGTGTACTGTTCTGTTCAACTGTTTTGGGTCATATGACCGTAATAAACTTATTTGGAGTTTAAATTTTTTTTTTTTACAAAACTTTTCCGTGTGGTGAAAACCAGAGAAGATTGTGAAGAGCTCCAGAAGGATCTCTCCAAATTGGGGGAATGGGCTGAGAAATGGCAAATGCGTTTTAATGTAACCAATCTTCTCTGGTTTTTACCACACGGAAAAGTTTTGTGTCATCGGCAAACTTGGCCACCTCACTGTTTATCCCAGTCTCCAGGTCATTTATGAACAGATTGAAAAGCACCGGTCCCAGGACAGAGCCCTGGGGCACACCGCTTTTCACTTCTCTCCACTGTGAAAATTTCCCATTGACACCTACTCTTTGTTTCCTGGATCTCAACCAGTTCTCAATCCATAAGAGGACCTGTCCTCTTATCCCCTAACTGTGCAATTTTCTCAGCAGCCTTTGGTGAGGGACTGTGTCAAAAGCCTTTTGAAAATCCAGATAGACTATATCCACCGGTTCACCCAAATCTACGTGCCTGTTGACCTTTTCAAAAAATTCTAAAAGGTTTGTCAGACAAGATTTACCCTTACAGAAGCCATGCTGATTTTCTCTCAGCAAGGTTTGTTCTTTTATGTGTTTTAAGATTTTCTCTTGGATGAGGCTTTCCACCATCTTCCCTGGGACAGATGTAAGGCTAACTGGCCTGTAGTTTCCTGGATCCCCCCTCCTTCCTTTTTTAAAAATTGCTGTGACATCTGCCATCCTCCAGTCCTCCGGCACTGTGGCAGTTTTAAGAGACAAGTTGCATATAACCGTTAAGAGATCTGCAATTTCATTTCTCAGTTCTCTAATAACCCTTGGGTGGATGCCATCTGGGCCCGGTGACTTGTTAATCCTCAATTTATCGATTAATCCTAAAACCTCCTCTCTTTAAACCTGTATTTGATTTAATTCTTTAGTCAAGAGGGGCGGCTTAGGCAGCGGAATCCGCTCAAGGTCCTCTGTCGTGAAGACAGACGCAAAGAAGTCTATCATTCTCACTCTGTGGGTTGATAGGTAGCATATTTTACAGTCACAACTGTGGGTAATGCAAGATGTATTTTTATATCTATATTTTTATTTTTGAAACTAAACAAAGTAAAAACAGATACATTGCTTATCTCCTGCCATGTTACATATATCAGAAGTTTTTCCCAATAAATTGGCCTAGTTGTTTCATGATTCTCTTCTCCTCTTAGGAGAAGATTATTTTCATATTTTCATATTTACTATTATTTATTTATTTATTTATTTATTTATTTATTTATTTATTAGATTTATACCCCACCCATCTTCCCAAGGGAACTCTGGGCAGCTTACAAAGCTGAGCAGGCAGCAAATTCATAATACAGAGACAACAAACAGAACAATACACATAATTAAAATCAAGCAGCAAGAAAGCACCCTTTTACATTGTAAAACCTCGCTGCTAATACATCTAACATCGGATAGATCGCAGTTGATGGCGGGGGGGGGGGGAAACTATTAGGCTAGGTCACCAAAGGCCTCGCGGAATAGGATGGTCTTCACCGCTCTGCGAAAGGCCAGCAGGGACTCTGCAGAGCGCACTTCGCTGGGTAGGCTGTTCCACAGGAGAGGAGCAGCAGCCGAGAAGGCCCGATTCTGAGTGAGAGAATGCCTGGCCTCTCGGGGGGTGGGAACCCGAAGCAAGTGCGCCTGCGACTGCCGAACCAGCCAGACCAAAGTTGACCGCTGGGCGATCCGCTCTGCCAAGTAGTCCGGGCCCAAGCCATGGAGGGTTTTATAAACTAAAACCAGGACCTTGAATCTGATCTGGGAAGCAATGGGTAGCCAATGCAGCCGAGCCAAGACTGGGGTGATGCGGTCAAAGCTACGCGCACCCACCACCAGCCTAGCCGCTGCAATCGCCGGAGGAGAGTCAAGGGCAACCCCATGTAGAGAGCGTTGCAGTAGTCCAGCCTCGAAATCACCAGCGCCTGCACCACTGTTCTAAATATTTTTCCATTAATGTTGTTCCAGTATTTCCCATCAATATTATCTTTGTCTTTGCTTATCTCTGTCTTCATCTAGTACAAAAAATACAAATAATAGATTACAATATTGTGTTAGCTAGTTTAGATTTAGCAATATTCTCAATCCTAAAACTTAATTCTTTATTTAACTGAACAGTTTAGATAATATTTGACTAATTCAGTATATAGTACATATATGTTTAGATCAATTTTTGTCTAATACAAAAAGTGAAGATAGTGAAGTACAAAGTTAAGCTAGACTGTCTAATCTACAACCTTAGATATATAATAGACATCATCAACTCATTATATTTTCCCCATTCTTATAAATTTTACCAAGTTTACAAAAAATGTATGTCTAAGATTAATGCTTAATGGGTTATTAAAAGAAAAACAAAGACATTACATCTCAATCTCTCTGTTTCTTGTATTAAAAAGAAAAATCCCTTTCTTTCTTTTTTGCCTGGCTAACATTTAATGATCTAACAAATTGGACTTTCAAGCTGGTTTCCACATTCCATTTTTCATTTTTCATATCCAAATATTCAATTAATTAGATGTTCCATAAACAATGATGTTAAACTGGCCTATTTAACAATGGTCTTAACTGGTCTTCACAGTGAATTGACTGACCACTTAAAATAGATTCTAGTTGATTTAGTAAATAAATAATATTGAAGGCTATTTTTGCATTTAACAATTAACTTCAACATTGAGCAACACTGAACAAGACCATCAAAGCTTAGCAGAGTATTCAATCCTGATAATAAATTTTCAGTTAGTTAATCTACTTTATTTGATTAAACTAGTATATAATGGATATCTCAACCAGTTATGGTTGTGTTTTTATAATAGGTAGACAATCTTAACAGCTTTGTATCACATGATTATGTCTAACTAGAACAAAACTAGAACAAAACTTAAGAAAGGCAGCATAAAAATAAAGTGTATTATTATTATTATTATTATTATTATTATTATTATTATTATTATTATTATTATTATTATTATTATTATTTTGGGCTGGTTTGTAGATTTCTGTTATCCATTTTCTGTATTGTTATAGTTAATTGTAATCCATTAATAGCTTTTTATGTGATTGATTCATTAAGTCAGGGATTTATAGGTTGGTTCCCTGTCAATCCATCCTGATATGCAAAAACCTTGAATGCAGAACTTTCCAAACATTCTTCCTCCATATTTCCTGTTGTGTTAAATTGTAGCTGATATATTTGTAGATTGGGGAACATGTTCTGTTCCAATCCCATGCTCCAAACACGGTTAAGATTAAGACTCTCCTCTGCTTCTGAAAAGAATTCTGCCTCCCAAGCAAATAGATTATAAAATTGCAGATTGGAGTGAATGCTCTGTTTCAGCTTCATGCTGAAATCAGGATTGAAGCTGAGACTTTTCTACTCTTCTGGAGAAAGCTTGGTCTCCCGAGAAGTGCTAGATTCCACATTCTCCAAATATTCCTTCTGAATATTTCTTGTTATTTGTATATTGGACTCAGTGTTCTGATCTAGGTTAAAGTTGGGACTCTCATCTGCTTCTGAATTAAGTGTGGGGAAAAAGCTCAGACTGAAGAGAGTCTGCTATATTCTGAATCTTATCAAGCAATTCCATACATTGCTAATCTAACATTGGTTCCCAGCTCATTGTTCTGGTTTCACTCAATTATAATCCAGTTCTAAGGGTTACTCACTCCCAAGAGGTAGGGGGTGTAAAAAGGAGAGCAAAGACAGGGAGGGAGTGGGAAAGAAAAAATCAAGACTGTTATCTAAAGAGTTTGTTTTGGAAGCATTGAGATTTCCAAGGTCAAATAGTTCTTTTCTTTTTTTTTCTTCTCCAGCCGGGCAAATGACTCTGAAGAAAAAATATATGATTGTAGTAGCTTCAAAATACTGTAGTACTGTCTTAAAGTTTAGTCTCCCAACACCCACTTGTAGCTGCCTTTTCAGGAAGGAGGGAGTATTAGTACTTATTGAAGCAGGAAGAAAAGCATCCAAGATGAAGCTCATATAAAAATAGGGAGAAACATATAGTCTTAGTTACAGCAGTAAAGTTCAAAATAGCTACAATTATTTACATTTTCTGGCGCTTGCAGTTTGACCCACCGCCATGATAGAGATGACGAGTGGGCCCAGCAGGCTAGACTACTCCTGCTTCCGGAGATGGTGAGCAGGCCCAGCAGCCTGGACTGGCCCACTGTAGGAGATGGCAAGTGGGGCCAGCCGGCCAGCCTAGGCCTGCTGCCGGAGCCACCGCCACATCCAGAAGCACTGCCTCACCGCCAGAGAGGACGAGCAGGTCTGACAAGCCAGCCTAGGCATCAAATGCATTTTGGAGTGCACGAGACTAGATATCTGTCTCCTGATGCCACTCCCCTGCATCTGGTCCTTGAAGTACCCTGGTTTTAAACCTAGAGATGACACATCTCCATCATGGTTTGTAACCTGTGATGGACTTTTCCTCCAGGAATCTGTCCAATCCCCTTTTGAAGGCATCCAGGCCAGATGCCATCACCACCTCCTGTGGCAGGGAGTTCCACAAACTAACAAAGCTTCTTCAAAAACTGAACTATGTCATAGCAATTTCACGATATTGCTAGTTCTGCCTTAGAGCTTTCTTCATCCCTTGTCAATATACTGTTAGCACCAACTATTTCACACTCCCTGACAGGTAGGTTTTGCAACAACAGGGCTCTTCTGCATGGTGGGTGATCATGAGTATGCAGGAAGGCAGGAGTTCTCTTCAGCCATTCAGGCTTGTGTGTCAGCACTGGCCATATCCCACAAGTTGGAATTCACATTTATATTCAGCTGGCGGACTCTGGACTCTGAAGATGACCTACAAGCTCAGCTGATTCTGTTATCATGGCACCTTGGCTATGGAAACCTGTTGGAAATGTATGTAAACTGATTCTGGCTACGCTGGTTGGCTTCTTCATGGGCCTAAGGTGTGGGGTCCCATTATGCCAATTACACACCAGCTACATTTGTTGCTTATACCATGCCCAGCTTTTATAAAAACATGGATTTTGATATTTCAGACTCTGAATGCTTTGGTTCTTAGTTGTGTAAAGAATTCTCCTTCTGGAAAGCTAAATGTTTCAACGTCTTCATTAAATTTCCCAACATCTCAAATCAATTATTAATGCCACATTAGCCCCCACATCCCTTTATATTTGACGGGGTATTAAATATCTCTCAATTGGAAGGGGAAAAAGTGGCAATTTGCTTACTATAGAAGAAACATCTGTGATATCATCAAGAATTTGTATGCCACTTGAAATTAAGTCCTTCAAATGTTTAGCTCTATCTATCTATCTATCTATCTATCTATCTATCTATCTATCTATCTATCTATCTATCTATCTATCTATCTATCTATCTATCTATCTATCTATCTATCTCTATCACCCCACCTTTCTCCTTAAAATAGACACAAGGCAACTTACATCAATGAAAAACAGTGAATATACAATGATGGTTTTCATTGTGAAAGGTCATACTTGTGTTCCCAGTCACTAAGGGAAAGCTTGCTTGAAGAGAAAAGTCTTTGCCAAGATATGGAAGCAAAGATGGGCTCAGCTTTGCCTCCTGTGGAAGAGATTTCCAAACTCTGGGGACAGCAACAACAAAAACGAAAAATATCTCCTGTGTCCCCATGACACACCTGTGAAGGTGGTTGGGAGTGAGAGAAATGCATCTCCTGATGAACTTAACACCTGAGCCAGTTCCTAATGGAGATACATTTTAAGATAGTTTGTACCCAGGCTATTTTGGCCTGTATGCACTTGTGTAAAATGTAAGATATTTCAGATGCCAGGAAAAAGAAATGTCTACATTTTCTCATGACTAGAGATGGGCACGAATCAAAAAAATGGTATTTTGTTTGTCATTTGTCGTTGAGAGGTCCATTTCAGTTCGTTTCCATTTTTCGTGAATTTTTTGGAAAAATTTCATTTCCGTTTTTCATTTTTTCGTTTGTTGTTTCTACCCGCTTTTTATGCTATTTTTAAAGCATTTCCGTGTGTGGGCATCCCCCAATGCCCCAGACCAGAGGGAAAACACACACAAAAATGGATGCCGGCAGAGAAACAGTAGGGGGCCTTTTCACACGACTCCTAAGATCCGTTGGTCCCTTAAATTCGGACCAGAGATCTTGGGGGTTCATTTCTGTTCCTGCGTCCCCACCCCTCAGCACTTCCTGCTCCTGTCGGCGTGAGGGGAGGGAGGGGAAAAAAGGACAAAAGAAGCCTTTACTAACCTGCCGGTGCCGGTCGAAGTTGCCACGAGCCCCGTTACATCCTGGTTCCTTCTCAAGGGGCTCTTAAAGGGGCAGGAGGCAAAAACAACAACAGACAAGCGAGGAGAGCCCGGCACTCTTATCCGCATCAAATATTTTTCACCTCCAGAGAGAAGGTACAAGAAAAATGTGCTGGGTCGCGCTAAAATGGGCAGGGTTGCACTTAATTGTCTGCAAACTCCGGAGCTGGTGGGGAAACATTTTAAATCTCTGGAGCTTGCAGCCATTTGCAGCGGAGCTTAGGGGTCGTGTATAAACGCCCATAGACTAGGTACGCAGGGAGGCTGCAAAGGCAGTGGCGGGCTTTGCCCAGGGTGCAAATGTGGTCAGAAGATTCTAGCTATGGGATGTTAACCCTATTTTTAAAATTTTGATTCCACATTCTCTGAAAAGAGTAAAAGTACCAACACACAAGCTGCCCCCCATAAACTGCTTCCATTGGTGGTGTATTTTTAGGGGGATGTACAAAAAGCACTTGAGTCCTCCAGATCAGAATTGCACTTATTCAGGTCCACTTGAGTTCCATATGAACTTTATTACACTCCGCATCACATTTCTTATACCATACACAATTTCCCATATATATTCATGCCCCTTTTCAGCAGTAATCTATAGAACTACAAAGGTGACAACGAACTTTGAATCCTGTTCTTCTCAAGAGTCCATTGGATATTACACAGTCAAAATTTCCTCCTTGCAGATTCAGAGATGATTGCCTCAATGGCCAGGAAATGATTGGGCAAATGACTCATTCACTGAAGATTAGCAAACGGGATCTCATGTGAACCTTGCAGTCAGTTCTGAGACCAATACAATTTTTCACTCAGGGCCTTTTTACACGACCCCTAAGATCCGCTGGTCCCTTAAATTCGGACCAGAGATCTTGAGGGTTCATTGCTGTTCCTCCGTCCCCACCCACTCCGCACTTCTTTGTTCTGTCTGCGTGAGGGGAGGGAGGGGGAAAAAGCCTTAGACAGAGACAAAAGAATGCATTCTTACCTCCGGTGCCGGTGGAGGTTGCTCCGACCTCCGTTTACTTCCTGGTTCCTCTTTAAGGGGCGGAGGCAAAAGAAAAACAACAGAAAGAAGCGAGGAGAGCTCAGGCACTCTCCGCATCAAATATTTTTCACCATCAAAAAGCAGGTACAAGAAAAGTGCGCTGGGTCGCGCTAAAGTGGGCGGGGTCGCACTTAATTGTCTGCAAACTCCGGAGCTGGTGGGTAAACATTTTTAAGGTCCGGAGCTTGCAGCCATTTGCGGCGGAGCTTAGGGGTCATGTATAAACGCCCTCAGTCAGGACATGAAGAGCAAAAAAATCTTTACTTCATCTTCACAAAATTGTTGGTCACACTCACCTACTTTTGTCATCCCATCATCTTATCAGAGGTTTGCTTGTGTCTCCCTCTTCTCAGGAATCCTCAGGCAGGTATGTAAAAAGAAGGTATTTTTGCTTCCCTGGAAATTTAAGTGATTCAGTTGCTGACATGAAGAGTAAAGGAGACCTTGGGTGGGTTAGATTGCAAAGGTTTGCTAGTGCTTTCATTAATACAATGAAAAGTTTGAATGTCTAGTATTAACTTCTAAGTTGATATATTGCTTATCTGTCTTACAATGGTCAGTTGTGAACCCCATGGGGATGAGTTCCGCACAAGAGAGAAAGGCATTTAGTCAATACAATGGTGAAGGATCAACCTGTTTCGGGACATCAAGAACACAAGAGCTTAGGATGGGAGAGAAAAAGACATAGAGGTGGTAATAAGATGGATAGAAATGGATAATCATTTCATTTATAGTTACCTGGGCTTAAATTTAAGTACAGTATATTACAATTCACTCTCTAGCTATCTCGCATCATCATTTGTGGATATAATTGGAATGTCCTACTTCAAAGGAACAAATGTTTGTCCCTGTATTCCAATCAGTTTGTTTATTTGTTGCCAAATGTTATGTCTTATATCAGCTCTGTTTCGATAGTCCCATGAATGATTTGATTAGACTGCAAAGGTTGTGGAAATCAGAAAATCTCACATGGTTTTTAGCAATAAAACAACAGAGGCAAATCAGCTAATATTCTAGAGGAAAATGATCCCCCCCATCTCATATTATATTCTTTTCTTTTGCATTGAAGATGTTTAAAGAAAGCATAACCCAGGTTTATTCCCATACTTTGTGTCTCAATATATTGAGTAGATATCAATAGTCAAGCTCATGATGGCATGGGGTGGCTTTAATCCTGGAGGAATGGAGGATAACAAAGCACCCCTTCCTTACTGCTGGAAATTTAATTTCTGTGTATAGAGATTTTGATCTAAACGAGACAAGAAGACATGAAGAAGAAATTAATGATGGGCAAGAGACATGACAATGTTCCACAGCAGATAGGTTAACAAATAGAGAGAGAGCCTTGTGGCGCAGAGGTTAAATGCCTGTCCTGCAGGTAAAACTGTGCTCATGACCTGGGGTTCAATCCCAGGTAGCAGGCTCAAGGTTCACTCAGCCTTCCAGCCTTCCAAGGTTGGTAAAATGAGTACCCAGCTTGCGGAGGGGGGGCAATGTGTAGCCTTCATACTGTAATTAAACTGTAAACCGCCCAGAGACTACTTGAAATGGTATGGGGCGGTATACAAGCAGAACAAATCAGTTTATATTCTAGAGGGATATGATTCCTTTGCTCTCTTTTGTCTTCCTTGTTTCTGTGTTGTAGGTGATTAAAGAAAACATAGCTCAGGTGAGCTGGGTACTCATTGTACCAACCTCAGAAGGATGGAAGGATGAGTGAACATTGAGCCTGCTACCTAGGATTGTACCCAACATCGTGAGTAGAGTTTTAGCTGCAGTACAGCAATTTATCCACTTTACCACAAGGCTCCTTCAGGCAAACATGTGAAAACTTGAACCCCAGGTGAGGGAGGAAGTTAACAAGTCACGTCTTTGTTGCTGAATTTTTATTTCTAGGTGTGGGCACTTTGCAAATAATGAGAAAAAAAGACACAGACAAGATAAAATTGATCAGAAATTAATGATAGTATTAGACATGAAAATAGGTGAAAGGATATTTTTAGAATCTTGAAAAACATTTCATCTCATTCTCACTTTGTATGGGATGTGGTGGCTATATTCAGAAATAGGGAGGCACATGACAGGAATACACAGGGAACACACCTCTGTTCTGCACTGAATGTATTTGTCACACATTGTTTATCCTCATTGATTTAGGAAACCTGATCTAAATTTCTATTCTGCTCTGGTCAGACCCCACCTGGAGTACTGTGTCCAGTTCTAGGCACCTCAATTTAAAAAGGATGTTGACAACCTCAAGTGGATACAGAGGAGGGTGACCAGGATGGTTGAAGGTCTGGAAGAGATGTCTTATGAGGAACGGCTTAGGGAGCTGGGAATGTTTAGCCTTTCAAAAAGAATGCTGAGAGGGGATATGATAGCTATGTTTAAATATTTGAAAGGATTTATTTTCCATGGCTTCAGAGACAAGATGCAGGATAATGGTCTCAAATTACAGGGAAAGATATTCCATTTAAACATTAGGAAGAACTTCATGACAGTTAGAGCTGTTCAGCAGTGGAATATGCTGCCACAAAGGAGGGTGGTGTAGTCTCCTTCTTTGGAGGTTTTTAAGCAGAGGCTGGATGGCCATCTATCGGGAGTCCTGTGATGGGGGTTCCTGCATGGCAGGGGCTTGGACTGGATGGCCCTTGAGTTCTCTTCCAACTCTATCATTTTATGATTCTAAATTTCAGTGCTAGTGGATGCAGTGCTAGTGGAGTTCCTTGCTCAGTCACAGAACCTTGAATCCGATTGTTCCAAGTTTTACCAGAGCCAAAGAGACTTTTCTTCCTGTTCCATGTTTAATAATTCAAATATTAAATCAACCAATCATAATGAAATCAAAGAACAAAACAAAAATAATAAGTCAAAATACATACGAAGAACAGACAGAGATGGATTAGAGTATAAAACCAGATCAGCAGAATGGACAAGATGATGAAATTGCATCTTGGCGGCAAAAGTGACTGGCATGGACACAGTTGTTTTCTGGGTATCTGCCATGTCCCTGAGAAAGTAAGAATTCTGCATATGAAGCAACAGGCACCAGAATTGTTCAGTAGGTCGAACGCGATCCTCAACTAGTAACCAGATTACAGTAATGGCTTGAATTACAAATGCCTTGAACAATGAAAACTTGGGTTACAAAAGGAAATCCGCTGATATAGGGAAATTTCCAATTATGAAAAAAATGTTTTTATTATTAAAATAATTAATAATTATTAATTATTCATATGAGAAGCCTGTCCTGACCCAATAAAATCTGGGGAGGCGCTTCCTCCCTTTTGCTGGGTTGGCGAGAAACCCCCTCAATCAACTGGCAGCTGAACTGTCAAAATCACCTGGCTGTCGGCTGTAATCTTGGCTATTACTTCACGAACGTCTCGCTGCGCGGCGAGCCGTCATTTCTGTGCGAATCGATCGTTTCTGTCCTCACGCTCCTCCTTTTTGGATGCGGCGCCACCCCGACCACGCCCCCTAAACCGTGCTCCAAGGGGGCGAGTGATTCCGGGAATCTTTTTCGCTTCGCATCCCGCTTCGCATCCAAAGTCACGTGTGGCCAGTGATTATATATATTTAATTTTTTTTAGTTACTTTTTCTCCGAAATGCCGATGCATCGATATTTTGGTTAACCCGTTCTTCTGATCTTGCTTTCTGTGCTTACAATATTCCTTGGAGGAGCGATGGTATACACAACAAATGTTGTGTGCTGGTCCACCTAGTGACCCTGACAGAGAACAGCAATTTTTTCACGTCGCCAATGGACGAAGCAATACAAATCGGGAGTAGAAAACAAAGGAACATACAGTTATTCAGCTCTGCCACAAATGACAGCCGGGTATTGATGCATCGATACGCCGTGGTAGTTTTTTTTTAAATATTAAAGAAAGCAGAAACCGGACGTTGCAAGTAAGCTTCCCAATGCGAAGGGAGCATGTGAGGTAGTACTGGATTCGATCCTAAAACTTCGCCTCTTGAGGACAGAGAAAGAGGGGTGGGAGCGAATGGAGACCACGTGACCGCCTTCGCATTCAAAGTGAAGGCAATCCCGCTGCGAAGTGAAGTACTTCGTGAAGTAACGGCCTTTGACAGCTCAGCAGCCACAGTGCTTTTATCTTCAGTGGGCACAGGAAAGCAGGATGTCAGCCAGGGGAGGATTGTGCGGGTTGTGAAGTCTCCACACACCTAAACCTTCCCTGGCTGAGAACGGGAGAGCCAACATCAGGTCTGCCTGATCTCAGCCAGGGGAGCATCCGGTGGGTGGCAGGGCATGAGTAAAGTGGATACAGGGATGCTCTTCTCCCTCTCACAAAATACCAGAACTAGGGGACATCCACTCAAACTGAGGGTTGGGAGAGTGAGAACAGATAAAAGAAAATATTTTTTACCCAGCATGTTCTTAGTCTGTGGAACTCCCTGCCATAGGCGGTGGCAATGGCATCTGGCCTGGATGCCTTCAAAAGGGGATTGGACAGATTCCTGGAGGAAAAGTCCATCCCAGGTTACAAACCATGATGGAGATGTGTAAACTCCAGACTTAAAACCGGGGTATTTCAAGGGCCAGATGCAGGGGGAGACAGATATCTAGTCTTGTGCACTCCCAGACGCATCTGGTGGGGCCACTATGAGATCCAGGAAGCTGGACTAGATGGGCCTTTGGCCTGATCCAGCATGGCTCTTCTTATGTTCTTATGTTCTTATGTATCCTGATTTGGTTAGATTTGCAGGAAGTATGGGTCAAGACAGAATAGACAGGTTTGGTTTGGGGTTGAGATGAAATATATTCACATCAGTGAAAGTCTAGTGCACCAACTGAATCAGGGAGGGCACAGATCACTCCATTCTTTTCTTGTAAACCATAAATGTAGGGGTGGCGAATGGAGCAATGGGGTGGTCTTGAAGGCCTTACAGGCCTCATTCAACCTAACTATTCTATGACTCTAATGTGCAAACCTCTAAATTTGGCTGGCAAAATTTTTGACCTTTTTGTCTGCTCTCCAGGGTGTATCACATCAACACCTTCCATGTGCATCAGCCCAATATGAAAAAGAGGAGGACTGTTTGGTTCTCGGGAGGGGGGGTGCCCAAAGATAAAGGATTTAAAATCAGTTCAGATCTAGTGTAGAAATTGCTCTGGGCTGAATTGGAAACCTTTCTGAAACTCCAAAAGGACCTACACGCTGAACTGGATGACTGATTCACGGCTTCATTATCAATTATGTTTCATCATCTCAAACAAGATTGCGTCACCTTTTCAATTCCATTCATTAGTGACCTAAAGACTTAAAGCTCTGTACAAGGACGTGAGAACAGAACACTTTTAGCTTTCCCTACATTTTTCCCCCTCTGAAATGAATCATTTCCATTGAATGCATGAGTAAATCTGTTAGCGGAGGAGTTGTTAAGAAAAATGAAAGGAAACAAAACAAAACTTCCCTCCAACCCCAATTCTCAAAATATCTGCGGAAGTGCTTCAGCTCATAAGGGGTTCGGCTGCAATGAGGTTGGAGATAAGTCATTATCTTGCAAAGAAGGAAAATCAACAGCTGCCTGTTAGCCTTGTGGAGCAGTGCGTAAATTGCAGCAATGCTCCCAAAACACATGGCTAATGTTCAGTTCCAAGTAGCCAACTTGAGTTTCAAAGCAAAGCAAAGTTTTCTGCTAATATACTGCCCCATACCACTTCAAGTAGTCTCTGCGCCATTTACAGATTTAATTACACTATGCAGACTACACATTGCCCCCCCCCAGCAAGCTGCGTACTCATTGTACCGAACTCGGAAGGATGGAAGGCTGAGTCAACCATGAGCCTGCTACCTGGGAGTGAACCCCAGGTCGTGAGCATAGTTTTACCTGCAGGACAGGCATTTAACCACTGTGCCATGAGGCTCCTAATTAATTTCAGTGAGCCAATCCAGATCAGGTGGAAATGCATTGCTAGTCTGCCAGCAACACAGCAGGAAAGTGACCCTTCCTGTATTTCATTTCTTTTCTTCTTGTTCTGTTTCTTTCTTTCGGAAGAAGAAAAGAAGAAGCATCAAAAGAGAGACTGAACCTCACTTGTTCATTCCTGCTCCCAGTGGATCCTGCAATGGAATTTAATGCAAAACACAATGGCACCAGATCCCCAAACAACAGTAGCTATCTTCCAGAAGATGATGATTTTTACAGTTTAGCCGAGACTGTAGCATGGATCGTCATCCTTCTTCTCAGTCTTTTTGGAATGGCAGGGAATGGAATTGTCATCTGGATTCTTGGTTGTCATGTGAAGGGGAATTCTTTCACCACCTACATCGTGAATCTTTCAGTTGCAGACTTTGCTCTGCTCACAGTTGTAATTCCTCTCAGTATATGTTCAATTTTAAATTTCTTCCATTATGTGGATGAATTTTTTGTTCTACCATTTTAATTACACATCTTCCTTTTCACATTGAGTACAAGTCAGTTTCTGCTGGCAGCCATCAGCGTTGACAGGTGTGTTTGTCTCTTTTCCCCACTTTGGCACAAGTGTCAGCGGCCACCACATTTGTCCGCCATTGTGTGTGTTGCAATACAGATCCTCACCTTCCTAATTTCAGCTATTGATTTTGCCCTGACATACTCTATCGGATATAATGAATTATGGTACCATCAGTTTCTCTTGAATGCTGTGCTTTCTATGCCCGCCATGTCTATTTGAACTACTGCCATGTTGATTAAAGTCTGCTTCCTGACACCACACCATAAAGGGGGAAAGCTTTTAACAGCCATCTTGTTGGCCCTTCTCTTCTTCCTCTTCTTTGCTTTTCCAATAAATACAGTCCCTTTGTTTTTCACATATGGCATTCCTGCTTCATTCTATTATAAATTCTATGCTTTCATGGGTGCAATTCTTAACAGTGCTATTAACCCAATCCTCTACTTCCTAGTAGGAAGAGATAAGAAGGTTCAATCTAGGAAGAGAATAAGGAAAATATTGGAGAAGCTCTTTCAGGAGGAGGAGGAATCTTGCAGGGCGAAAGCTGAGCCTCCCCTTGAATTGCATGTATGATTCCACCAAGTGAACTTAAAATTTGTAATCTTCAGATTTCAGTCCTGATTATCCAGATGCATTTATACTATTTTCTGGATCATAGTACTTAAACCTGCCATGTCCAGAAAATGATTGCAATGTCATGGGGACCTCTTGGAAATTTCAGCAGATTGAGACTATTCCACCTGGTTTCTTCCTGGGGGTAAAGAGTGACATTACATTACATTACACTGATTCTGTACATGCCATTCCAGGCTAAGCTAAAAATGCTGCATTTCATGTTTCAAATTCTGAATGCCTTATTTCTTAGCGGTTTGAAGAATATTCTTTTCTGCAAAGCTAAATGACCCAAGGCTGTCCGTACATTTCCCAAAGTCTTGATATTAACACCAAATTTGCCATGAAAACAATTCCTGTGGTTGAAATATCCTACCCAATGACTTTAGTTTTAAATTAGAGTACTATCTGGAATAGCAAATCACCACATTCATGTCCTCTACGGCCAATATAAATGTGTGTAAAATCTAGCTGGAAATATTAAATAAGACCTAGAAATATTTCAAATGGCAGATAAAAGTAACATCTAAATTTTCACATGACACCTACATGTACTGGTCAAATTATCTTGGCAGCTGAATCAAGCCGTTACTTATCATCACAAGCCGTTACTTATCATCACAATGGTTTTCTTAGGCGATAAGTGAATATGGTGTTAGCTCCAGGGCATACTTAGAATTGACCTTGAGTTGAGGATTTTCAAAGTTAGATCTGATAGATTTCTATGTATCTCTGTACAAAATCTAATTCTAACTGTACTGATGTTCTCACACTAAGACTTTTCAAGCATATTTAAGCAGTACTGTCCTATTACCTTTCAGTATTAAGGGCAATTCTGTTCATGGGATTTAAGCTCCAAGGTGTCAATTCTCAACCCCCAAGCCAATCCCCATGGGCTGCTTCCAATTAAAATTCCAGCAGAGTGTACAAAAACACTTCTGTTCTCTGGACTAGAATTGCAACTTTCCAGGTCCACTTGATTTCCATATCAACTTTCCTGCACTCTGCCTAACATTGCTTATACTTTGCATAATGTTCTATGGATTCCCCATCCCCACTTTCAGCTGAAGGAAATGATGAACTTGTTCTTCTCAATAGTCCATTTAGTCTTAGAAAGTCAGTCTGTCCTCCTTTTAGCTTCCGAGATGATTATCTTGATGGCCAGTAAAAGAATTGGCCAAAGACTCATTCATCATGACAGAAGATCTGCAAACAGGATTTCACATGAACCTTGCAACGGGTTTTGGGACGGACACGTTTTTTGCCTGTAATCTGTACATTACCTGCTCTTCAGCCCAGAATACTCGGACATACTTTGAATACCTTTGTCTTCTCATCTTCCTCCAGGAGGATTGCTCATCTCTTCCTATTCTCAGGCATCCTCAGGTATGTGAAAGGTTTTTTTCCTACACAGAGAATTGTTTTATCAGTCCCCTCTTCTTGATTGAGATTTGTGAACTTCATTGGGCTGCCCTTTTCAGAAATCTCCATTCTGGGCATCCCTCCCCCCCAATTGATTTTCTGCCAATATTTATTAAGAAGTCCCCATTCTGCCCCATTCTCTTCCATTCAATTCCAGATTTTACCTTAGAAAATCCCAATAATATGGAAATGAAGTAGTGTATATTTTAGAGAAACATAATCCCTTTACCACATCTTAGGTGACATATTTTATCATAATAGACACATAAAGCAAATGCAGTTTACTCTGTCTTTTAACTTAAAGTAGGTTGAAGGACTCTTCAGTGTGAATCTCTGTATGCCATCATAGCTGTGTCTAGGAAGAAAGATGTTCCGGTGAGGTTTACTCCAAGGCAAATAATTATGTGGAGACTTGAACTATAAGAGAGAGGTATGTGACAATGCACCTCTTTGTCTTCTGCTTTGCTGAAATTTTTGCTAGTGGTGTAGGTATTTTGAAATTAATAAGGAATGAATGAGATGACATGAAGATGACATGAAGATGTCAGATTCCTATTGTACACAAGAAAGGATGTTTAGGAAATGAAAAAAATGAAACACTGTTTTGTTGTTTGGATTTCTTCATTATGTAACGAAACGGTAGGGTGCGGTTTGTCACAAAATGAAACAAAATACCCTTTTTCCCTCTAGAAATGATTCATCCTAGAGGACCAATGGCAGGGGAGCTCAAGCAATTCAATGTTTCAGCATGGAAATGACAGGTAGCATCCTCAAAGCAATTCAAGGTAATACCCTGAAATTTAGAGAGCTTTGGATGTCAGAGGGCTGAGTTATTGAGCTCCAAAGGGGGTGGCCCTAGGAAAAAAATATTTCTAATTGATTGAATTGGGATTTGGAAGCCAAGCCATGGTACCGTTAATCACTCACCCGCAGGGGAGCTATTGCGGCTTCCCAATTCAATTAGAATGATTCCCCCCCCCCGGGGCACCCCCTTTGGAGCTTAATAACTCAGCCCCGTGAACTCCAAACCTTTCCAAATTTCAGGTGGCTTACAGGGAAGGGCTTGAGGAAGCTTCCCTGCCATTTTGGTGCCTCTAGGACCCAGGAGAGTATAGCATTTCATTTCATTTTGTTTTCTTACAAAACTACTTTAAAAATTGTTACAAATGAAATGAAACGAAAGTCCTAAAGAAACAACATGAAACACTATATTTCCGTTCTGTCCCCATCTCTATTAGGAAAACTTGAAATACTATATCTGCTCTTCCTTCTCGCTCTGTGGTAGAATTGTTGATTCAAATGACTGGTAGACTGCCATGGAAAGAGAATAGACTGAGCTTGTGGAAAATACATATTAAAATGAAAAGGAGTGGAAGATGGCTAGTTCTCACATTTTAAGTGATGTTCCTAGTGAGTCAGTTCAGTTCAGTTCATCATAATTGTCCTTAGACCCATCATACTATCAACATAAACTTTGGGACATTTCCAAAATTCCAAATGTTGTATATGAACACTTAACATGAAAAGACAATTGAAAATCTAATCTCTAGTTACTGTAGAATTTCTGAGGCCTGAGTAACATCATACAGATGCTGGCTACTTGATAAGTGCAATTGGAGTCTGGATCAGAGAGAAGAAGTTCAAGTAATTTTTTTCTGAGTCGCCAGAATTGATTATATCCTCATGAGTCACCTTATACCACGGCCAAAGGAAGATCATGGCCTCTATCCCCTCAACCTCTCTTAAGGGACAGGTACCAAGCTTTTCAGTGAAAGGGATATTCTTGAAATACCCTTCAGTGAATCTAGCACATGGCCTAATGAATATCAGAGGGAAAACTATTTATTTATTTATTTATTTATTTGGAATGTTCTTACCCCATCTTTCTCCTGGGAAATGGACCCAAGGAGAATGAGGGACAATATATAGTCCAGAACATTTAAGATATATTCATGTTAAGAAGATGGAATTAGAAGAAGCATCTTAGAAGATTAAAAGGTAACATTAGAGCTACAAAGAGCATGTAAAAAGAAAAGAAAAATCCATTGTGCGGGGTGGAAAGTAGCATGGAAAACACTGGTGTTCTTATGAAACCAGTCAATGCAATCATGAATGGTAATCAATATAAAGTCACATAGTAGGTATTCCATCATTAGGGGAAAGCTTGCCTGAAGAGGAAGGTCATTGCCTGCTTCTGGGAAAAACAGCAGAGATAGGGCAGTCCTGGCCTCCAGCGAGAGGGAGTTCCAAAGTCTGGGAGCAGCAACAGAGAAGGCCCTTTCATGTGTTCTTCTGATACGCACCTGTGAAGGTGGCGGGCTGAGGAGAAAGGCCTCTCCTGATGACCTCAGCACCCAAGCTGGTTCATACTGCGAGATTCAATCTTTGAGGTAGCTGGGACCCAGGCCATTTTGTGCTTTGTAGGTTAAGGTCATCACTTTGAGTTGTGCCCAATAGCTGATTGTCAGCCAGTGAAGCTGCTTTAGTTGGGGTGTAAATGAATTGTGAGCTGCACAGTAGGAAAATTAACCTTCCTCTGTTTCTTTCAGTCAGAGTGTCTTTCCCAGAAGGATCACCTACTTTCAATGGATCCCGCAATGGAATCTAATGCAACAAACAACAGTACCACATACCCAAACAATGGAAACAATATTCCTATAGGCTTTGCTTATTACATAGTAAGCATCCTCAGTGTTCTTGTTAGTCTTTTTGGAATGGTAGGGAATGGAATTGTCACCTGCATTTTAGGTTGCTGTCTCAAGAGGAATCCTTTCACCACCTACATCCTGAACCTTTCCATTGCTGACTTTGGGGTGCTTATGACTTTAGAAACCATTTATATTTGTTGGGTTTTACATCCTATTGAGTGTACTTTTGGTGTCACTATATTATTATACCCCCTTTTCCTTTTCACATTCAGTACAAGTCAATTTATACTGGTAGCCATCAGCATGGACAGGTGTATTTGCCTCTTTTTCCCACTTTGGCACAAGTGTCACCGCCCACCACATTTGTCCTCCATTTTGTGTGTCATAATATGGATCCTTACATTCTTAATTTCTGCTCTTATTAATGCCCTCACATTTGCTCTTAGATATCCTGACTTACTATATTATCAATTCCTCCTAAACGCTATCATTTTCCAGCCAGCCATCTTTATCTCCACTATTGCCATGTGGATTAAAGTCTGCTTCATGTCGTCACACCATAAACGGGGGAAGCTTTTGACAGCCACCTTGTTAGCCCTTGTCTTCTTCATCATCTTTGCTTTTCCAATGAATGTTGCTCAACTGTTCTTCACAGATCACATTCCTACTTCATCCTTTCTGTTGCACTATGTTCCCATTGCTGCAGCTCTTTACAGTGCTATTAACCCTGCCATCTACTCCCTGGTAGGAAGCGATAAGAAGGCTAGAGGGGGGATAAAGAAAATATTTGAGAAGCTTTTCCAGGAAGAGGAATCATGTAAGGAGGTAGCTAAGTCCTGTCTCACAACACATCTATGATCTAAATAAGGAAACTTAAAACTACCATTTTTGCAATTCAGTAGGGATGGGCACGAAATGGGAAAATAGTGTTTAATTTTCATTTTGTTTTGTTTCTTATCATTTAAAAAATAATTTCATAACAAAACAAAATACTTATCAAATGGTTTGTAACTTTAAAAAAAGCTCCCCTGGGTCCAAGTCCGGCTCCCCTGGGTCCTAGAGGCACCAGATTTGGTACCAGGGGAGCCATTTTTATACTTACAAACCATTTTGTAAGTAACAAAAACTGCCATTTTGTTTTGTTTGTAACAAAATGCTGCTTTCCCATTTCAATTTATTTGGGTTTCATAGCTAATGAAATGATGAAACAGCATTTCATTTTTGTTTTGTACCGATCCCTAAATTATAGTTCTAAGATGCAGATGTATTTACATTTTTTGCTCAAATATTTTAGTAAAGCTGTGAAGATTCTTAGTCATCCAGGTGAGGCTGTCCGGAAGTTGAGCTATGGGGACTGGATTTCTTTTTTTGTGTGGGGATCGACATGTTTCAGTACTCATCTAAGTAGCTTTGTCAGTCTAAGGAAAGTTTGTGCAAGGCCTTGGTAGATAGGGCAGTATGATAAGTACTAGACAGATTGGGCCTGAGTTCCCCACCTCTGTTGAGGCAGCCAAGAAGAAGGAAGAACAGACATGTAAGGAATGACCAGGTTCTTCTGTAAACTTTGGGTCTCAGACTGATCCATTGTTCTTCTGGGTCAGGCCACTTCTTTCTTGAAGGCCCACTTTGGATATCCACAGACCTCAAGTACAGTCTGGAGATGCCTAATGCAGATGATCAGGGTGGCATGAAACCAAGGTGAATTGGAGGTCTTGCACCAACTTTCCTTTGGCTGAAGAAGCTACTTGGATGAGTAGTGAAACATTTCAGTCTCAACAGAAAATAAGTCCAGTTTCCATTACTCAACTTACAGATTTTTATAAAATTTATTTATTTATTTATTTTTTTATTATTCAAAATTGTATACCGCCGTATTCCCACAAAGGGGACTCAGGGCGATTCACAACATTAAAATGAGAACAAATAAAAACAACAAAGTAGCTAAGACATCAATATCCGAGCATAGATAGGCGGGTTAAAAAAAAAAAAAACACAGACGGGGACCCTAAACATCGCCATAGGCATCCCGAAAGAGAAAGGTCTTAAGGTTCTTCTTGAACGCCGCCAGCGAGGGAGCCTGCCGTAATTTGCCAGGGAGTTTATTCCAGATAGATGGTGCCACCATCGAGAAAGCCCGTCCGCGAGTGCTCGCTTTACGGGCCTCCCTCGGGGTGATGGTTCGCAGCGAAAGGGCCACCGAAGAACGGGTGGGTCGGGCCAGATCAAGTTGTCAGGGGAGACGCTCCACCAAATAAGCCGGGGCCAAGCCATGGAGGGTTTTGTAAACCAAAACCAACACCTTGAACCTTATTCGGCGAACCAGGATAGGGGCGGGGCGGTCATAGCGGCGCACACCAACCACCAGCCTGGCCACCGTATTCTGGACCCGCTGCAATCGCCGAACAAGGTTCAAAGGGAGCCCCATGTAGAGAGCGTTGCAATAATCCAGCCTCGACATGACCAGTGCCTGTACCACAGTCCTCAAGGAGCCCTCATCGAGGTACGGGCGAATCTGGGCGATAAGCCTTAGATGGTAAAAGGCCGACCTGACCACGGCTGACACCTGAGGTTCCAGGGTCAGGTCTGGGTCCAGGACGATGCCCAGATTCCTCACTCTTTGCGCCAGCTGGAGGGCGGACCCGCCCAGACTGGGAAGAGGGCCATAGTACCCCTCCGACGAGCCCCCGAAGAACATAACCTCGGTCTTGCCTGGGTTGAGCCTGAGTCTGTGAGTCCTGGTCCAGTCCAGAACCGCAGCCAGGCAAAAAAGCCTTCTGGATCCAAACTTCAAGGCATCCTTGTCACTTTTTCTGAGTTTATGGAGGTAAAGTAAAGGTAAATGTTCCCCTCACACAGGCATGGTAGTCATGCCCAACTTAGGGGAGGTGCACATCTCCATATTCAAGCCAAAGAGCTGGTGTTGTGCAAGCCCATGGCCATGCGACCAGCATGGCTGCAAGGAAACACTGTTTTACCTTCCCACTTTTTACGGCGGTACCTATTCCTATTTATCTACTTGCATTTACATGCTTTTGAACTGCTAGATTGGCAGGAGCTGGGGTTAACAGCACGAACTCACTCCGCTGTGTGGTACCCGGGATTCGAACCGCTGAGCTGCTGACTTTTTAGCTGCCAGTTTTCAGTGCTCTAGCCCGCTGAGCCACAATGCCCAGATGTACAGACATGATTTTTAAATGCTTTTGAAGAGACAGGATTTAGAAATAAAACAAATGGCTTGATGGGAAAATATTATTCCATTATACAATATATGTAACTTTCTTTCCTAAATATTAATCAAACTGGAAAAGCTGTCAAAGATCCCAATGTCTGGAAGGGTTAGAAACATTTTATAATATTTTAATGGATGGCATATGACAGTGGCGGTGAACCTTTGGCACTCCAGATGTTTTGGACCACAACGCCCAGAATTCCAAGCCTACATTGCCAATGACAAAGGACTGTGGGAGTTGTAGTCCAAAACATCTGGAGTGCCAAAGGTTCACCACCACTGGCATATGATAATGGCATTTCAACAATTTTGGGGAATGCACTCTTGCACCCATTATTAGATTTACTAGACATAGAAAAGCAATAGCGGAAATGGTTTAAGCCACTTTTCAAAATGTCTATAGCATGCCTTGATCCATCTAAGCTGTACAATATATGTATGCCTAATCAGAGTTGTTCTTATAAGCTTTTATAATTTCTTCTCTCTAACAGCTGCTAATTGAGCATTGTGAATTTTTGCAAAGCTTCTGGGAACATCAATAGGATTCTGACCATTAAGATCTTCTTTTTCTTAGCATTTGTCCCACTTGGTGGTGGCCTGGGGTCCACTATTCTTGTTTTGGCCTTCCACTTGGTGCAGTCATGGGCTAGGTCCAGGTGAACCTGAGACAACTTCATGTCATTATTGAGGGTGTTTGTCCAGCGCTGTTTTGGATGACCTCTCAGTCAGGATCCGCTGACCTATTTGGCCAGAGTTTCCTCATTGGCATGCACAACATGACCAAACCAATGCAGTTAGATTTCGCGCATCTTGTCTGAGATAGGTGCAATGCCATATTTTGTTCTGATGTCATAATTGTGCACATGAACCTTTCATGTGAGGCCAGAGGTCCACTGCAGCATCTTTGCCTCCATGACACCAAGGTGACATTCAGTTTTCTTTAATTGCTGGCTAGCACTCCGTACCATTGAGTGCAACAGGTCGAAGAATGGTGCAGTGGGTCTTTGATTTTAAATAGGGATGGGCAGGAAATGAAAAATGAAATGCTGTTTTGTCATTTCATTATGTAACAAAACGAAACAAAACGAAACGAGGAAGCAGCATTTCATTATAGACAAAACGAAACAGTCGTTTTTGCATTGAAAGGAACTGTTTCATTCCATTGTTTTCAGAGGGCATTTCAGGGGACCCTCTGGTACTGATGGACCCCTTTAAACATGGGCCAGGTTTAAAGGGGTCCATCCATTGACAGCTCGGCAGGAGGCCTCTGAAAAAGGTCAGGTAGGAAGTTCCGTGTGATCGCGCTACTTACCTGTCCGTTTTCAGAGGGCTCCTGCTGAGCTGTCAATGGCTGGACCCCTTTAAGCCTGACCCAGTCAGTACCAGTGGGTTATCCTGGTGCTGACTGGGCCAGGTTTAAAGGGGTCCAGTCAATAACAGCTCAGTCCTTTAAAAATGGCTTCTGGGCACCAAATATGGTGCCCCTAGGACCCTTGTTTTTTCATTTCATATGATTTTTAAAAAAAACATTTGTAAGAAATGAAATGAAACAAAATGGGGGTGAGCATAAAATGAAACAAAATGAAACATTATTTTTCCATTTCATGCCCATCCCTAATTTTAAATGGTTTTTTCCATTAAGATAATAGATACAATATAAGAATGACTTAACAAGTGCCCATTATTTCAAGGAGAATGCTGTAGCTTCTCCATTGGAAAAGACAAAGACCATCTTATTTGTACTTGTATTTCAAGGGAAGGGCACAGAGACCAGCCAGCTCTACGGTATAAGCAGCTCTTGTTAAAATCCCCTGCTCAAATATGAACCAGCATCCTCTCCCCTCCACCCCCACTGTAATTCTGCCTTTTTAAAGCATAGCTCAATTGTAGAAGTGACTTGTACTGAATAAATAAACCTCTTTGCCAATTAGCTACATTGCCTACCTCCTTTTTAAAGCATAGCTCAAGTGGAGAATTGACTTGTAGATATAATGAAACCGTGTACTGAACAAATGAACCTCTTTGCTAATTAGCTACATTGCTACCTATCACCAGTTGTGCTTTAGAGATGCCTTTTACATATTTTCTCAGCCTATGATTTGCAGCATCATTTTTACGCACCATGAAATGCCAGGGTTCTCCTGCTCTAAGCACAAGGAACTGTGGCAGGCAGAAATTCATTTTGACTATTTAGGGTGCAGTGTCAGCTCTGATTGTATCAAATGATCTATCTACAACCCCTGTACTGTGAAGTCCTTCCTGAAATGACTATGCTGCGGTATGTCCAATCTTTAATAAAAATGCTTTTTAAATTTTATTTGTTTCTTTGTTTACTTATATAGAGCCTATTCCCTGAAGGATTCAGAGCAGCTTGTAGAACTTTTAAAGCCAAGTAAAACACAAAATAAAACGCCCCCCCCAAGGACATCAGCCATTTAAAGGAAAACCTGCCTGATGCGTACACACCCCATCCCTTACTGCCATGACTATTTTTAGCGAGGGGAACATCTACAGTGGCAAATCACATCCAAAGTACCTGTAGAGCATATGCAAGACAGAGATTGCAAATCAGTCCCAAAAAAGGTCAACCCCTGATAGGAACAAATTCTTTATACTCTGACATTAAACCCAGATTCTTCCATATACTGGTCAAATGAACTTAGTAGATCAGGCATGTCCAAACTTTGGCCCTCCAGATGTTTTGGACCACAACTCCCACAGTCCTTTGCCATTGGGAATACAGGCTTGGAATTCTGGGAGCTGTGGTCCAAAACATCAGGAGGGCCAAAGTTTGGTCATGCCTGTAGTAGATGAATGAGGATACTCTTACCCATTATCAACAAGGTCTTCTCTTGGATGTCATATCAAAAAGGTGACAGGTATGTTTCGCATGGCTTCACAGAACAGGACTCGGAGCTTTGTCTGGAAGTTTAGTTGTGGCAATTGGAATTCTTTTCTTGAGAGATCAAAACGTTTCACTACTCATTCAAGTGGATGAAGCAGACAAACTCACCTGGATGACTGAGAATCTTCACAGACACCCAGAGCATCGGTTTCAAACTATAAGAAAATGGATTCCTTTTGAACGTTAGGAAGAACTTCCTGATGGTTAGAGCTGTTCTGCAGTGGAATATGTTGCTACGGAGTGTGGTGGAGTGCCCTTCTTTGGAAGTTTTTAAGCAGAGGCTGGAGGGCCATCTGTTGGGCGTACTTTGATAGGGGTTCCTGTATGGCAGGGGGTTGGACTGGATGGCCCTTGAGATCTCTTCCAGCTCTCTGAATTAATGATTCTAGGAGATCTGCATTGGAATTGGAATTGATTGATTCCTCAGTTGCCCTCACCAAATTATCCTGAAGCATTGCTTAGCTTCTTTTTATTACAACATCTTAGGCTGTTACTGCATGTCCATCTCATCCCTGTTCCCGGACCTGCTGTGGAATGGTTCGAAGAAACGTAACTGCACGTCCATTAAGGGTCATGATGATTTCATCGCGACCATGCCCCCTGAACTGCGCTCCAAGCAGGTTGAGAGATTCCCCTCCCTGTCCTCAGGAATCTTTTCACTGCGCTTCTCATACCGGTTTGAGAGGCCATGCGGTTACTCTCCTCCCAATACGAGATCAATGACACAAGAACCCATCTAGTGGCAGAACGAGGAAAAGGCCCTATCACAAACATGTCCTATGGAGGTTTCAATGCAATGAATAAATTTGCCTAAAAACCGTCAGGCATTGAGCGCGCCATGAGTGTCTGACGGCTAGTTTTCGAAGAACTGAAACATCTGTTATAGGGTGCGGGGAGGTTACGGACAAAGGAGAACAAGCACGCAGAAAAACACAGCTCAAACTGGTATGAGGACGTGCGGATACAGTCCTGATGGTTGCATTCATCACTCTCGTGAGTACACAGAAGCAGGGACAGAACCGGTTGGAGACCATGTGACCGCGACCGATTTCAACATGGAGTGAACTACATACCAGGACGAGAAAGGATGTGAAGTAACTGTCTTAGTAATTCTAGCCAGCTCATAGTGATTCTGAGAGTAGCAAAGAAACTTCTAAAAATGTTCACAAAAGATAATTTTAATTTTATCAAGGTTTTCCTTTTTAACATATGTCTGCAGAGCTGTTATTTTGGCTCTTAAGTGTTAAGGATAATTAGGATCTGCTACCTTGTGCTTCCACCAATATTGATGCTATTATCAATAGCAGCAATATGCAAAGATAAAAGTAACAATGCCTATACCTCTAGTATAGAAATTTAAGGTTTCATGGAAAGTTGGGGCGGGGAACAGATTATCATGCAGATAAGAAAAACCACTTGCTAAGTTTACTTTCCAACCTTTGAAGCACTTAGAATAGAGAACAGAATAGAGTTCTTATTGTCATTATGCTTATGCAAGATATGCATAATTTAATGGATTTTCATTCTTATTTTCAGCAATAATCTGCCTAGCTCTGAATCTAAGAATGAAGTTGCTCTCCTGTTCTTCTCAAGAGTCCACAGAGTCTCATACATTCACAAACCCTTTGAGCTTCATAGATGATTATCTTTATCTTTATCTCATACATCTTTATCTTTATCCTTTTTTAATCTTTATCTCATACATTCACAAACCCTTCAGGCTTCATAGATGATTATGTTTATGGCTAGTAAAAGAAGGAGCTAACAACTCCATCACAGAGGATGTGTGTACAGGATCCCTCAGTCAGTTTCGGGAGAAACAGAATTTTGGCCCTCAGGACATAAAGATCAGAACTCTTTACTCCATTTTTATAGAATACTGAGATACAACTTGCTTACCTTTTGTCACCTCAATCCTGCAGGATTGTACATATCTTTCTCTTGTTAAGGATCCCTGGGCATCCCCAGGTATGTAAAAGGGAAGGGTTTTCTTTTCACCCTTCGCTGAGAATGTAAGTGATTCAGTCTCCAACATAAAGATCAAATCAGAGCCTAGATCATTTGCAAAGACCACACGAGATCCTTGGGAGCAATAAATACCAAACAAGGGAGAAAACAACTGGCTGAAGAAATTCATGATTTGAATTGGGGAGACTTGAATAAGAAGCGTCTGTCTTTGTTACATCCTGCTTTTCATTAATAATATAATAAATCAATGCAGTGAGGAGTGTGCAGACGTTTACATTGGAGAAATTAAACAGCCATTAAACGAGAGGATGGCCCAACATAGGAGGGGCAACAGCTCACAATCAGCAGTAGATCTCCACTTGAAGGAAGTGCTCTTCGGCGGGCCACCTGAAGGCCAGCTGCATGGCCGCCCAGCAGCATCCAGAGCTCAGCTGCCCACTACCAGAAATGCTGGACTAGTGATGGGCACGAAACGCAAAAATGGCCTTCCATTTCCGTTTTGGTTTGGGCCCTTTTCATTTCGGTTTGGTTCCATTGAAATTGATTGTTCTAGAAAAACTTCGTTCCTTTTTTCGTTTTGGTTCGATTGTCGTTTTCCCATAGGAATGCATTGAAGCAATGCATTCCTATGGGAAAAAGCAAGCACGGAAACCGCAGCATTTTTTTCTTTGGAACAGCCCCAAGCGCCAATCAGCTGTAGCGCAGGCTTGGGATTCAGCAAAAAAAAAAAAAGTTTTAAAAGCTCGTGCTTTCCGGGTGCATTGGAGCGGAAGTGCCCTGGCTTATTTTTAAATCTCCTTTGTTTTTAAAAGAACAAGAATAACTCTTGCTGTCTTCTGCCACCTCCACCGCCTCCCAAACTCCGGAACAGGTGCTCACTTTCTTAAATTCTCCCCCCTCCCCCCCACCGCCCTTTACCATACCGTCACAAAAAAGCAAAATAGCAACATAGCGAGCTCAGCGAAATAAACCCTCTTTTACCCCCACCTTGATTCAGGATCTCCTCCTGGGGTTGCTGCCTCCTCTGCCTCATGGTCCCTCACCCTCATTGCCAAACGGATGCGGAAAGAAAATGCGCCCCTTTAAGGAGCACAGCATTGTTCCCAGAATCCCCACCAGCTTCCTCCTTTTCTCCATACACCTGTGCAGCATGCACATACACACACACACAGCATGGAGGGCATGACCATGAGGGCGGAGGAGGCAAGCCCGGGAGATCTGGAGGAAAGGTGAGGCCAAGCGGGTGTACTTCGCTGAGCTCGCTAGTTAATATTTTCCTTTTTTACGATGACACGGCAAAGGGGGGAGGAGAATGTAAGAAAGCGAGCACCCAAACCTTGGCTAGGAATAAATCGCTTGACCCAGAGTTCCGGAGGTGGCAGTGGGAGGCGGAGAAAATTATCTTCTTGTTCTTTAAAAAGCAAATGAGGTTTAAAAATATGCCGGGGAGCTTCCCTTCCCCAATGTGCCCAATTGGTGCCGGGAAAACAGGGACTTTTAAAACTATTTTTTGCCAAGCCCCAAGTCCCCCACACTACAGCTGATCAGTGCTTGGGGCTCTGCCAAAAATAGCTGCGGTTTCCTGCGCCATTTTTTTCTCACAGCTCCAGTCCATTTTATCGCACGCCGCCACTAACGGAAACGAACAGCACCGAACAAATTTTTGTTGGTTCTGTTCGGTTCGAGCCTGACCCATCCAAATTGTCGTTCTTTGTTCCGTTATGTAACGGAAACGAAGAATGGTAATGGAAATGGTAATTTAGTTGTTCCGTGCACATGTCTATGCAGGACATTTTAGGGAAAAATAATTTTTCACAAAGACGGCGGGAAACAGTGATTGGTCTGTGAATGTCCTGCCCAAAATGAGACACTTGACAGGTCTCCTTACAGTAAAGAGAGCCTATGCAGTCCATTACAATTAAGAAGGCTACACATCTTGCCATTTACTAGCAAAAGGGAACAGAATGAATGATCAACTGATCACGTTAGGTTTGATCAGTATTTAGTTCGTAACATTTGTTCAACATTTCACGTAGACTATATCTGTCCTGCACATTTCCAGCAATTTCATTCTATTTTAGCAGCTATAAACCCACCCTACAGCATTATGGAATCACGGGTCAGTACCCAGAAATCTTTTCTGTAGGTCACAGGAGTGCAGGATAGCTGTGGGATTTCAAAGTACCTCACAAAACTCCAAATCCCAGGACTCCACAGGTCTGAGCTACTGAGGTCCGCGTATACACACTTAATGTATCCTATTTGACACGTTTTACTTTATAATGTAAATTATTAGGATTATTTAATAGCCTTTTACTTGCCATATATACTCAAGTATAAGTCGACCTGAGTATAAGTCGAGGCCCCTAAATTAACCCCCCAAAACTGGGGAAACGTATTGATTCAAGTATACTGTAAGTCTAGGGTGGGAAATGCAGCAGGGCCTAGCAGCTCCTCCTTTGTGAGCTGGGGGAGCAGTGTGTGATGTTTAAAATGACTTTTAGCCACTGATGCAAGTGCTTGGGTCAGTGGCTAAAAGTCATTTTAAACATCATGTGCCACTCCCCTGTGATGCAGAGGGGGATCAGGAGAAGTGGCGCACAATGTTTAAAATGACTTTTAGCCACCAATCCAATCACTTGCCTCAGTGGCTAAAAGTATTGACCCAAATATTAGTCAATGGCACCTTTTTTCAGTCCAAAATTAGGGCTGAAAAACTAGACTTATATTTGAGTATATACAGTACTTTGTTTTTCAGTTTAATTTAGATTTGCTTTGTTTTACCATCACCACCCAGTCATTTGACCCTTGGAGAACACGTTAGGTTGGAGAACACGTACCTGATGTGTCTCATTTGTATTAAAAATGTATAAGGAAAACTAACTTAGCACTCCTGCTATCATTCCTTCTGAAATGTCCCACCTAATGGCCTCAATTTTTAAATTAGGGGGCCATATGCAATGGCAAATCATAACATTCATGGTGTATGTGATCTCTGTAAACTTGTGTAAAATGTATTCAGACAAACTAGATAAGACCTAGAGATATCTCAGATGGCAGAGAAGGGTAACAGCCCACATAGATCTGTCAAATGATCTTGGCAGCTAAACCATGCAGCCGTTACTTGTCAACCCAATGTTCTTCTTAGAAGATCAGTCGATATGGTGTTCTCCAGGCTTGAACATACTTAGAAATGTATTCCTAGAGAAAGAGGAATCAAAGTTGAGTCTGATGGAATTTTGTGGGTCTATATGAAAACCTTGATTCTAATTCTATCAGTGTTCTCCCAAGAAGACTTTCATAATATATATCTGCAGATCTGATATTTTGCACTTTGGAGTTCAGGACAATGGGGGTCATGTGCAATTCTAGCTGTGAGGTGTTGATCCCCTTTTCAGTAATGATGTTATCATCATATTCCCTACAAAGAGCAAAGGTACTCACCCCCAAGCCCAAGCACCTTAGGCCACCTCTACTGTTAATATTAAGGTTCCAGGAGAATGTATTAAAACAAAACAACAAAAACCCACATCATTCCCCCAGAATACAGCGGCATCTGTTCAGGTGTACTTAATTTCCATAACATACTCTGCATACATTCTTTTTACACTCTGCATACTATTGGATTGGCATCCTTCAGTCTCGAAAGACTGTGGTATCATGCCTGGAGTAGAGATCCTAAAAACAACACCTAGTGTGACTAAATAGGCCAATTCGGGAATGGCAGTCTCTACCGCACTAGGGGCAGGTGTATTCTGTTTCTTGCCCAGTCCTTGGGTTTCATTGTTTCCGTGCCTGCCTCTTTTCCTCTGCCTGTTGGACAAATGCGTCTTCAAATTTATGTAGACCATGCTGTGTCTTTTGCCTCCAGACAGTGCGATCGGAGGTCAGGGTTTCTCATCTGTGGAGGTCCATTCCCAAGGCCTTCAGGTCCCTCTTACAGATATCCTTATACCGCAGCTGTGGTCTCCCTCTGGGGCACTTTCCCTTCACTAGTTCTCCATACAGAAGATCTTTTGGGATCTGGCCAACATGTCTAAGCCAGCGTAGGAGTCACTGTTTTCATAAAGTATACATGCTAGAGATTCCAGCTCGTTTCAGGACTATGCTATTTGGAACTTTGTCATGCCAGGTAATGTTGAATATTTGCCTAAGACAGTGCATATGGAAGATATACAGCTTTCTTTCCTGTTGAGCACGGAGGGTCCAAGACTCGCTGCAATACAAAAGTGTGCAATACAAAACTGCATAATGTCCCAAGGATTTCCAGTCTTATTTTCAGCAGTATTCAATATAACTATGAGGGCAAGAATGAAACAGCCGTCCTGCAATTTCCAAGTGTGCAGAGTATCTATCGCAGCCAGTATTTTCTCCTTTTAGCTTCTGAGATGATTATCTTCACCGCCAGTAAAAGAAAATGCTAACAACTAATTCACTACAAAGAGGTTTTTTGACAGACTCCTTTGTGCTTCTAGCAGTCCATTTTGAGAACAAAAAAATTTTTCAGGACAAAAAGAGTCCTGCAGACTTTTGCCTCACCTGTTTTCCAGCAGAGAATTCTCTAACACCTTGGACTCCAACATGTTCTTATAATTGTATGAGGGAATTGCTCATCTCTTCCTTTTCTCAGGAATTCTCAGGCGTCCTCAGGTATGTGGAAGGGAGGGGGCTTTTTATTTCTTTTCTGAAAAGTTAAGAGATTCAATTGTTGACATCATGAAGAGAAAAATAAGACCTTGAATTAGATAGTTTGCAAAGGCTGCATCAAACCTTTGGGAGCTCCAGCAAACAGATGGATATTCATGGTTTGAATCTGTCAGCATTAGCCAGATTCACAGAGATGTCTATGAAAGATGATCTGTCAGAGCCTTGAACAAGAGATCATTCCTGGATCATGTTTTATCCTGAATAAGATGCAAAGGCTAGATGTACAAAGACACCTAACAGTATAAACCCTGATGGTGGTTTTATCTTTTGTGCCCTTCTCTCCATCCCGCCACCATCACAGGTACGTCTCGTGGGAACCCATGAAAGGGTCTTCTTGACTGCTGCGCCCAGACTCTGGAACTCCCTTCCACTAGAGGCCAGGACTGCCTCATCTCTGCTGTCCTTCCAGAAACAAACAAAGACCTTTCTCTTCAGGCAAGCTTTCCCTGAATATAGACTACCATGTGTATTTCTTATGAATCTATAGGTTCTCATAGACTTTAACCTTGTAGCTTTAATGTAATGTTGTCTGTTAGTGCTGTAAGATGTCCCTCAATTCTTTGCTCTCAAATACAGTAATACCTCGGATAAAGAATGCCTCGCATAACAAATTTTTCAGATAACAAATGGAAATTTCTAGGTATAGGGCTGGCTTGGATAGCGAATGTTCCCTATGGCTGACTCGGATAACAAATGTTTCATAATGCCTTGCAAAAAATGTGTACCCTGCATGTATTGCAGGATGCATCATTTGTGAAGGGGTGGAAGGAGTTGTTTTTAATGGTATTTTGGAGCCATTCTGGACATCTTCTGCTGAGGGATTTGGACCTTTCAAACTTGGCAAGATAGGGAGCAAGCTTTTATTAATCTTTGCACTGTTTTTCTTTGCATTTTTGGCTGGAAGAGGCTAGGATAGTCTTGCTGGTTACATTTCTCCATGTTTGCAGTCTTTTTTCATTACCCTGTGGGCAAAAATGGGCTGGATTTTTCTTCCTGCTTATATTTGTTTGTTTGTATTTTTCCCCATTGCACTTTGGGTGGGAACAGACTGGAGTAGTCTTGCTGGTTTCTCTTGTCCATGTTTGCATTGTACTGCAGTGGGGTGTTCTGGGTGGGGAGTGTTCCAGCACTGTAAATCTTTAAAGTGCATTTTATAAAATGTTCTGGACCCCCCAACAGCTTTTTTGCCTTTTTTTTGGACCTCCGGAATGGATTAATCAGTTTCCCATTCATTTCAATGGGAAACCATGTGTTGGAGAAACAAATTTGTCGGATAACAAATTGCCTCTGAGAACGAATTAAATTTGTTATCAGAGGTACCACTGTACTTGAACATGTCTTAATTGTACTGGACTGTATATTATCCCTCTTTACTGTAAGCCACCTTGGGTCTTTTTCCAAGGAGAAAGGCAGGGTAAAAAAAAATACCCTAAAATAAAATAAATAAAATAAATTCTGAGGATCCCTGAGACAATTTCTGCACAAGAGGAAAGTGATTAAGTTTAATCAACATGAAGAGAACAGGGAGGGCAGGAGAGAGAGAAAAGAAGATGGGAATATAGTGATTATAAACAGATCAGCATTTCATTTATAATTATAAGGTCTTGTTCTTTGTTTCAAAGTTCACTGTACCATTCTGGGACATAATTATAATGCCCCATACCAAAGGGACAAATGTTAAAGTCCATATTTCAGTTATCTAATTTTTACTAAACAAGTATGCCTTATAAGAGCTCAGTTTGGATATCCTGTGAATGCATTGATTGGTTTGCAAAGAGTGTGGGACTCAGAACACCTTGTTTGATTTTTAACGGACTAGGTAAAAGGGCAGTACCAAATGGAACAGGCCAGAATGGGACTTATTAACTAAAATTAATGCCAAAATATAATAGAATACAGTTGGCATTCCATTATTGACAGCTTGATCCCAGCTGGAACGGAGCAGTCACGCAGAAGTAAATTCCCTGCCTGACTGCTCCTTTCTCTCCTGCCACCCCCTCCTCCCAGGGAGGTGTTTTGGACAGTGACTGCTGTGGGCAGGGGGGGGAGCCTCTACTCCCCACAGTACTCCCTGTCCCGAATCCCCCCTGGGAGGAGGGGGAGCATGGGAGAAGGAAGGAGGCATGGGGTAAATTCAATCAGAGTTTCAATTTACCCTGCTTCCTTTCTTCTCCCTTGCTATCCCCACCTCCCACCTGGGCTTTTTGACAGGTTGAGGTTGAGAGGGGGGACTCCTCCCCCACACCCTAACCTGTCAAAAAGTCCCAGCTGGGAGGCAGGGGGAGGGGTGAAACTCTGAATAGAGCGTGGAGGGAAAAACCCTGCTTCGTTCAGACTTTCGCCCCTCCCCTGCCTCCCAGCTGGGACTTTTTGACAGGTCGGGGTGTGGTGGGAGGGGTGCCCCCTTCATCAAACCTCATCCTGTCAAAAACTCCCAGCTGGGAAGCAGGGGGAGAGGCAAAAAGTTAGAACGTAGCATCAAGGGGGGGACTGCTGCATTCAGTCTTTTGCCCTTCAACTCACCTCCCAGCTGGGACTTTTTGACAGGATGGGGTTTGGTGAGGGGGCACCCTTCCCCCTACTCTCCAACCTGTCAAAAGTCCCAGCTAGAAGGCAGCGGGAAGGTAGAAAGGGGTTTTTTTTCCCTTGCTGCTCCTGTGCTGGGAGCATGGAGGCAATTAGGGAGTTAATACCATAGAGTAAACTCCCTGATTGCCTCTAGGCTCCCAGCACACACTGCCAATTTACTACCCCCAGCCACTTTAGAGCTCCCTAACTCAGCACCTTTACCCCCAAATCTTTCCAGATTTCAAGGGGTTCCCTAAAATCACTTTGAGAAGGTACCCATGCTACATTGGAGCCCCAAGGTAAGTAAATTTTGATTGCAGTTTTTATAAATAATTTTGAATAATTTTTTAAAAATATGCACTCAAAATTCCTCACCTTGGGGCACCAAAGTAGCAGGGTTACCTTAAGAAAGCAATTTTAGGGAACCCCCTGAAATTTCAAAACTTTGAGGGTAAGGGGGCTGAGTTATGAAGCTTCAAAGCGGGTGCCCCTAGGAAAAAACCTTCTAATTTGGTATCAAATGGGAAGAGACAGCAGTGCTATCTAGCACCTGATCAGACTCCAATTAAAAGATCCTAGGGGTACCCTATTTGGAGTTTCATAACTCAACTCCCTTACCCCCAAATGTTTCCAAATTTCAGGGGGTTCCCTAAAATCACTTCAGGAAGGTACCCCTGGTACTTTGGAGTCCCAAGTTATTCAAATTTTGATTGCATATTTTAAAGAATAATTTTCTCTCACTGATCAGTTTCCAATTCCAATTAGAAGGTTTTTTCCCCAAGGAGATCCCCTTTGGAGCTCATAACTCAGCTCCCTGACCCCTAAACTTTTCCAAATCTGGGGGGCTTACATGGAAAGCTCGAGGAAGCTCCCCTGTCATTTCTTCTAGAATGTATCATCTTGTTCTAAAGGGAAAATGGGTTTTCATTCATTTGTAACAAAATGCTGCTTCCCCATTTTGTTTCTTTTGTTTCATTTTGTTAGCTAACAAAATGATAAAATAGTGTTTTGGGTTTTTTTTGTTGTTGTTAGGTGCCCATGCCTAATGCCAATGCATTTGTTTATTTATTTAAAATATTTTACCCCTCCCTTTCTCCTTGGAAAGGATGCAAGGTGGCTTATAACATTGAAGGACAATATACAACCAAGAAACATTCAAGACAACATTCAAAGTTATGAACAATGACTCTGAAGAGGCATCATACCTCATTTAATAAGGCAATATTAAAGCTAAAAATAAGCAAAGAACTGAATGTTTTTTTTAAAAAAATGCCACTATGAGAGATGGAAAACTAAGAATGAAAAGCACAAGTACCACTACAAATTCAACCCAAGAAGTGATACATAATAATCCATCTAAAGGCTTGCATAATAGGTAGTCAGTCATTCAGGTAAGGCTTGCCTGAAGTAAAAGGTCTTTGCCTGCTTGTGGAAAGACAGCAAGGATGGGCGCAAGACTGGCCTCCAGTGATAGGGACGCATGGCAAAGGACTTACTTTGGTGATAGTTTCACCATGTAGGCATGTGAGATGAATTAGAAACAAATGAGATGAAACTGGAGCATGAAAAAGTCACATTTCTATAGCACATGAGTAAAAAGATAAATAGGTATGATTCTTCTCATTCTCCCTCTGTGGTAGAATTGGTGGTTTGAATGGTTTGTATTGGTAAACTGACATGGAAAGTAGAAGAGACTTGTGGGGAAATGCATATTAAAATGATACAGAGTAAAAGCTGACTGGTTCACATATTTTTCAAGTGAAATTCAAAGTTAGTCAGTCAGTCAGTCAGTCAGTCAGTCAGTCAGTGAGTGACTGAGTGAGTGAGTTAGATTGATTGATTGATTGGATTGGATTGATTGATTGATATACCTGCCAGGATAATTTAGGTGATGAACAACATGAGTGGCTGCCATTTAAGCTTCTGCATTAGCCTCGTTGGCAGCCCCACATAGAGAGGACTGCAGTAGTCTAATCTTGAGATTGCTAATGCATGGACCATCATAGTAGGGCCCTTGTGTCCACGTAGGGATGCAGCTGGGCAGTCCTCTATAAATCCTCCAAGAAGGATCAGAGCCAGGCCAAAGCTAGGCATTAGATTCCTAGCTTGGACAGCCTCCCCTGAATGACACCATGGTCAACAATATTGAAAGATCAAGGAGGACCAACAGGAAAATTTTACTCCCATTGGACTCCTTCAAGAGGTCATCTTGCAGGGCAGCCAGTGTTGTCTCCATGCTATGGTGTTGTCTCAACCCAGACTGGAATGGATTATGGGCACTGATTTAGTACATCAGGCACGTCCAAACTTCAGTCCTCCTGATGTTTTGGACCACAACTCCCAGAATTCCAAGCCTTTATTTCCATTGGCAAAGGACTGTGGGAGTTGTGGTCCAAAACATCTGGAGGGCCGAAGTTTGGACGTGCCTGTATTACATGATCTAAGGAAGATCAGTGAGAAAACTGCAGCTGCACTGCTAATTTGCCAGTAGCACAGCTGGAAAACAAACCCTCTTTGTTCCTTTTTCCTTCATGCAGGAGCATCTTCAGCAGAAGAAGCACCTTCTCATTACTGCTCTCCAAGGTCTCTGCAATGGAACCTAATGCAACACACAACAGCACTAGCTCTACAAGCAATAGAAACAACATACCCGTCGGCAACTTCATTCTTCCTGTTAGTCTGTTTGGAATGGTGGGGAATGGAATTGTTGTCTGGATTCTGGGTTGCTATCTCAAGAGGAATCCTTTCACCACCTACATCCTGAACCTTTCCATTGTGGACTTTGTTGTGCTTGTGGCTTTAGCTACCATTAGTATATGTGTGCATTTATCTGAGCTCCATTATGCTTATTGCCCTTCTGGTCTCGAAGCACCACTCCTCCTCCTCTTCCTTTGCACATTCAACGCAAGTGAGCTTCTACTCACAGTCATCAGCTTGGATAGGTGTGTTTGTCTCTTCTTCCCACTTTGGCACAAGTGTCACCGGCCACCCCATTTGTCCACCATTGTGTGTGTCGCAATATGGATCTTCATCTTCCTAATTTCCATTGTTTTTATTGCCATCATATTAACCCTTGAATATATTCATTTACTATATTATTTGCTTATTCTGATTTCTGCCCTTTGCATGCCAACCATGGCTATCTCCACGACAGCCATGTTAATTAAAGTCTGTTTCTTATCTCCACACCATCAACGGGGGAAGCTTTTAACGGCCATCTTACTGGCCCTTCTCTTCTTCCTCTTCTTTGCTTTTCCAATGAATGTTTCTCTCTCTCTCTCAATAGATCACATACCTGCTTCATTCTATTTTGATTATTATGCCCCCATTGGTGCATCTCTCAATAGTGCCATTAATCCTGTCATCTACTTCCTGTTAGGAAGGGATAAGAAGGCTCAATCTAGGGTGAGAATAAAAAAAAAATTTGAGCAGCTTTTCCAGGAGGAAGAATACTGTAAGGAGAATGTTGAATCTCCACTTGAAACACATTTATGATTCTGCTAAGAGAAATTAACATTATGATCTTAAAATTATGATTTTGGAATTATACTTCTAATGCTCCAGACGCATTTACACTTTTCAGTAAAGTGTAATAATTTAGTAAGGCATTCTGTATCCAAGAAGTAAGGGATCAGTGTGGCCCATATGTTTTAACAAAGGCATGTCCAAAATCTGGCCCGGGGGCCAAATGTGGCCCGTTTTAAAATTTTGAGTAGCCCGCAGCCTCTTCTCCCTGCCAGTTCAGCCTGTCACTCATCCCTGCTGGCCGGCCCCTCCCCACGCCAGCTAAAGACATCAGCTTGCAGTTTTATGACTTGCCTACCCTCCCAGCCTCCATCCGTCCCGAGCCACCTGTCCTGCCTTCCCACCCCGGCTCCATTGCTGCAGTGTCCTCCCCACCTCCTTGCAAGGGAGGGCAGCATGTGTGAGCAGCGGTACATCTTGGGTGTGCATGGGCCGATTCCCGGGCCATGCAATAGCTGCTGGGCCCTCAGATGTCTAACAACTGGAGCATTTGTGGCTGTTGCAGTCAGTACGGGCCCACACCCTTTCTCCCCGCTTCAGGCTGAATGGTCGCCCCCTACACATCTTTACCTCACCAAATCTGGCCCTCCTTGCAAAAAGTTTGGACACCCCTGTTTTAACAGTTTAGCTTTGTGTGTCAGCTTTGACCATAGGGGAATTCACATTGACAGTATATCTATACTGTAGACTGCCAAGGAATTGAACAGGTTGTTGTTGTTCAGTTGTTCAGTTGTGTCTGACTCCTGTTCAATTCCTTGACAGTCTATCTCAGACTTCTCCTGGAAGTTTACACAGGTGTGCCTTGTCACAAGAGACCAGGTCTGACAGAACCACATCAAGCTATCTGAAGGAAGACCACACAGATTCCAGCTGAGTTGATGGTGGCACTGGCAACACTTCTCATGAGAACTGATAGGAGGGGGCTGAGGGGAATATGGGTGAAGGAATGGGAAAGTGCCTAATTCTGATTGGGTAAAAAGCAAAGCAAAGCAAAGTGTTCTGCTGATATACCAAACCATAAAGCACTCTCTGTGTGGCTTACAATTTATTTATGCAAGCTACACCTTGCCTAGATGCCCTAAGCATATCCAATCTCGCCTGATTTCGGAAGCTAAGCAGGGTCAGCCCTGGTTAGTACTTGGATGGGACACCGCCAGGGAATACCAGGTGCTGTAGGTGCCTGGAGTAGGAACTGGCAAACCACTCCAGTATTCCTGCCAAGAAAACTCCATGGAGATGGAGTCACAAAGAGTCAGTCATGACTATAACGACACCACACACACACACACACACACACACACACACACACACACACACACACACACACACACACACACACACACACACACACACACCTTGCCGCCCCCCCCCCCAGTGAGCCGGATACTCATTTTACTGATCTCCAAAAGATGGAAGGCTGAGTGAACCTTGAGCCTTCTACCTGGGATTGAACCCCAAGTCATGAGCACAGTTTTAGCTGCAGTACAGGCATTTAACCACTGCCCCATGACAGTAAAACCCTGGAAGGTGGGTAGATTTAGCTAGCAGTTATCTAACATGCTTTTAGAAATGGTAGAGAAAGTTTTTTGACTTAAATTCACATGTAGATTTGGCCCTATGGATTTTGTAGTCCTTAGAGAAATGATTACTAAGACTCCTTAGGGAGTGTTATTGTTGTTAGGATTGCTCTCTTAATCTGCTCAGACATTAAGATGAACTAATTTGTCCTGCTCTTGCATACTTTTAATCTGTAACTGCCATTTTAATATCTTTTTTTTACTTTTTTGAAAATAAAGCTTTTAATATTTTACCAAGGTGTGGTCCTTGGGGAAGAAGGGGTGAGTGGGTAACGAAAGTGCCTTAGACAGAAAGGCTACGGTGCTTGTTTGGAGATTTTGTCGTGTCCTATCCTGCAGGGCTGCATGCAATCTCAAAGTACACAACCAAGTTAATCTTCTGTCTTTGAAATCAAGACAGATTGAAGCTAGGCCCAGGGTAGTAAACAACCCCCCAAAAAAGATTGTGGGGTTGAAGGGTAGTATTTTAGGGAGTGTTATCTGCTTCTAGGATTCCAAGATACAGTATTTATAAATTTCATCTCTTGATTGTGATTTTATTATATCATAATTTTAAACTCTATTGCATCTAGGTTTTGGATCTTGCATCACCACCACCGCCGCCACCACCACCATCACCACCACATAATGCCATTTAAAACCAGTTTGGGGCCATTTTTGCTCCCAATGTGTAGTTTTTTTCTCTGCCCCTGTGGGCTTCTCCTTTTCCTAAACTGGAATGATTTCAAAAGACTTTTCCTCGTGTGACCAATTGTTTCATTCACCAGATGTATGGGGTTTGTGGCTGCGGGAGGTATTATGGTGGTGGCATGCTACATTTGGCATGGTGTTTTGGACAGAGGGAACACCCATCCCTGTGATATATCTATCTCTCATGGTGTCATCAGTTTTCAAGGCGTCTGTGAGATAAGAGTCAGCTTAGCAAACCGAAAGCTGCACAACCATGAAGTGATCTTGACGGTTAAACCAGGAGAGTGTGACTTTTATCAGAGTGTGCTTCTCAGGAGATAAGCAGGTCAGCAGGGGCTTATCTGGGGGGGGGGGACAGAAGGGCACATCTGCCCCGGCTGCAGCAATCTGGGGGCACCTGGAGGGGGAACAGGAGGAGGAAGCCGTGCCCCCTCCCTCTGCCCAGCAGTCCTCCTAAGGCTTGGCGACAGCACCCCATCCTCTGCCACGTGCCAGGCAAGTGGCAAAGCAGGCAGGGAGGCAGGAGCACAGTTGCTAGCACCTTCCTCCTCCTCTTCCTCGCCTTAGTGGGAGAGGTGTAAGGTGTGTGCATGCACACACACACACCTGTCTGCCCATCCACCCATCCCTACGCACACACATACACCACACCTGTAGGGTTCGGCCCCCCATTGCTGGGTGGGTGTGACATGGGGGGAGCAGGAAGGGCACACGAAAGAAATTTGTCCTCAAGTGCTCCAAATCCTGGCTACGCCTCTGCAGCTCATGGGGTGGGCTTGAGTTTAGTCATGGCTGGAGAAAATTCACTGAAGCCATTGGGACCTGTGTAGTATTATTCACTTGCCCATACCGTAATTCACTTCTGTGAGATCTTTCTTTTCTACTATTTTGGCTTTTCAGAAAATTCCTCTGATTATGCTGCTAAGGCATTCAGTCAGCATTTGGATTTCAGCTTTAAGCGCTTGGTAAAGTAATCGTCATAACTGTGTGCCATCAAGTCAAGTCAAACTCATAATTATTCTTTTTCACATTTTCTAAGTAGAGAGGAAAAAGAAATGGTTTAATATTTCCCCTCTTCTTTGGGGGACACCCTGGGACTGTGTGGGTTACCCATGGCCACACAGGCTGGTTCTACTCACAGGAGGCCCAGTCGGGAATCAACCTCCCATCCGCTGGCTCTGCAGTCAGATACCTAAACCACTGAGTGATCCAGCCTGCTAAGAGCTTGTTAGGTTCAACAGTATCAAGTAGAGATGAGCACAAATCGAAAAAAAAATGATGTTTCAGTTTTTCATTTTTCATTGTGGGTCCCATTTTGGTTCATTTTCATTTTTCATGAATGTTTTGAAAAAAATTTCTTTCATTGGTTCATTTTTCGTTTTTCATTTTTACCTGCTTTTTGCGTGATTTAAAGCATTTCCACGCAGGGGTGTCCCCAGCGCCCCAGACCAGAGGGAAAACACTAAAAAAATGATGCTGGAAGAGACACAGTATAGAGTAGGTATGCAGGGAGGCTGCAGAGGCAGTGGCGGGCATTGCCCAGGGCGTAAGGCAGCCGCAGAGTGACTGCACTGCGGGGCAGGGGAGGGTACTCACCGAGAAGTACGCACACACACAGGGAGGCTGCAAGATAAATCTCTTCTTTCTCTCCCCTAAGAGCTAGGCTGCAGCCAGCAGGAACACAGAGACACACACCTGCCTGGCTGGCCTAAAGTAATGAGTTGCAGAGACAGCAATCCCACCCTAACTCCCACCGCAGACTGCAAAGAGGACGGGGGCTGCCAAAGCTTTTTATGCCCTCTGTGGCTGCCACACCTACCCAGTCTGAAACCTGGGCATGCTATTGGTTGAAATTGTCCAAGAATTTACATGATCCGATCACATGGCTTGCATCCATTTTGTGGCTGGTATCCATGTTGTGTCATCCTTAAAGGGAAAAGAAAAATACACCATGATGGGAGAAAGACAAAAACAAATGTTTTAAGGACCGAACCCCCCGGTAGGTAATAATTTCAAATAATTATCGTTGCGATGTTACAGATGTCCAGGGCATTTTAATACCAAAAAAATCAATATTACACATCTGGGAGCCATTTTGGGTCGATGTCCCCTAACTCCCCTTAAAGGAAAAAAATACAGCGATCTAAGAAAAGACATAAATGCACATTTTAAGGACCCTAACCCCGCTGGTAGGTATTATCAGGCAGAATAAATAATTATCGCTGGGTTTTTACGGATATTCAGGATGTTTTTTAACATTTAAAACAGCTCATTTCATTTGTGTGTTGCCATTAACCAAAACGAAAAGTAACAAATCTAATTTTCATGGTTCTATTTGGTTCATTCCAATTTCATTGCCATTTTCGTTATTCATTTCATTATGCAATAAAACGAATGACGAATAATGGAATGAATATTTTTTTTGTTTCATGCCCATCTCTAGTATCAAGTTTTTATGATGCAGTTGTTCACATCTGCATCTTACAGATTAAAGACTGAAAGAACTGGGCATGTTTAGCCTAGAGAAAAGAAGACTGAGGGGCAACATGATAGCACTTTTCAAATATATGAAGGGCTGTTATACAGAGGAGGGGTGGGATTCATTCTCAATCATCTCAGAATGCAGGACACACAACAATGGGCTCAAGTAAAGAGAGGCCAACTATTGGCTGACTATCAGGAGAAACTTCCTAACTGTTAGAGCAGTACAGCAATGGAACCAATGACCTCAAGAGCAGGTGCGTGCTCCAACAGTGGAGGCATTCAAGAGGAATTAGGACAACTACCTGGTAGATATACTTTGATTTGTATTCTTGCATGGAGCAGGACTTGATGGCTCTGAAGGCTTCTTCCAACTTCACTATGCTATGATTTGGTGATTACTCTGAGATCCTGTAGAGGGCAGATTTAAATAAATAAATAAATAAATAAATAAATAGGGCAACCCTCCCAATACATGAAAGGGGGGGAGTAAGAGCAAGATTAATGCAAGTATGGCCCAACAATGTCTCATTTGCTTGAGTGTGACAGCAGACTCTTTCAATGTTGGTTACCATAATAAGCCCTCTGACCAGTGGCTAATCAGTAAAATGTAGCTCTGGACTTGCCCTTTAGGCAAAATCAGTTGGTCATCTCAAGGAACTGAACACCAAGAGTGGACAACTTGCCATCTCCCTCTCCTCCCTCCTCCACAGACATGCTGCTCCATTGCGCAGATCTCTGGAGCATTGGCCACTAGGTTCGGAGGCAGGCTCAGAGCTGAGGACTGCTGACAGGCTCTCTGGGGAAAGTGTCTGTGAAAAACTCTCTCTCTCTCTCTCTCTCTCTCTCTCTCTCTGTGTGTGTGTGTGTGTGTGTGTGTGTGTGTGTGCGTGCGTGTGTGTGTGTATGTGCATGCACGCGCACGCCAAAGCACTGAAGATTTCCCTGCAGAGACAACAAGTGGTGTCTGACATTGATAAGGTCTTCAGAGCTGAGTACTTAGAAAAGAGCTTGCTCACTGGAGATCAGATTGCCCCATGTGGCTCTTCACAGAGTCTTTCCTGTGCTGGCCCCTCAGGTCAGTGCAAAAAGAGGAAGAGGGGAGGGCATGAGGCAGGACGGTTGGAGAGGTGGCAGGAGCAGGGCTGAAGCTTAGAAGAAGAGACTGAGACAAGGAAACAGTGGACGGCCGGCAAGCGGGTAAGGTAAGACAAACAGTACAAAGAGAAATTCTTGGAAGTCAGTTCTTCAGGTAAAATCCCATCATACAATGCCATTCTAGCCTATACTGAAGCTGCTTTCACACGACCCCTAAAATTCACTGCAAAGTGCTTGCAGATGCGGAGCATAAAATTGTTTTCCCACCAGCAGCGGAATTTTTTTTAATGTACGACCATGACCACCTAAGTGCGACCCAGCGCATTTTAGAAGTACTTTTAGAAGTATTTTAAAGCATTGCATGCCTGGCCCTCCTCCGCCTTCTGTTTGTTTTTGTTGCCCCCCTTTTAACAAACAGGAATCCCTAATGGGCTTCTTGTCCTACTACAATTAGCTGCTGTGGACGGCAGGTGGAGGTGAGCCTGCATTTTTTCCTCCCTCCCCTCACAGCGGACAGAAACAATAGAATCAGAGTGCAGGAGGGTGGGAACACTGCAACCAGGACAAAAACCACATGATCTCTGGTTGCGGGGGATCCGCGTTTAAGTTGCCAGTGGATTTTAGGGGTCGTGTGAAAGCAGCCTAAGGCACTGAGGCCTGATACTTGTTATTATTTCCAGTTGTTATGCCGTTGCATATCAGTCCCGTTGATGACTTGCTCTTTTCGCGAGTGGTGGGATCTTGTGTACAGTATCACCCATTTTTAAAAAATCAGAGATATTTATCTTCTATTGAACATTTCCCCCAGTGACAGGAAACTAGCAGCTGATTCAGTGACACTCAAATATCTTTCAATGACTTTGGGAGCAACGCACATCCCCACCCACCACCCCAGACTTAAGATGTCTACTGACATAATTTTGTATGCGATTTTCAGAAAAAGCAGAAACCAAGGAGTATATCAATTACCTCATTCTCTGAAATGAAATTTGCGGATCACTTCTTATTTCCAGGTAAGAGAAAACAAGGACGGGTATTGTTCCTTTTTCTCAATTTTTGTTTCCTTTCCTGCTTTCATTTTCCTGCCTTATAAGTATTAAAATCCAGTCATTGATATGTAGAGGAAGTTGAACCTGGTGGGAATGGGTGGAAACTCTGGTTGAGATGTATAGGGGGCCCTAGCACACCTTTCATTGGCTAACCCAGAGAAGTGTATTACAATAATAACTACTGTGTATACTTGAATATAAGTCTAGTTTTTGGTCCTAATTTTGGGCTGAAAGGGGGGGCCCCTCAACTTATATTTGGGTCAATACTTTTAGCTGCTGAGGCAAGTGCTTGGATTGGTGGCTAAAAGTCATTTTAAACATTGTGCGCCACTTCTCCTGACCCCCCTCTGCATCACAGGGGAGCGGCACGTGATGTTTAAAATGACTTTTAGCCACTGACCCAAGCACTTGCATCAGTGGCTAAAAGTCATTTCAAACATCACACACTGCTCCCCCAGCTCACAAAGGAGGAGCTGCCAGGCCCTGCTGCATTTCCCACCCTAGACTTATATTCGAGTCAATAAGTTTCCCCATTTGGGGGGGGGGTTAAATTAGGGGCCTCAACTAATACTCGGATCAACTTATACTTGTGTATATACAGTAAGTAAAAGTCTATTAAATTATCCTAATAATGTACACTATAAAGTAAAATGTGTCAAATAGGATGCATTAAGTGTGTATAGGCAGACCTCAGTAGCTCAGACCTGTGGAGTCCTGGGATTTGGAGTTTTGTGAGGTACTTTGAAATCACACAGCTATCCTGCACTTCCTGTGACATACAGCAAAGATTTCTGAGTACTGACCCATGATTCCAGAATGCTGTAGGGTGGGTGGAGTTATAGCTGCTAAAATAGAATGAAATTGCTGGAAATGTGCAGGACAGATATAGGCTACATGAAATGTTGAACAGATGTTATGAACCAAACACTGATCAAACCTAACGTGATCAGTTGATCATTCATTCTGTTCCCTTTTGCTAGTAAATGGCAAGATGTATAGCATTCTTAATTGTAATGGACCGCATAGGCTCTCCTTACTGTAAGCAGACCTGTCAAGTGTCATGTTTTGGGCAAGAAATTCATGGATCAATCACTCCCCCCCCCCAAAAAATGTCCTGCATTTCTGGTGGCGGGCAGCTGAGCTCTGGATGCAGCTGGGTGGCAGTGTAGTTGGCCACCGGAGAGCACTTCTTCCTGCGCAACCCTTAACCCACACCCCACATGATGTCCAGATTGGTGTGTGTGTGTGTGTGTGTGTGTGTGTGTGTGTGTGCTAGAAAGCTGAGATACCTAGGTCATAGTGAGCATTTTGAAGCCACCGCAAGGGATTCTGGGAACCCTGCATGCAAATGAGGCTCCACCCACTAGCCAAAGGGCCCAGCTGCCAGCACTTCATCTCCCTAGAACTCCCAGCAGCCGCACCTCTCCCCCCCCCATCTGGGGCAGCCATGGGGAACACTTGACACAGCTATGAGTAAGCCGGCTTAGGTCCTTTCCCAAGGAGAAAGACGGAGCAAAAATACTCTAAATAAATAAATAAATAGCAAACAAAATTATGGATGAAAAGAAACTAGAAAGGATAACTGAAACCTCCAGTCAAAGCCAATTCTGATGTCCTTGTCTGTTGCATTTCAAATGACGCAGACTAACTTAGAATAAACTAGTTTGTCTTTGGAGACAAGAGATATATACCGAAAAAATCCATAGTTGAAGAGGTACAGAAATCACTACTTCTTGAAACGGTAGTCAGCTTGGGGTACCTGGAAATACTGGTTTCTGCCTCTGTTATTCTAGATCAGAATCACTGAGTTAAGTAATGGAAATATATTCCATGTACCCATGAATATGTAAGATACATGAATGCAATATTAATATAGAGGACAAGAGGTTGCTCAAACATCATGCACACATAAGCTGCTGGTGTGAGAAGCAGAGGTCTAGTTGGGTGCTTGGCCCATGACCCAAAAAGGAAGACTGAACATGTGACCAGCATGAGCTCAGCAGCCCATCATTTAGCCACAACACCTTGGAGCAGGTAATGGGAGGCCAATGGTGAGATCAGGAAAAGAAAACGGCAAGAGAGTTAGGTTGCAAGGCCAACATTTCCCTCTCAATCCAACATGATGATCCAACATGAGCGGATGACGGACAGTAGGTTCTTAGGAGTCATTCTACAGGAGGATTTGACCTGGAGTGCCAACACTGAAGCACTGGTTAAGAAAGCCCAACAGTGCATTATAATTGTTATGGGATAACAGCTTAAGATAAATAGCAAGAAGGGGGAGACAGGGGAGGCCTGATAAGGGAAACTCCTGAGATCCAGCATGTTATTTGGAGCAAGACTGGATAGCACATACCAGCATAATTCATGGGGCTTCTTGTTGTACATGTCCAGTAAGAATTAGCAGAGAACTCAAGGAGGAACTCATGGTTTGACTATGAGCCTGTCTTAATGTCTAGTAGCATGGTGAGTCCAGGATCCATATGGGTTGTGTGCCTGGGACACATGACAAACCTAGTGAAGCTGTTGAGTACATAATGGCACTGGCCAAGTGGCTTAAAATAATGTTTCTAAACCCCGCCTCTGTTCTCATTACTAAGGAAAATGAAATGTCTACTATCACAACTACTGGAAACAGCCTTATCAGCCTGCTCTCACAAGAGTCCACTGAGCCTTAAGTAATTAGATTCTCTTCTTTTGCATTGGCAGATAAATTGTCGATAGCCGGTAAACAGCCGTTTCCTTCCTTTGATAAGAATTGGGCCCCTAGTAAACAGAGCAAAGACTACGCATTTACATCTTTCAGCAAGTCTCAGAAGCAACATGATTTCCTCTTTGGGGTGTGTGCCGTCCAAAGCCTAATGGGCATTTGGTCTCCAGCTCTACGTACCATGGCAGATACCATGCCACTTTAAATGAGGATCAGTGGTTTTTTACACTTTCAGGTATGTGAAATGGGGGTGGTGTATTTCAAATTGACCGCGGTCAAACCTCGGTATCCTTCGTATTTAAATTTCCTGCATATTTTTTCGGGAGCAGTCACATGGTTTTTAATGAACAGTTAGTGCCGAATGGGCCAGGTTTAAAGGGATCCAGCTGATTACAGCTCAGCAGAAGCCCTTTAAAAATGGCTCCCAGAGTCCTGGGTACCAAATCTGGTGCCTCTACGACCCAGGGGAGTCATTTCTCTTGTTTCATTTCATTTTGTATGTTTTTTTTAAAAAACATAAGAAATGAAATGAAATGAAATGAAACGAAATGGGGATGAGCGTGAAATGAAATGAAATGAAACATTATTTTTCTGTTTCGTGCCCATCGCTAATGTATACATATGTGTTTCCATTAATCAATATGTAGCAAACCTCCCAGAGAGTGCTCTAAGCACCTTGGAGCAGTGTATATATCAAAATAAAGTGGTCTGCTTATATACCATCCCATACCATTCCAAGTAGTCTCTGGGTGGTTTACAGTTTTTAATTACTGTATGCATGTCTTGCATGCATGATGTGAGACCAACTGTAGCTGTCTTGTTACTCACTCAATAACTACAGCCGGGGAGGGGGGATCCTTTTCTGTTTCTTTTATCCTAGAAGGATCTACCTGTATCTCTATTTTTTTCCTCCCCAGGACCAATATCAGTCTTCCGTCACTTCCATCTTTGGATGTTGGAATGGAATATAACGACACACATTATGGCACATTATGGTTCTCAAACTCCAGTAGCAATGCCCCAGAACAGGACAGTGTGTATGACTTAGGAGTCTACATAACAACTGGGTTCACCTTCCTGATCAGCCTTGCAGGGTTTGTGGGTAATGGCATGGTCATCTGGCTACTTGGCTTCCACCAAAAGAGAACCCCGTTCACCATCTACATCTTGAACCTCTCCATTGCAGACTTTAGTGTACTCGCTGCTCTCGATGGGATAAATACATGTTGGTGTTTCAATAGGTTTCTTGATTTGCCCTGTTCTGACCCCATGCATGGATGCATTTGGGCCTTCTTCTCATTCATGTTCAGTGCGAGTCAGTTTCTTCTGACAGCCATCAGCATTGACCGGTGTGTGTGCTTTTACTTCCCACTTTGGCATAAGTGTCACCGGCCATTGCACCTGTCCGCCATTATATGTGTTGTCATATGGATCCTTACCTTCCTGATCTCTTGTATTCTTAACATGGCCTTCTTGTTAACTAATAGAAATGACTTGTATCATGTAAAGTACTACCAGTTTCTCCTGAATGCCACATTCTTCTTGCCCGTCATGTCTGCTTCCACTGTGGCCATGCTCATTAAAGTGTGCTTAATGTCTCCAGAAAATAGACGGGGAAGGCTTTTGACAGTCATCTTGCTCACGCTCATTCTCTTCCTCCTCTTTGCATTTCCAATGAATTTCATTGAGTTTGTCTACTTTTACACTTTCTATGATGAGTACTATCTCTACGAATATGGCTTAATATGCACGTCTTTGAACTGCTCTGTTAATCCTCTCATCTATTTCCTGGTAGGGAGAAGAAAAAGGGGTCCATCGAGGGGAAGTGGAAAGAAATTTCTGGAGGAGCTTTTTGCAGAGGAGAATAACTGTGCAGAGACCCTGGAACCCACCCTCCAAACGGTGCTTTGATTTACCTAACAACTTAACGCTCAGAGCCTTTGGCTTGTCATTTTAATTAGGCAAATTCATTTTTTACTCTACTAAGTAGAATGGTGTGCATTAGTTCACCAGTCCAGCAGGAGGAATATCCCTGGCATAATGAGATTGCCACTCATTAGAGAGCTCCTCCTGTGATTTTCAGTTGCACGTGACTCACATGCAATGAGATGAAGCTGAGTGCAACACAAAATTGAAGCAAGAACTCTTTAATTAGTGGGAATCTGCTTCTGATGGTAACATTACTCTTACTAGTCTACATCAGTGGAGGTAAAGAACGAAGTACTGTACTGTACTAGGAAAACCTGAGTTATTCAAAAAGCAAGGGATACATACTATGAAATACATAGCTGGGAAGTCATAATAATGACCCCTCATTATCTTCAAAGAGACAAGGTTTTATATATCCATCACACAGAAACAGGGTTTGAGATGAGAGTGAGGGCGCTTTTACACGACCCCTAAAATCCGAGGCATAGGGCTCCCAGATGCGGAGCTTAAAATTGTTTTCCCACCAGCTGTGCACTTTAAAAAAATTAAGTATGACCACGCCCACCTAAGCATGCCCCAGCACATTTTAAAAGTACCTGGTCTCCGGAGGTAAAAAAAATTCTGATGCGGATTGTAAAGCATTCGTTTCGTTTTGTTTTTTTGCCCCCTGCCCCTTTAAGAGACTGGAATGCTTCCAGGGCTGCTATGACGGCAGAGCGGAGGTGAGCCTGCATTCTTTTCTCCCTTTTTTTCTCCCTCCCCTCACTGCAGACAGGAGCAATGGCGTCCGGAGGGGTGGGAACACAGCAAGAGGAGCAAACCCCCAAGATCTCTTGTCCGAATGTAAGTTGCCAGTGAATCTTATGGGTCGTGTAAAAGCTCCCTGAGTTACTGCAAGATAGATAATATCTAGCTTTTGAATACTAACTTTAATTTTCTAATGAAAAGAACCCTGTTCATGAGAATCATAAAGTAGGAATTTAGTGAGAACCATACACTGAATTATTGCAGCACACTTTTGGGGGAATTCAAAGACACTTAATTTTCGATGTCCCAGTGTATTTGTTAAGAACATGGTGGCTCAGCAAACTAAGGCTCCAAAAACTGTTGGCTGCAAAGTCAGCAGCTCAGCAGTTTGAATCCTGTGTGCCACGCAGTGGAGCGAGCTCCCGCTGATAACCCCAGCTCCTGCCAACCTAGCAGTTTGAAAGCATGTAAATGCAAGTAGATAAATAGGTACAGCCATAAAAGTGGGAATGTAAAACAGTGTTTCCTTGCCGCCATGCCAGCCACATGGCCATGGATTTGCTCAACACTGGCTCTTTGGCTTGAAAACGGAGATGAGCACCACCCCTGGAGTAGGACACGATTAGCATGCATATGTGGGGGGAACCTTTACCTTTATATAGAAAACAACAATTTTGTCATGTTGTACAGATCTCCACTAAGTGGGCACTTGCAAATGATAGGCCAGGATCCATGAGTCCAAATAAACTTTTTTGGTGGGAATGTTCCTTCTGAGCTCAACACCCACTCAGAGAAATGTTGCCCATTGTTTTGACAACAACTCAGAATATTTAAAAGGGGTAATTAGATCCTAGCATTGTTCTGTGATGATAGATTTTGGATTTCGTAGTTCTGGTGGACGCACCAGCAATGGCCTTATTTGCTGATTTTCACCTTTTCGGTTCTAAATATTTATTATTTATTTATTTTTTATTTATTTGACTTATATACCACACCATCTGGCATAAAAGCCACTCTGGACAGTTTACAGAATTTTAAAGTAATGATGAAACATAATAACAAACATAAAACAAAAAATAATTTAGAATTATGAAACAAGAGAATAATATAGAACAGTGAATAATTTAGAATTATGAATTTTAACTCATAATTATGATATAGTGAAGTTGACAAGGGCCTACAAGGCCATCAAATCCTAACTGCTCCCTGCAGGTATACAAATCAAAGGATATCTGCCAGGTGGTCATCCCAATTTCTTTTGAAGACCTTCAGTGTTGGAGCACTCACCACCTCCTAAGGCCATTGGTCCCATTGTTTTACTGCTCTAACAGTTACGAATTTTTTCTGGATATTCAGCAGATGCTGGATTATTTTAACTTGAGCTCATTGCTGCACATCCTGCACTCTGGGATGACTGAGAACAGATCCTGTCTCTTCTCTGTAAGATTGCACACTTCAAGTGCTATCACATCTCCTCCCAGTCTGCTTTTCTCAAGGCTAAACATACCCAGTTCTCTCAGTTTACTGTCACTTAGGGGACCACGTTCACCTTTTACATTTCTTACATTTCTTAAAAATCTTCATGGTCAGTATCTAGTATTGCCACTCTGCAAACTAGAGTTTGCCCCATTGAGATGAATGGAGCTCACATTTCCATGAGGAACTACTATCTATAACCTTGGGTAATGCAGCACTAAACGAACAAGTGGGAACAAAGATGGTGTTGTCTCATGAGCTTTAAGACCAGCTTCTGGAGATTCTAGTTGCTCATTTCAGTTTTGCTTCCCAATGATTGGTGGGCAGATAGAGGCAGGGCCTTCTCAGTAGTGGTATGTGCTTTCTGAGACATATATGGCTGGCTCATTAATCAGGTATTTGGTGGATATTGTTCCTTCTCCCTGGTGCTGACCAATCAGACAGGGAGGTGGGATGATGCATTTCCCTACACAGCTCCTGATTGGCTAGTGCCAGGGAGAAGGAATGATGACATTGGAGGTTTTCATCCTCGTTGGAGCTCAGCCCCGCACAGGCACAGAGCAAGGTAAGGGATTGGCTGATTGCATTTTGGAGGCTTCCCAACACCACCTGGGCTCCCGCATGTTGTTTCGGAAAAAGTAGCTTCCATAATGAATAGCACTTAGTTGACATCTTTCCCCTCTCTCCCTCTCTCCCTCTCCCTCTCCCTCTCCCCCCCCCTCTCTCTGTGTGTGTCTGCATGTATTTCTCCCATTTTTGACATTATTCCCAAGCTGCATTTGCCGGCTGCTCTGTCATATAAGCTGAATACTTCTGCTTTTTGCTATGCACAAGATTTTTCTCTAAATCTTACATATTGGAAGCTGTGGCATTAGTAGTTTTTCTAGCCATTGGTTTTCTTCTGCCATATTAATTTAACTCTACTTAATAGCACTGCAGATGCAGCAGAAGTTTCATCCTTGTGTATTTGCACTGATGCCACGTACTCCTGCCATCCTAGCAGTTTGAAAGCATATAAATGCAAGTAGATATATAGATAATAGATGCCCTGAACACATCTGATCTCACCTGCTCTCAGAAGCTAAGGAGGGTCAGGCCTGGTTAGTACTGGGATGGGTGACTAACTACCAGGGAAAACCAGGTGCTGTAGGTGCCTGGAGTAGGAACTGGCAAGTCACTCCAGTATTTCTGCCAAGAAAACTCCATGGACATGGGTCACGAAGAGTCAGTCATGCTCTAATGCCACCGCCACCACCACCGCCGCCACCACCACCACAGCAAAAAAGATACTGCTGCAAAAAGTATGAAGGAAAACAGGGTTTCAGTGCACAGAAATGCATTCAGTCATGCTGGCCACTTGACCACGGACTTGCACAATGCTGGCTCTATGGCTTAAAATGGGGATGAACATTACCTCCAGAGTCTGACACAACTAGCATGCATGTGCGGGGGAAAACTTTTACTTTTACCTTTTCCCATGTTGCTTTAAAGTTTGGTTGCTATCATAATAGCATAAGTGAATAAAGCTTTTAGCAAACATCTTATTGCCTATTCTCTTCTTTTTCTTCATTTTGGGAATAACCAAAGAACACAATTCATTCCCTATATTTCACAACGTTCGATAGTCTACATCTGTAGGAATATGCCTACTTGTGTAACTCCCAGAATAGTGCTGGTGTTAATGTATTTTGTTGCGACAGCTGAATATTTTTCACCCCTTCAGAGAGCACCTCTTCTAAAAATGTGTTAAAACATGTCATCTAATGTGCCCTTCAGTTTGGATTCAATTGATTACATGCCAATGCATAGGACTGAGTATCATGTCTAAAACCAGTCTTTGTGAAGCATAATGAATGGTCACTATCTAAATACAGACCACTCAGAGTTTAGTGTACATAGAACACTGGAGGGTACAGCAGAACAAAAGAAATTATGAAATTCACATTTCTTCTGGTTCCGAAACTTCAGGGAACAATTTTCTCAACACCCATGGAATTTTGAAGCCCACAAAGGAATGCCATCAATGACTTTGGCTGCAGTGACACTAATGGATTTTTCAGATATTTCACTGTAATTGCACAGACAAGCATTAGTCACCCTTCAGGCAACTGTGCATGCCATGTGCTGGATATTCAAGTTCCATGTAAAGCCAAGACTGAGTTCCAGGTGATTCAAAGGGAGATTCCATCATACTTGCCTAGTTTCCCTTGCGAGAAAAGAGGTGAAATTAGAAAACAGGTAAGAGATTCTGCATAGGAGCCCCTTTCCTCGTGCCAGAATTTCTCCTTCTGTAGCTTCCTCTGTCCTCTATCTTTTTCCTTTCATGCAGAAATGCCCACTCAAGAAGTGTATCTCATGTAAAGTTTTTGCTCCCCAGTCATGTTGAAACCTGATTTGCTTCTTTGCATACTATTGGCTTGATCCTGCATTTTAAAAAAATGGGAATGAGCTGATTAGAGATGGTCATGGATCAGAAAAATTGTGGTTTGTGGTTTGTGGTTCATCCTTATTCTCAAAGCAACAAAAACCTTCCAATAAAATGGACCATCATGTGGCTTGTGCAATTCAGGAATTCCAAGAACAGCTGAACAGAGATGCCAAACTCACATTGAGTCTTCAGCTGGATCACGTCCACACATCCCTGCCAATTTTAGTGAAGACAGGATTTGGAATATCTGAATTATAGACACAAACAAACACACACACACACACACACACACACACACACACACACACACACACACACACACAGAGAGAGAGAGAGAGAGAGAGAGAGAGAGAGAGAGAGGATGGCCCTAGGAAAATACTCTTTGGCCGCTAGCTTGTAAAAAAATTAAACGAGTGGTTCTTGTGAAGAAACTTGAGACATGGGGTTTCTCATCATGAGCTGGACTGGGGAAGGAACAAAAAAGGGGGCAGACACAGGATGAGGACAGAAGTGATGGAGGGTGCGCTAGCTAATAGAGATGGGCACGACCAGGAAAAATTATGTTTTGAGTTGTCGTGTGTCGGAGCCGGCCCGTTTCGGCTCGTTTCCGTTTTTCACGAAAGTTTTCAAAAATTTGTTGTTTCGTTTGTTGTTTTTTTGTCTGTCGTTAGTACTGGTTTGTGGGGGTAGCGGGCTCCTGGAGGCACCTCTCTGGGGTGGGTGCCTCCTCTGGCCCGCCATGAAGGGAAAGCGGGCTCCTGGAGGCACCTCTCTGGGATGGGTGCCTCCTCTGGCCCGCTACAAAATGGCATGCATAGCCAATTGGATATGCATACCATTAAGTTGCAGTTGCAGTAGCAGGCAGAGGCACCTCTCTTTCGGGTGCCTCTGTGACTCACTGCCTGCGGTGCACTTGGGCTGGGGAACGAAGTGAGAGAGGACCCCTACGGGCGTCCTGTGACTCACTAAGAAGGGAAGTGTACTTGCTGTAGTGCAATGCGAGTACACATCTGGCTTACTGGTTAGGGGTTAGCGCAAGGGCTAGGCTTAGGGTTACGGGTAAGGTTAGGATGTGTTACTGGGGTGCACCTCTGGGTGCCTCTCTGACCCACTAAGAAGGACAGTGTACTGGCGTATGGATTAGGGTTAGGGTTAGAGTTCAGGTTCAGGCTAGGGTTAGTGGGCTTTTTATGCCCGACTGGCACATCCCAGAAGTCTCGGTCAAAACCTGGCCAAGTGGCCATGCAATTGGTGGAATGGCTCCAAAAATTTGCATGGTCCACTCCCAGGGTGTAAAAAAATAAAAATAAAATAAAATAAAATAAAATCAATGGAGACGTTTTGTTGCAAGAAAAACCCACTGCTGCTACTGAAAAAATTCAGGCAGTTTTAAAATAGCTATTTTCACATGTTTCTGTGGTGCGTTGGTGTATTTTTGGACCACGCGATTTCAAAATAAATATTGCGGTCACCCCATTTGGATCCCCCGCCCGCACCGCATGGCATGGCGAGTTGGCGAGACGACAAGGATGCGCGCAGCCCAGGAGAGGAGAGGGGGGAGGCCGGGGACCCCCCCAGAAACCACCCTTCTGGTAGGTGCCCTCACTGAGGCAGGCATATTTTCGCCTGCTTTTTTGGCCGGGAATCGGGTTTTTTTATTTCTAAAACTTTTTTTCTGTGCCGCGCCGCTTGGCGAGTTGGCGTGGCGACTCGACGAGGATGCACACTTTGCACAGCCCAGGAGAGGAGGGGGAGGCCGCCCCCCCCGAAACCACCCCTCTGGTAGTTGCCCTCACTCAGGCAGGCATATTTTCGTCTGCTTTTTTGGCCGGGAATTGGTTTTTTTTTTTAATTTTTAAAACTTTTTTCCTGTGCCGCTTGGCATCACGTCATCGCTGCGATGCCAGGAACGACCACGACAAATCAGACCCAATTTTTCTTTAGTCGGTTCGAGTTCGAGTTCTGATGGAGTAATTGTCATTACCGTTTCCGTTACATAACGGAAACGAGAAACGGAAACGGAAACGAGAATTTCGCCAAGTTGTGCCCATGGCTACTAGCTAATCATCTTATTCATGCTGACTAGTGCCAAAAAAACACCCAAAACCTATCAGCTGGGCTGCCCAGGGTGTGGCTCCTACAACGGGTGGACTTGGAGCTCCGTGGTTGGCTGCCCGACCTGACAATCAATCCTACACCAAGTTTTAGAGATGGGCATGAAACTCCAAAATGACATTTCATTTCGTTTTCATTTTGTTATTGTTTCATTTTGTTTAGAATGAAACTTTTTTTAAAAAAATCATTTTATTGTTTGTTTCATTTTTCATTTTTTTAACTTGTGCTGACCAGCTGGCCCGCAGGCTGGGTTGGCACGCTTTAAAATTTTTTTTTATTTTTTCAACAGGTTGGCATGGTTTTTTATTTTTTAAATTTCTAGATTTATTTTACTGAAGCTGACCAGCTGACCCACAGCCCGGTTGGTGCAATTATTTATTATTATTATTATTATTATTATTATTATTATTATTATTATTATTATTATTATTATTATTATTATTATTATTATTATTATTATTATTTTACTCATGCCAACCACCTGGCCTGTGGGCTGGGTCAGCAATTCCCCTCCCCCCACTCTATGGCACCCGATCAGGTAGAAGAAAAGCTGGGCTTATTATACTTATTTTTCCCACCGAAGCCCCGCACTACAGCTGATCGGCGGTGACTTCTGCGGAAAAACAAAAGCCCATGGTTTCCCTGCCAGGGACTGTTGGGGGGAACTGCCATCTTTTCCCCATAGGAATTCATTGCTTTCCTATGGGAAAATGGAAAATAAAGCAAACAAAATGGAAATTTCCATTTTGTTTTGTTTTGTTTTTCTTTGACAGGTCCTTTCGTTACTTGTTTCATTCTGTAACGAAATGAATAATGCATAACAAAGGTTAATTCTGAGGTAATCAAGGCTGCAAAGTTTGATAAGAATCTCATATCATTAGATGCATGTTTCCCCTTCATGGGTATAATTCCTTCAAAGCTTCACACCTGAGCAATCAATTTGGTGCAGGAGGTGGTGGTGGTGGTGGTGTCTGTGTCTATGAAGCTTCTCAGTCATCCAGGTGAAGCCATCTGGAACTCCGGTTGCCATGACTCAACTTCCAGATTTTGTTGTTGTTTATTGTTGTTTTGTTGACTGACACACAATCCCTTCCTTTTACTATCACATCTATGCCATGTCCCTCCTTTTTGTCAGAATGGCTCTAAAGTTGCACAGCAGCACCTGTCTTGCCACGAATGAATTAGTAAGTTGGACTTACTCAGTTGGCTTTCACTGGAGCAAGTCTGCCTGAAAAGTAGCTTTAATTTCTTTAACATTACTTGAATAAGGACAGGGACCAAGGGAGAATGGCAGGCAGGAGTAGAAGAAACGAGCAAGGGGAACAAAAGTGAACTGCACTTTATTTCTAAAAATCCAATAAGTAAATAAATAAATAAAAATCCAATAAATAAATAAATATAAATAAAAGCATGAAGGAGGGGAAGAGAAAAGCTGCCCTCAGGTGGCCAATTTAAAGAATCATGGTGAAAAAGGAAAAGAGGATTTACCACAATTCACCACAAGGGGTCTCCTGATTTGGTGGTATATTTCACTCAAGGATGATTTGTGCCAGATGGCCAAAATTGGCTCCTTCCTAAGGCAGTGATGGCGAACCTATGGCATGAGTGCCAAAGGTGGCACTCAGAGCCCTTTTTGTGGGCACCTGACATCGCCGCTTCATTGCCACCTGTATACAGGATAAATTACTGCATTGGCACTTTGCAAAAAAATTAGTGGGTTTTGAATTGCAGTTTGGGCACTCGGTCTCTAAACGGTTCACCATCACTATCCTAAGGGGTTTGGGACATCAGGGCATCCCATTCTGATCTCTCCCAGGAATTTAGCACAAAAACCCAAAACCTAGAGATGAAAAATGGGCATAAATATGGGCTTACACACTTGTCTTTCAAACACACTTTTAAAATATTGTTTGTTAGAAACAAGGAGGACCAGCCTGGCAGCTTTAACTAAGTCATTATTTATTCTACTCTATGGTAGATGCTGAAATTTGTCTTCTCTAAACAGGGGTGCCAAAGCCAGACTCACAGAGGACAGTTCCATCCCACTGGCCAGCTTCAGCTCCTCTTTGGATGCTGGATGGAATATAATGGAATCCATGGTGGCGTCTCATTCTCAAACACTACTGTGTGTTCATGTCCTGTTCCATCATGGCAAAACTGATTTGTAGCTACCCTAATACAGCTTTCATGGTAGGATAAGGAATGGTTTTACGAGTTCCACATCACAGTGAGCTTCCAAACAATAATGCATGTGAGTAATATATCAAGTTTAAAAATGACTTTAATGATCACCTTCATATTGTTGTATACCTTTTTAATTGTTCAGCTTTTCTAACTAGTATGCTAAAACTGTAATCAGCCTTTCAAACAGCCCAGATTTCAATCAACCATCACTTCAAGTTTCTTCATTTCAGGTCACGTTGGTTCAGAAATTGACACACATCCTTCCTTCCCTTCAGATTCTGAATAATTTCAGAACCACAATTACACTTGACTGTTATTATAGGAGTCAAGCCCTTGGCTTCACTTATCATTGGAGATCAGACATGGGCACGGCTAGAAAAAATGACGTTTCGAGTTTTCGTTTGTCGGAACGGGTCCGTTTCGGGTTGTTTCCATTTGTCGCAAAAGTTTTCAAAAATTTGTCGTTTTGTCGTTTCGTTTGTCATTTGTCGTTTCCACCGCGATTTAGCACGATTTGACTTCCCCCAGAGCATAGGGGTGTCCCGCAATCAGGGCTGGCGCTATGTGTTTTTGCGCCCTTGGCGGTGGGCGGGGTGGTGGGGAGGGCGGCGGGGGGGAGGTGTGGGCGGGTGGTGGTGGTGGGGGACCATGGGCAGGCGGCGACAGCAGCAGGGGGAGGCATGGGTGGGCGAGCGGGTGGGCGGCGGCTGCAGGCGGGTAATTGGGCGGGCAGCGGCGCGGGCCACAGGCAGGTGGCGGCGCGGGCGGACGGGTGAGTGGGAAGTTAGGATATCACTTAGGATAGAGGTTCTGTTCTTGGCTTGCACCCCAAATGTGTGTGTGTGCAAGCAAATTGAAGTTGGGAAAATAGAAAATAAATGGTAGTATATAATATATTTTTAAAATAAATCCACACCTCCCACTCCCAGTCGAACCTCCCCCTTTATCCAATATCAGAAAAAAATCCTCACAAACTGCCAGAGAAGAAATAAAGAATAAACTGCTATTCCCTTCAGCAGACAAAGCTGCAGGGAATCAAAGAAATTATTTTCTAAATTCAATTCCCTCCCTGCCTGCCTAACTTAAATCCTAAAGCCTCCAGCCTCCCTCCTCAATCTCGATTGGATCACACCAGCACCAGCAGCCAGCCCTCCTCCCTCAACCACATCCATACACCAGACTGCGATTTCTGGAAGGTGCCTCGGCTTTTTATGCCCTCCCAGACATCCAGAAGTGTCAGTCAAAAACCTGGCAATGCCATTGGTGGAATGGTTCAAAAAATCTGCATGGTCCCATCCCATGCCCAGCCCAAATGGGCAGGTCTAAAAAAATAAAAAATTAAATTAAATTAAATTAAATCAATACGACATTTTATTGCTATAAAAAACCCACTGCTGCTACTATTACAATTCAGACATTTAAAATAAATAAATTTCACATGTTTCTGTGGTGATTTGGTGTGTTTTTGACCACGATTTCAAAAGAAAAAATGTGGTCGCCATTTTGGATCCCCCCCCACCGCATGGCATGGTGAGACGACAAGGATGACCCCCCCCAGCCTGGTGCAAGCAGCCCAGGGCAGGAGAAGAGGGGGGGAAAGGCTGGGGACCCCCCAGAAACCACCCCTCTGGTAGGTGGCAAAGCCTCAGGCAGGCATATTTTTGCCTGCTTTTTTGGCCGGGAGTCGGGTTTTTTTAAAAAACTTTAAAAAACTTTTTCTGTGCTTCGCAATGTGCGATCGCCACGATGCCACAAATGGAAACGAAAAACCCGACCAAATTTTTCTTTTTTCGGTTCGAGTTCGAGTTCTGACAGCTTAATTATTGTTACCGTTTCCATTACGTAACGGAAACGATAACCGAAAACGGAAACGACAATTTCGCCGAGTCATGCCCATGTCTAATAAGGAATGGTTTTACCAGTTCCACATCACAGTGAGCTTCCAAACTATAATGCATGTGAGTAATATATCAAGTTTAAAAATGATTTTAATGATCACCTTCATATTGTTGTATACCTTTTTAATTGTTCAGCTTTTCTAACTAGAATGCTAAAACTGTAATCAGCCTTTCAGAGAGCCCAGATTTCAATCAACCATCACTTCAAGTTTCTTCATTTCAGGTCACGTCGGTTCAGAAATTGACACACATCCTTCCTTCCCTTCAGATTCTGAATAATTTCAGAACCACAAGTACACTTGAGTGTTATATTATAGGAGTCAAGCCTTTGGCTTCACTTATCATTGGAGAAAATTGCTCAACAGCTGTTATGACTGGAATGAATAGTGGTAACTGATCTTGCAGAAAATGGAGGCCCCATGATAAAAGCACATAGTCTTCTTCCTTATCAGCATTCTTAGACCCTCTCCTCATCCTCACCACAACCCTGTGGAGTAGATCAAACTGACACTCCAATCACTACACCACATGGGCTGAAAAAGTTTTGTTACACCAAAGAGGGGAGTTTTCCAAAATGAGATACTTCATCAACAAAATCCCTCTATGGTTTTTAATTTATGCCTTTGTTGAATCTCTCCTGTGTTTCCCCTCTCTCTTCTTTTTGAATAAACCATCTTGAAATGGCAGCAAAATTCACAGGTGATAGAGAAATGTGTGAATAAAATAAGAAGAATAAAAATGTTGGCCAAAAATTTCTCTTGCTATTATTTTTTAAATGCATTGTAGAGGTCTTTGGCCTCTTAAGAAAAAGGCCAAAGCCCCCCCCCTTCTTCATTTTAGTTTGAGAGATTCTTAGGCTGAATATAAGGAAAAACTTCCTAACTGTTAACAACAGTATGACAGTGGAACCAATGACCTCAAGAGGTGGTGACTGTGCCAACCCTAAAGAGGCATTCAAGAGACATTTATACAGCCGCCTGACCAATATCATGCGGTTTCTATTTCTGTATGACTAGGGGATTGGACTTGATCGCCTTATAGGCTCCTTCCAATGTCATTACTTTATAATTCTATGATTAGGAATATCATTTCAACTGTAAGTAAAGAATATGTATTATTATTATTTATAAAGAATATTATTCCAAAAAGTTGTCTTTTTTTTTTCCAACTGGCCAAGTGTTCAACTGAAGTACTCCCCAGCCTGGGTTAGAGGAAAGCAATTGAATAGGTCGGCCATAGTGTCCCATGTGAGGTAAAAGCCACATTCCCCAATTCACTTCTTTTCTAGTAAATACCTCTTTCTAGTAAATACCTCTTTACTCTAATTTGTTCTAGTCTAGACTAGAGATGGGGACAATTAAAAAAACTGAATCATGATATTTAAATAATATAAGTGAGGCATTTAATATACATCTCTTCTTATTCAAATATTTCCCCTTCTTTATTCATCCCAGTTAACTCCCGTCCCCATTTTAGAAAGTCCCTGTCTATGTTAATAAAAAGAAAGGAAGAAATACTCCACACCTCCTCCAAAGGACTCCCCATCACCTGCCTATCTTAATTGCTACTACCAATGGTGCTGGGCCACTGTCACAGCCACCATCTTTGCAAAGATGGCTGCCAGTTTTCCCTTAGGTACTAAAGGAAGCCAGCTCACCCCTTGAAAGATGGTGCTGGCAGTTTCAGTTAGAGCAAAGGGAAGCTACCTTCATAGTCCCTGCAAAAGACATCCCTGGAAGGACAGGAGCTTTGGAGGGGCTGTCTAAAACAAACATACAATCCGCTGAACCAGTTCATGGGTTTGTCCATGATTGGGTGGGAGATTTGTGCTTTGTGATGTGATTCATCAATCTTGATGGGCCATGAGCCACAAATCTCTAGTCTAGAAATCTACATCAATACTAGAGATGGGCACGACTTAGCGGTATTCCCGTTTCCGTTTCCGTTACTCGTATCCGTTACTCTATGGAAACGGTAACGGGAATTACTCCGCCAGAATTCGAGCTCGAACCGATGAACGAACAATTTGGTCTGATTTGTCGTGCTTGTTACTTGCATCGCGGCGATCGCGCAATGCCAAGCGGCACAGAAAAAAAGTTTTTAAAAGTTAAAAAAAAAAACGATTCCCGGCCCTAAAAGTAGGCGAAAACTGCCTGAGGGTACCTACCAGGCCAGAAGGGTGTTTTATTTGGGGGGGGGTTTCCCCGCCCCTCTCTCCTTGGCTATTGCTACTGCTGCGCTGCTGGTACCAGGCTGGGAGGGCGCATCCATTTGCCATGCAGTGCGGGGGATCCAAAATGGCGACCGCAATATTTTTTTTGAAATCGTTGCCCAAAACTCCACCAAAGCACCACAGCAACATGTGAAAATTAGCTGTTTTAAATGCTTGAATTTTTACAGTAGCAGCAGTGGGTTTTTCTTGCAAAAAAAAGTCTCCGTTGATTTTATTTTATTTTATTTTATTTTATTTTATTACACCTGCGCATTCGCAATGATGGGCTCGCCCATGGGAGTGGACCATGCAAAGTTTTGGAGCCATTCCACCAATCGCATGGCCAGGTTTTGCTGACTGTACCAGGCTGGGAGGGCGCATGCATTTGCCATGCAGTGCGGGGGATCCAAAATGGCGACCGCAATATTTTTTTTGAAATCGTTGCCCAAAACCCCACCAAAGCACCACAGAAACATGCGAAAATTAGCTATTTTAAATGCTTGAATTTTTACAGTAGCAGCAGTGGGTTTTTCTTGCAAAAAAAAGTCTCCATTGATTTTATTTTATTTTATTTTATTTTATTTTATTTTTTTACACCTGCACATTCACAATGATGGGCTCGCCCATGGGAGTGGACCATGCAAATTTTCCACCAATCGCATGGCCACTTGGCCATGTTGACCACAGAGACTTCTGGGATGTGCCAATCGGGCATAAACAGCCCAATAATCGTAGCCCAAACCCGAACCCTAAGCCTAAGCCTAACCCATACGCCAGTACACTGTCCTTCTAAGTGGGTCAGAGAGGCACCCAGAGGTGCACCCCAATACTCACCCTAACCTCACCCGTAACTAGCCTAACCCTAGCCCTTGCGCTAACCCGTCTTAACCCTAAGCCAGATCTACTTGCATTGCACTACATGCAAGTACGTGAGACACAGCGGGTGCAAAGAGTCTGCCAGTCCGTCACTTGTGGCTCTGGCTGACTCCTGCAGCTCCCTCCAGGAGCCCGCTACCCCCCCAAACCAGTACTAATGACAACGAAAAAACGAAAAAACGAACCGACTAATTTTTGCGAAATTTCACGAAAAACGGAAACGAGCCGAAACGGACTGCCTCCAACACACGACAACTCGAAAACATCATTTTCCCTAGTCGTGCCCATCTCTAATCAATACATAACCATATCCAGAAACAGTGTGTTTTCTTTAATATTTACTCAGCTCAAGGCTACGTGTTGTTGTACATTTTACTTATATGATGTGACCAACCTTGATCATCCCCTTCTCTGCTTTTTATCATCCTCTGCTCTGCTTCTTATCAATCTCTGCTCTGCTTCTTCTTATGGCTACTGCTACGAAGTACTGCTTTATTTGCTCCTCAAATTAGTTATCCTGTTCCCCCTCCTTTCCCCAAAATCACAAACCCTTCTGAACAAGTTAGTTTTGACCACCACTCCAATTATTAGTGTAGAATTATTATCGTCATATAGCTAGTTGAGTAATTTATTTGTTTGACTGATCTTATGTTTTGCTAATATGAATCTCTGTACAGTAGGACCCCGGTATCTGCTGGGGATTGGTTCCAGACCTTCCCATGGAAAATGAAAACCGTGGATAAGAGAGAACACCAAAAAAATCCCCAAAACTGCTGTTTTGTGAGACTAGCCTGCTTTACAGCTTCTGTTTTACAACAGTAGCTTGCTTTATAGCTGCAGTTTGTGACAGTGGCTTGCTTTATGGCTGCTGTTTTACAACAGTGGCTTGCTTTACAGTCAGTATTTGTGGTAGTAGCTTGCTGAATTATTTATTCAATTTTCCCCCTGCTAACCATGGATAACTGAATCAGTGGATAATGAATCAGTGGATACAGGGGTCCTACTGTATTTCATTGTGTGATCATCATCATCATCACTCAAAACGTCAGAGCTATAAAGGGACATGCACTCATGCTCCATCAAGCCCAGCCCTTTTCAAGGAGGGACAGTGGGGCATTGAATTAGTTATTGTTTATATGCTTATACAGAAAGTGTTTTGTACTAAGGGGTGGAAGAAATAATAAGGAAATGACCATCATATTCTCCATTAACGAATCTGTCTTCCTCCTCTTTTGTCTAATGGGTTTCACAGCCTCTTGTTCATTCCCCAGCTTTCATATCATTCAAAACCTTTTATCATTTGTTTCATTTATTTATTTAGAATAATTTTACTCCATTTTTCTCCTTGAAAAGGACCTAAGGCAGCTTTCAATGTTGAAAGGCAATATTCAATGCTGAGAACAATGTATGTGAGCAGGAATCTTAGATCATTAAAAGACATTATTAACGGTAAGATCAATCACAAAAGAAAGAAAGAAAGAAAGAAAGAAAGAAAGAAAGAAAGAAAGAAAGAAAGAAAGAAAGAAAGAAAGAAAGAGAGAGAGAGAGAGAGAGAGGACTCAGAATAATGGAAAATATAAAAATAATGGAAAACACAAGTAGCACTAAATATCCAGTCCAAACAGTAATGCATAACAATCCTTTTATCCAGCATTTCCATATGACAACACATCTGGGGTCAACATTCCTTACGTGTAGAAAGCTACTAAATCTGAATGTGAACCAGGTTGCAATTTTACTCCTAATTTGTTTTTCAACATTTTTTTCATTTTTTGCAACAGCCCCATAGTCATAACTCATCTCCAGATGTGTGCGAATTTAAAAAAAAACCACAAAGTATTGTATTCATTGTCATTGAGTTTCTGAGTAGACCACAGATATTCCTATGACATCCCTAATTTTGTGTAGTGTCATGGGACTTGTTTCTCTCCTTCTTTCAAGGAAATCACTATCTGCCTTTCTACTCATTTTTTTGGGGGGGGGCATGCACAGTTATTTCTCCACTTCCATAGTCTTGTATACAATTATCTGTGCTCTTTTAGATAAAGCAAGTTTGGGAAGGTTTCTCAAACATATATAGCTTTAGTGGCATTTATTTATTTATTTATTTTAAATTTATTTTAATTTCCACACATAAAGAGATGACTAACAGGCATGGGTCACAGGCTAGGGTTCTAGAGGTAAAAAACCTTTTTAGATAATGACCTTTTGGGAGTGTCCTATATTTTTTAACTGTATTACTTGTATGTGATTATTTGTATGTATAAATTCTATGTGATTATGTCTTGTATTTTGATTAATTCTTGTTAACTGGTTTTACATCAATTAATCAAAACACAAGACATAATGAAACAGAATTAAAACCAGTTCAGGCTACCGATTGCCAACTTTCCCCAAGGACATGGCACTTAAAGAAGAAGAAGATTTTGATTAATTATTGTTGCTTAGAGTGGCCTTGTTGCCAGATAGTTGGTATAAAAATCCAATAAATGAATAAAAATGAATAAATAGTTGCATGCATGGTTGTATGTGCACCGTATTGCTATGAAGTCACTTGTTGCTGCACAGTAGGAATATAAATAGAAAAGCGAAACCTTGTTTCCAGCAAATTTCCAATTCTCAGTCAGCAAATCTATCCTCTGTACTAGCAAGACTTCTCAGTCTCCTATATTTTTGCCATTTTTAATACGACAAATGTCCACTTTCTACACAGCATAGTGTCCTTTCCAGGGAATCCTGTGCAGCAACAACCCTCTCTCTTTCCAGAACTGTAGTAATTCTGCACAGATTGGGGTTGCTTCCATTTAAAAAAATGGCCTTGAAACACTCAAGACCATCTCCCGCATGCAGAGAGATCTCACTGTGAGAAGAAAAAAAAGTATTTCCACCACACCACCCCCAGTTTCTCAGCAAGACGGATAAAGTGAAGTGTACAGCAATTCTGTACAGACACCTAAGGCTGGATGGTGCCCAACCCATCGCAAATCTTTGGAGGTTCACCCATCATGGCCATGACATTGATCGATTGCTGAAATATTTTCCTGCCTGTGACAAGCTCTGGATCTATCCAGAGTTTCACATCATTCAGTGGGATACCCTTACATATGTAATGATAGAAGAGACTGGCTCTCAAATCAAAGCCTGATGACATCTGATTTCTCAAACGGAGGACCAAAAAATGTCAGCAGGAAAAAGGGTTCCTAATCTTATAGATGGAAGGAAAGATTGAAAACCTATGGTCTAGAAAAAGAACCCTGTGACTTATAGTGATACCATATAAAGGAGGGGTATTTTCCTTGAAGTCGCACGGAGCCTTTTGCGTGAGATACAAACATGGCCTTAGAAGCGGGCGTAGTAATTTAAATGGAAATAGTGTTCTGCTTATATACCGCACCATACCACTACAAGTAGTCTCTGGGTGGTTTACAATTTTAATTACAGTGTGCAGGCTACACATTGCCCCCCCCCAGCAAGCTGGGTACTCATTTTATCGACCTCGGAAGGATGGAAGGCTGAGTGAACCTTGAGCCTGCTACCTGGGATTGAACCCCAAGTCATGAGCACAGTTTTACTTGCAGTACAGGCATTTAACCACTGCGCCACATAATGGAGGAAAGTCAAGTTCCCTAGTCTCATTGCTTCCTTTTCTTTCCCACAATGACACCACTCTGGTTGTCAGAAAGTCTTCTACTCTGTCCACCAGAGCTGCCGTCTCCTTACTGAATGCAGAAGACTGACTTCAGGATTTCTTTCAAGGCCATCAAGGGGTGTTGGGTGTCTTTAATGGGAGAAGGAAGGCAGGATAAACTTTTGTGAGGGAATACAAAGCCATCTGTTTCCTCTGTTTTGATAGGAAGTGGAACCTTAGTAACTCAGAATCTTTTAGCCTAACCTAAGACAATAAATGGAATAATGCACTCTGAAGCCAAGATGTTGGGTGCCAAGATCTATTTTGTTTTGTGGGCATGTTTCCCTCAACTCTGTTTGCCAATATTTTAATGAAGGAATCTTTGACTAAGAGCATCCCTAATAAAACAATCATAATATATTTTTCCTGTGATATATAAGCTGCCATCTTGCCATATTATTATTTTTTTGTTTGTTTTTTATTATAATCATTAGAGATGGGCACGAATCGAAAAAAATGACATTTCATTTCATTTCGTTTCATTGAGAGTTCGGTTCATTTCGTTTCATTTTTCATGATTTTTGCGGGGGGAAATCATTTTGTTGGTTCATTAATTCGTTATAATGGAATATATAATTATATTCCATATACAAAACTCCGGGAGGCAGTTAATTCATTATAATGGAATATATAATTATAATCCATATACAAAACTCCGGGAGGCAGTGAAAGATAGGAAGGCCTGGCGAGTTGTGGTCCATGGGGTCACGAAGAGTCGGACATGACTGAATGACTGAACAACAACAACAACAACAACAACAACAACAACAACAACAACAATATATAAATATATGATGGAATATATAATAATAGTTATTATTTTATTTTAGGGTGCAGGCCAGGTGAGAACACCTTCCGCTCCCCCACCCGCCCCTGCGCTGCATCAGCCCGGTGGGGTGGGATCCTTCCTCCTCTCTTTCCCACACAGCCTCCCCTGCCGGGAGCCTGCACTCCAAAGGCTTTGCCATCACCGACCTGTTGGGCTTAGAGGTGGAGCTGCAACCTCTGGCTGCCTCGGCTGTCACTGGCTTGGGCTGCGAAGGCAGAGGGGTGGCCGGGGCGGCTTCAGCGGCTGCGGGGCTTGGAGGCAGCAGCGGCGGTGGACCCTTGCCGCTGGGTTTGGGCTTCCTGTGCAGGGAGTCTGGAAGCAGGCACTGCGGCAGCAGGGTTTTCCCCACTTCTGGGTTCAGGCCCTGCACTACAGCTGTAGTGTGGGGCTTTCAGTCGGCGCTGTTTTTATTAATTTTTATTTTATATTAGGGTTCCGACCAGGCCACCCTTAGGGCCTGGTCATTGCTCCTTTTTTTTTTTTACTATGCTGACCACATGGCTGCGCTACAGCTGTAGTGTAGCTGTCATCAGCTTTTTTTTTCCTGGTTGCCGTCCCAGAAGCCAGGGGAAAAAAACCTCCGGACCAGCACCAGGTAGGAGACATCTCTGCCCCCCATTAATGAAACAAACCTAACCAAACCAATTTTTCTCGGTTCATTTCATTTTGTGTTAAATTTGCCTCTAGGATCGTTATTTGTTTCATTACGTAACAAACTGAATAATGAACAATGAAACGGAAAAAATTCATTTCATGCCCATCTCTAATAATCATTGAATTATTATATGTTTGATTTTTGTTGTTGTTTTTATTGATATCTTGATTGTTGTGAACCATCAGGAGTTCCATTAGGAAGATTGTCTGTAAATAAATAAATAAATAAATAAATAAATAAATAAATAAATAAATAAATAATGTACCTGGTAAAATAACACCAGGAGAGGTCTGTCTGTCTGTCTGTCTGTCTGTCTGTCTCTCTGTCTCTCTGTCTGTCTGTCTTTTGGGTGGTCATGGACAAGGAGCCAGGTAATTAAAAATGGGCAACTCATTGATCACAGAGGAGCACTATTGTTGGGTTATAGGGATAGAAGCTGTAGAGGAACAACTGTCAAGCCCAGTCTATGAAGGAATATATTTGCATTATCAGAAGGTCATTTGTTGGGAGATTTTGAAATACACTCCATACAATGTGTTTCATTTTCAGACTGAATTAAAAGCTAACTTAGGCTTTGGAACACTTGAAGGATGGAGTGCAGATTGCTTTTGATTGTTAGATTATGGGAAGCTCCCCGCCCTATACACAAGAGATTTCTGAAGAACCCAGTGGAAGCAGTTCATGTTCACATTGGTCAGTAGATTTCCACATAATGGGCTTCCTGGAAATGCCATCATTGTATGAATCTGGGACTCCACACTTCCTGTACGAAGATAAAACAACTCTCTGATACCCTATGCCCAAGATAATTTCCTCACTGGTAGAAGGACACGCTCTTCAGAAGACTGAGAAGATTTCACGCCTAATGTTCTAAAGTACTAGAAGGAAAACATCTCAAAGGTACCTGCTCCTAGCTAACAAGCAAACGGACATGAGTGGTTGAAGGTAGGACTTTGTAGATGTGAAATATTGTCTTGAAGCTCAATTGTCCTCTTCCATGTTGCCAAGGAAAAGGAGAATTTGTCTTCCTTCACAGTCCTCATCAGATGGAATAAATCTAAACTAGAGAAAGAGAAGTAAATTCTTTGGATGAGAAATCAGAAGGATGCCCTTCGTGTTAATCTGTCTCTTCCTGCTTCCTGCTTCCATTTTTGAAATTTAAATGGTGTGCCTATGCCTAAAACAGAAGCTCCTTACCATGTTTTTAATTACTATTTTAAATATAATAATTGTTTAATTCCTTAAAAACATGTGAATGCTTACTTGGCTTTTAAATATTGCCTTTTAAATGTAGCAAACTGCCTTGGGTCTTTTTAAGGAGAAAGGTGGGTAACAATATTTTAAATAAGTAAATAAATAAGTGTTCAAGGTGTTATCTTTGGGATGAAGAGGTGGACAGGTCCTTTTCATGCACTCAACAGTGCACACTATCAACAGGTGTTGGATAGAGATGGGCACGACTTGAAAAAAAAATATTTCGAGTTGTCGTTAGTCGGACCAGTCCCGTTTCGGGTCGTTTCCGGTTTTCGCGAAAATTCGCAAAAATTAGTCGGTTCGTTTTTTCGTTGTCATTAGTACTGGTTTTTTGGGGGGGAGCGGGCTCCTGGAGGCACCTCTGTGGGGTGGGTGCCTCCTCTGGCCCGCTATAAAGGGAAAGTGGGCTCCTGGAGGCACCCGTGGGTGCCTCCTATCCCACTAGGAAGGGGAAGCAGGATCCAAGAGACCCCTCTACATGGGGGTCTCCCTTCCTCACCTGCTGCTGCTGCAAAATGCTATGCAATAGCCATATGGATATTGCATAACATAATGTGCAGACAGTGAGACCAGTGTGAGAGTGATAGAATCATGCCTTCCCTGCACAAGGCTCTCGCACCGCCATGTCTCACACAGAAGGGAAGTGTACTTGCTGCGTGTAGTGCAATGCAAGCAAGTAGATCTGGCTTTAAGGTGGCTTAGTGCAAGGGCTAGGGTTAGGCTAGTGACGGGTAAGGTTACGGTGGGCTAGTGGGTTGCACCTCTGGGTGCCTCTCTGACCCACTAAGAAGACAGTCTGTGACGTATGGATACGGAGTCAAGGGTTAGGGTTAGGGCTAGGGCAGGTTTTAGGGGGCTTTTTGGCACATCCCAGAAGTCTCCATGGCCAAGTGGCCATGCGATTGGTGGGATGGCTCCAAAAATTTGCATGGTCGTCCACTCCCACATGGCTGGCCACTCGGCCAGCCCATCCAATGCGAAGGTGTAAAAAAAATAAAATAAAATAAAATCAATAGAGGACAGAGGAGGAGAGGAGAGACATTTTGTTGCAAGAAAAAACCCACTGCTACTGTGAAAAATCTGGCAGTTTATAAATTTTCGCGTGTTTCTGTTGTGCTTGTGTGTTTTTGGACCACGATTTCAAAAACAATATTGCGTTCGCCGCCCCATTTTGGATCCCCCGCCCGCACCGCATGGCATGGCATGGCAATGGCAACTCGCGAGTCCGGCTGCCCAGGATGGGGGGGAGGCGGGACCCCCCCTCCAGAAACCACCCCTCCGGTAGGTGCCCTGCGCCCTTAGTCAAGCAGGCATTTTTCCGCCTGCTTTTTTGGCCCGGGAATGGGTGGGGGAGAGTTTAAAAGTTTTTTCCTGTGCCGTCCGTGCCGCTTGCTTGCGCTTTAATTGTGGCGGCCGGCGGCTGGCGAGACTGGGCTTTTTGCTGGCTGCGAGCCTGCGGTGAGTCCCACAGAGCAGCCCACTAGGACGGGGGATGGGGGGGAGGCCGGGGACCTCCAGAAACAACCCCTCTGGTAGGTGCCCTGAGGCACGGCAGGCATTTTTCCGCCTGCTTTTTGGCCGGGAACCGGGTTTTTTTAACTTTTAAAAACTTTTTTTCTGTGCCGCGTGGCATCACGCGATCGCGCGATGCAAGGAACGAGCACGACAAATCAGACCAAAATTGTTCGTTCGTCGGTTCGAGCTCGAAGTCTGGGGGAGTAATTCCCGTTACCGTTTCCGTAGAGTAACGGAACCGAGTAACGGAATCGGAAATGGGAATACCGCTAAGTCGTGCCCATCTCTAGTGTTGGATAGAGTCAACCAATCTATAAGTGTTGCTTTCGCTGACATCCTTTAGATAGATAGATAGATAGATAGATAGATAGATAGATAGATAGATAGATAGATAGATAGATAGATAGATAGATAGATAGATAGATAGATAGATAGATAGATAGATAGATCTCTCTTAAATTCTTTTCATCCCATTCCTGGAACGTGAATTACAGATAATTCTTTGAAAAAGGAACCCAATGAAATTCTCAACTGACTGCACCAGCCTCATTTAATAAATTCAGCTATTGCCAGATTGTAGCAGAATGTGTTGCAACTCCCTGGCATCGAGGGCTCAAGGTGGTACGCATGTTAAAAAGCATAAAGTGGCAACTTAATTCAGCACCGTAAATATGGTTTGATAGACAGAGCCCCACCGGACCGTTGGAAGTGAGCATTCATGTCCTGGATGAGTACATTTGTTAGTCTCCATTCTCTGACAGTTTCACCCCCCCCCCTAAATTAGGAGTTCTTTGTTGTGTATTGATCTGTATTCCTATTGGTTTCTGTTCCTGTTCCAAAGGGAACAGGCCTATTGGTTTATTCAAGTTGCTGCATTTGGATCCTCAATCCTATTGGTCTCTGCCAAAAGGCAGCTTTGTGATTGGTTGTAATTGTTCCCTCCAAAATGTATCTTTTCCTAGCCAGTCCTGGCTCCTATAAATGTAGCTCCCTCTCCCCAGTCCCTAGTCTTGTTCTCTCCCTGAATAAAGAGCTGTTACACTAGAAGCTGTCTCCAGCCTGCTATGTCTAAGAGCGGAAATCACTGCTGAAATCACTAAAACCCACGCTACTACATTCTTGTTGGCATATTTATGGAGCCATTTCTGAAATCCTCTTGCCAAAACACTGAATGGTTAAAGCTTCATTGATTAAAGACAGGTGATTTCACTATACCAGGGCTGTCCAACTTAGAACAGGCTGAGGTCTACTTTTTCTGGCACAAAGTGCCTGAGGGCTACTACACTAAAGCCTCTACTGACAAATTTTATCCATTCCTTACAAGCACGTGGTCATAAGTTAAAAGCAGAGCAGTGGTTTCCCATAGGAATGCATTGAAAATCAATTAATCTGTTATGGAGGGAATTGTCCGGGGGGGGGGGGGAGAAGAAGGGAGATGTCACTGTACAAAGGAAATGGGCACACCTGCAGTCCCACCTCTCACCTCTCTCGCCCCTCCACTCTGCACCAGCGACTAAGATGGTCACAAGACAGTGGCACACAAATCATCTGGCTGGTGGAGGGAACAGGGAACTGTGCCATGGCCTTGAACTACCCCACTCAGCTGAGACAGTGGGCTGGTTGACCCAGAACTTTGCTGGGGCACTGGTGGTCCTTGGGATGGGGGAGGGAGGGGTGGAGAACTTATCCCCTCACTTTTTTTATTGATCGCCAGCAGGCTACTTTTGAACACTTCACAGGCTACCAGTAGCCCACGGTCTACCTGTTGGGCAGGCCTGCACTATACCAATAGCAGTGGCACTTAGATGTTTAGACACAGATAATTTCATAATAAAGAGAAGCAGATGCTGCCAAGTCACTTCTGATCCCTTCTCAGATCTTTCCAGGTAGACAATACTCAGAAATCACTTCCCATTCCCTTTTTCTGGAAATGGGCAGTTGCCCAGGGCAGCACAGGTTGGCTTTACTAGTAACAATAGAGTCCCAGCATTTCACAGCCAGAGACCTAAATCACTGAGCTATGAAAGTAGATAGATGATTTCACAGCTGAATGCATAAAATGATAAAGCCCCCTTCCGTTCTTTGCTGCCAAAAGGAATTTTGCCACTTGACAGGTCATGGTTAAATCATGGTAAACAAGGATCATTCCTTACTAAGCGGGGGAGAGGCGAGTTCCATCCCACACATATCTAAGAATTTCAGCAGCAAATTTGTGCTTAGGGTGCACCTATAAAGGACAATGTAGTAAATAATGGGAAACAGTTTTTCTCTAGTCTTCAAAAACATGGTCCTTGATGAACCTTCAGCTTGCTACCTCAGATTGAACCCCAGGTCATGAGCACAGCTTTGGCTACTATACAGCTGCTTAACCACTCTGCCATGAAACTCCTCATTCATGAGTAGAGATGGGCACAAATAAAAAAATGGCATTTTGTTTGTCGTTTGTCGTTTAGGGGGTCTGTTTCGGTTCGTTTCCGTTTTTCGTGAATTTTTGCAAAAAATTCATTTTTTTGTTCATTTCATTACCGTTTTGTTACCATTTATTTCAATTTTTTGTGATTTTTTTAGCATTTAAAGCAATTCAATGTATTGCCATAACGAAAATGAGATGACGACAAAATTTCTGGTGTTTCTGTTCGTTTTGTTTCATTTTAGAGACAAAATTCATTTGTCATTTTGTTGCATAATGAAACAAAAAAACAAAAATGGAAACGAAAAATTGTTCATTTTGTGCCCATCTCTATTAATGAGATTTACTGAGAGTCATGTCCTGGCAGTATATCCTGTAGTGCTGAGTTAGCTCTCTGCTTCATCATAACTGTTGGAGGGGCTCAGGTAAAGCAGCAGTTAGCTGGAATGTAAGTTTTACACATCTATATAAATCTATGTAATTAGTCTCACAAACAATCAAATTCTGTTCCAGACATACAACTCCCTAAAATCCCCTTTCCTCTCACTACAAGGAAGTTTTGTGTGAGAGGGCATTTTCTCGTTCAGCACCTGAAAATGAAGCAAAATGCAATTTTCATCTCTAGGTGTTCTGGTAGTTGAGTCATGGTAACTAGACTTCTTTTCTTGAGGAGGCTAGGGGATACCTTCCTTGAGTAGGCTACTGATACCTTTTCTTGAGAGATCAAAATGTTTCACTACTCATCCAAGCAGCTTCGTCAGTCTGAGGAAAGTTAGTGGTGAGTCTTCCAATTTATAGTTCACCTTGATTTCACATCACCCTGGTCTGACTAGACTCCTAAGTTGGACATGACAATGGTCCAAATAGGCTCATTAGGTGGACAATGGCTTGGGGTGTGTGAAAGTCCCACTTATGCAACCCTTTCCAACACCCATTAAGTATGGGTCATTAGCTATGGCTTTGCTGGTGGAGGTGTGAAGTGCTTCTGATTTATCTGGAGACTGATGAAAGGGATGCTTGATAAGTAGCAGACAGATTGTGCCTTTCACTTCACATGGGATATTATGGCTGGCCTATCCACTTGCATCCCTCTAACCCAGGCTGGTGAGTTCTTCAGTTGTCCACTTGGCCAGTTGAAAAAATACTCTTTTTTTTGGAAATAATATTCTTTACATGCAATAGAAGCATAAAATATTGATATTGGAAGTGGCCTATAGGACTATCACTTCCAACCCTCTGCTCATGCAGAAATAGAAACCAAAGGATATCCATCAGGTGGTTATCCAAATTTCCTTTGAATGCTACCAATGCTGGGGCCTCACCGCCTCTTAAGGCTTCGCTGATGGGACAAATTGCCTGAGCAGGGGATCAGATCAGAAGACCTCCAAGGTCCCTTCCAACCCTACGATGACTCTATAATTCTATGACAATCTTTATTGTTGATTTATCACATTGCGAAAATTGTTCTGCCTCTGTTTAAAAAGGTGGTGATTTCACACCGAAAATTGCACTGGTTGCTGCCATTTGTGCATGTTGTATTTAAATGAATAAAAGGGATAGAATGAAATTATGATATACATAAATACAGAGAAAGCTTTCCTAAAATCAAAGCACATGAATCCAGCTAAATAAATCACCAGTTGCACCACTGTTGAATAGAATAGCTGAAACAAACGCCTCCTATTTTTCTTTATTTTTTTATTTTTTATTTTTTTTCCTGCAGGATTATCTTCCACAGAAGAAACCCCAGAGAAGAAATCCCACACAATGATCCCCACACTGGCTTCAACAAGTCTACCTGATGAGACACAGAATGTCGTCAAATGCGGCTACGTTGACAGTGATCAGAATCATAACAGCACAGGGATGGTCGTAACCAGCAGTTTCACTCTTTTGATCAGCCTCTTTGGAATTCTGGGCAACGGGATTGTCATCTGGCTTCTTGGCTTTTGCATCAAGGGGACTCATTTTACCACCTACATCCTGAACCTCTCCATCGCTGATTTCGGCGTGGTTGTCTCTCTGCTCGCTATTAATATATATTGGTTTCTCAATCGCTTGACGAACAGTGGATACCAGGATCCGCTAAAGACAATATTCCGCACTTGCTTCCTCTTCACCTACAGCGCAAGTCAGTTCTTCCTCACAGTCATCAGCATCGACCGGTGTGTGTGTGTCTTTTTCCCACTTTCCTATCATTACCGCCAGCCAAAGCATTTATCTGTCATTCTGTGCGTCACAGTCTGGGCCCTCACCTTCCCCTTTCTCCCTGCACATCTTATACTCTACCTGAAAGACAAAAATTGTGAGATCTGGTACTACCAATTTCTCCTGAATCTTGTGTTTTTCATCCCAGGCATGACTCTCTCGACTAGTGCCATATTAACCAAAGTCTGCTTGATATCACCGCAGTACAAGCGGGGAAAGCTCTTAACCGCCATCCTGCTCTCTATCACTTTCTTCCTCCTCTTTGCTTTTCCGATGAACATCATCCAGTGCTTGTACCTGTATGGCATGCAGTTTGCCACCCCTTATCCCTTTGAAGTTGGGTATATCTGTGCGTCCTTGAACAGCACTCTCAATCCATTCTTCTATTTCCTGGTAGGGAAAGAGAAGGGTCAGCAAAAGAGGAGGATGCAGAAAATCCTGGAGCAGATTTTCAAGGATGAGGAAGACCCGAGAGAGTCTGAAATCCCAGCTTCTGTTCCAAATGCTATGCTCCCTTAAAAGGGCATTGCTTCCAGTCCTTCTAGGTCTTAGGATAGACTTTGTTAAGCTTTAGGATAATTAAGAAAAGCTATATAATAATGAGGAATGATGTAACTTTAGCAGAATGCAGAAATGAGGATTATTTTGCCTAGAGCAGATGTCCATCTGTTGAAGCCCAACACCTGAGATCACTTCATTTTAGCTGCTTTGCTTTCTCTGAGCATCAGGAGTGAGTAGAAGATCTCTGCATTCTCCTTCTCTTCTTTCTCCTCTTCTTTATCACCAACAAACAATACAATAGATAAACAATACAAAAAATAAAAACATAATAGCCAGTAAAACAATATATATGTCAAAGCATCAAGCAGGAACAAGATGGACTAGAAACAAATGAAAAATAAAATAAAATGCATAAATGGCAAATCATTAATAGCATATATTAATATTGTCCTATTATCTAAAGACAAGGTTGCTTCAACCAAATAATGATGTAGGATCTGCATCCTTGAGGTAGCCATGCCTTCCAAGGTAGAGTCATCTGACCTATTGCCAGGTTAAACTAAGGAAGGAGAGTTAAAATTGACCACAAATGGAACCAAGCTCAAAGTCAAGCTCCAATTGTGAGGGCATTTCGTCCCCCATCTTCTCCATATCCTTCACATCTAGAGATCAATGAATGAGTCTGAAAACTGAGTGTGAGACAGCTAAAGGCAGCTGTGGGAGTGGTCAGCCTCCGGAGGCAGCAAGGCAATTAGAGAGACATGTAACCCCTTTCTTGGGGGATGGAGAGAGCTCTGGCAGGCCTAGAAATAAGAGGGAGAAACAACACCTGGGGGGAGGAGGAGGAAACGGAGATGGATATTTGGCACGACGCTGTGGAATTTATGGAGGAGAATGCCTGGCATGTCAAAAATTACTGAGGTGAGGACGGAAAGCTGGGGCCAAGGAGGATACAGGATAAAGCCTCTTCTGTGCAGCCAAGGAGCTGAGAGACAGAAGTCAGCTCATGGGCTCAGCCCCTCCCAGAGGCAGCCCGGCGTTCGGAGACCAAAGATAAAGGAAGACGGTGGGGGCCAGCCTGTTTAAGACTGTGTGGTTTCACCAGCAAGGACATTTTCTGATTTCTACAGTGAGAGAGTGAGATAACTCCTGACTAGACATGGGCACGACCAGAAAAAATGATGTTTCGAGTTTTCATTTGTCGGAACCGGTCTGTTTCGGGTCGTTTCCGTTTGTCGTGAAATTTTTCAAAAATTTGTTATTTCCGTTTGTCGTTTGTTGTTTGTCATTTCCACCGCGATTTAGCGTGATTTGACTTCCCAGAGCATAGGGGCGTCCCGCAATCAGGGCCGGCGCTAGGTGTTTTTGCACCCTAGGCGGCGGGCAGGGCAGGTGGGCGGGCGGCGGGGGAGGTGTGGGTGGGCGGCGGTGGCGGGGGGCCATGGGCGGGCAGCGACAGCGGCAGGGGGAGGCGTGGGCGGGTGAGCGGGCGGGCGGTGGCCACGGGTGGGCGAGTGGGTGCGCGGTGGCACGGGCCGCAGGCGGGTGGCGGCGCGGGCGGACGGGCGAGTGGGCAGTTAGGATATCACAGAGGTTCTGTTCTTGGCTTGCACCCCAAATGTGTGTGCAAGCAAATTGAAGTTGGGAAAATAGAAAATAAATGGTAGTATATAATATATTTTTAAAATAAATCCACACCTCCCACTCCCAGTCGAACCTCCCCCTTTATCCAATATCAGAAAAAAATCCTCAAACTGCCAGAGAAGAAATAAAGAATAAACTGCTATTCCCTTCAGCAGACAAAGCTGCAGGGAATCAAAGAAATTATTTTCTAAATTCAATTCCCTCCCTGCCTGCCTAACTTAAATCCTAAAGCCTCCAGCCTCCCTCTTCAATCTCGATCGGATCACACCAGCACCAGCAGCCAGCCCTCCTCCCTCAACCACATCCATACACCAACCTGACTGCAATTTCTGGAAGGTGCCTCGGCTTTTTATGCCCTCCGAGACATCCAGAAGTGTCAGTCAAAAACCTGGCGATGCCATTGGTGGAATGATTCAAAAAATTGCATGGTCCCATCCCATGCCCAGCCCAAATGGGCAGGTCTAAAAAAATAAAAAATAAAATAAAATAAAATAAAATCAATATGACGTTTTATTGCTATAAAAAAACCACTGCTGCTACTATAAAATTCAGGCATTTAAAATAAATACATTTCACATGTTTCTGTGGTGATTTGGTGTGTTTTTTGACCACGATTTCAAAAGAAAAATTGTGGTCGCCATTTTGGATCCCCCCCACCGCATGGCATGCAGCGAGAGACAGATGATGAGGATGACCCCCCCCCAGCCTGGTGCAAGCAGCTCAGGACAGGAGAAGAGGGGGGGGGAAGGCTGGGGACCCCCCAGAAACCACCCCTCTGGTAGGTGGCAAAGCGTCAGGCAGGCATATTTTTGCCTGCTTTTTTGGCTGGGAGTCGGGGGTTTTTAAAAAAACTTTTAAAAACTTGTTCTGTGCTTCACATCGCGTGATCGCCGCAATGCCACAAACGGAAACGAAAAGCCCGACCAATTTTTTCTTTTTTTTGGTTCAAGTTCGAGTTCTGACGGCTTAATTATTGTTACCGTTTCCGTTACGTAACAGAAACGATAACCGAAAACAGAAATGACAATTTCGCCAAGTTGTGCCCATGTCTACTCCCGACTCTTTGAGAATTGCATGGGCATGGAGTAAGGCCCATAGGAAAGTAAGAAGTGAGAGACTGGATTTATGGGCTGTAGCCTGGGACTTAGGAAAAGCTATATACAGTAATTATGAGGAATGATATAACTTTAGCAGAATGCAGAAATGAGGATTATTTTGCCTAGAGTAGATGTCCATCTATTGAAGCCCAATATTGGAGTAGGAACTGGCAAACCACTCCAGTATTCCTGCCAAGAAAACTCCATGGACATGGAGTCACGAAGAGTCGGTCACGACTGTAACGACACAACACACACAGCCTGGGACTTTGGGAGAACCACAGGGACTTTGGGCTGTGGGGATAAAGAAACCCTAGCCAGGTGCTACCACCAGCTAGGCAGACTTTGGGCAGGGCTAGCTCTAGAGAAGAACAAGCCTTCTCAATTCCCAGAGGAGGCAGAGCATCACTGACCTGTGCTGAAGTGTTTTCATCTGTTCTGAACTTCAGTGGACCTAATAAAGAATTATCTTATACCACTTTTGAATGCCTCATTATGGAGGGGGCGGCAGGAGTCACTCACACTGGGCTAAACTCAAATATATGTTACACTGTTTACAGGCAAAATCTTTCACAAAAAATCATACGTGAACAGTGCTGCTGAACTGTAAATTTTCCAACATTATTTAATTCTTGCCAGAAGTCTCTGCATAAACAGAAAAATGTACCATTATCTCTCCCCCTGCCTTTATTTTTATTGATGAATGCTTATTGTGTAAATAGAATCATAATAAACACTTGAAAATGCAAAAAGAAAGAAAGAAAGAAAGAAAAGATGGCTAAAAATGGTGTAGTATCACAGTCAAGACTCTCTGTTCATCACCTGAGCTCAATCCCAACAAGTTCAGGTAGCCAAGGTTGACTCAGTCTTCCTTATGGACATAAAAACAGCTTTGCTGGAACAGGCTACAGCAAGGGGTTGGGCTAGATCAGTGTTTCTCAACCTGTGGGTCTCCAGATGTTCCTGGGCTGCAACTCCCAGAGCTTCCTTCCAACACAGCAAGTGGTAGAGACTTCTGGGAGTTGCAGTCCAGGAACATCTGGGGACAACAAGTTGAGAAACACTGGACTAGATGGTCCTTGAGGTCTCTTCCAACTCTGGGATTCTATGATTCCATCCAGTCCAGCGTTCTGTCTCACACAGCAGCTCACCATTTGCTTCAGGGTATTCCGAAGCAGATGTCTTCACCTGCTTACGATTCCCTGCAAATGGCATTGAGAGATATCCTGCCTATCTCTCCAACCCAGACGTTGTCTTTAGGCATCCAGAATGATAGCCATTGATACCCTTGTTCTCCATGAACTTGTCCAATCCTTTCTTAAAGCTGTCAAAGCTGACAGCTGTCACCACTTCTTCTGGCAGGGAGTTCCACAGACCATTTTCTCTTGTTCTCTGGAGGAGGGCAATGTGGAACCTTCACCAAAAATTTGCAAAAACGTGTATTCCCGAAGGGTTTCACGGATGGGATCTGATAGCTGTTGTGAGTTTTTCGGGCTGTTTGGCTGTGTTCTGGAAGTTTTCCTTCCTGACGTTGAGAGGTACTTAAACTTGTTCGCTATATAAACCCCTTCCAATTCCATTGTTCTATGATTGTATGTCCGAAGATGCTCAGAACCTGAGCTCTTGGCATCTCGAGTTAGATCATCATCTGGTCACCTCCCAGAGACCACCTGGTAGTCGGGCAGCTAAAAAATCTTGTAAATAAATAAATTAAATAAATAAATCATTCTCTAAGAAATCACATGTGGAATGGATCAGGATGTCCCCATTCATACCCACCCCAGATGAATTTGGATCAGTTAGGAACCCCTTGGAAATCACTGAATTTGCTTCATCAGCATTTGTGGTGTTAAAATTGTGTGTGTGTTGGGGGGGGCTGGTGCCAATGAGTCTCATATAATGAAAATGAAAGTGTAGCAAAATCAGGAAGCTTCAAAGCAGAAGACTGACAGTGGAAGCGCCAAGAAAAGTTATTTGGGGAAATTCCACCACAGATCTTCCGGAAGTGGCTCAGATCAACCAATAGGAACATAGGATGGATAGGTAGGGTAGTCATGCATCCTGACTGTTCAGCATCCAGAGATAAGAGCAATTGAAACCTGTTCACATTTGTCCTTTAAATGCCTTTAAAAGGCCAACTTCCCCACAAAGAGAGTGTCCAACGCATGCCAGATGGTAGAGTCATGCCATGCCCTAGCACCTTCTGAAGTAGAGATGGGCACAAAATGAACAATTTTCGTTTCCGTTTCCGTTTTTTTGTTTCGTTACGTAACGAAACGACAAACAAATTTTGTCTCTGAAATGTAACGAAACGAACAGAAACACCGGAAATTTTGTCGTGCGTTTTGTTTCCGTTACTGCAATATGAGTGGATTGCTTAAAATCCTTTTAAAAAATCACAAAAAATTGAAATAAATAGTAATGAAACGGTAACAAAATGAACGAAAATGAAAATGATTTTTTTTTCAAAAATTCGCAAAAAACGGAAACGAAACGAAACAGACCCTCCAAACGACAAACGACAAACAAAATGCATTTTTTGGATTCGTGCCCATCTCTATTCTGAAGTATTGTGTGCACCTGCTGCTCATTTTCAGCCACTCAGAGAAGTGGGGCCACCCTTTGCTTTGAAGAAAGCTTGAAGTAAAAAAAAATCTGGGTGTGTTGAAGCTCTGCAGAGCTCAACTGGATATTCTCTCACTGTGGTATCCATCCATCCATCCATTAATCCATCCATCCATCCATCCATCCATCCATCCATTTCTTTCCTTTCCTCCCAGCACTCTTCCAAGAAAAGTACAACGTAGTCACAATATTAAAAAGAAAATAGAAACACGACTTCACTGAAAGCTAGACTATAAACAGTTTGAAAAGCCACGGGGGATAACAAAATACAGTAGTTTCACCTGAATATCTTTGGGGGTAAATTTGGCAGAACTTAGAGCTTCAGCTGAAGATGCAAGAAATTGCTTCTCCTTCCTGAGTTAGAATCCTCTCTGGGCAGGCAATACCTCAGTAGTGTTTGGCACTACAAGATGTGGCCAAAGCCCTCTAGCAACACAGAAGATAGAGCAGGGATCTACAACATTAGATTTAAGTCCTCCCAGAATAGATCACCCCTTTTTCGTTGCCTCATCAACTGGCACATACAGACCCAACAACTCATTCTGAGACATTGGTAAGAGAAAGAATAAAAGCTCCATTTACGCACAATGCAGAGCAGTGTATTGTACCAACATGATCAGTTACAGGAACAGACCGTAATTGGTTCATAGCCTGTTTCCAGAAAAATCTCATAAGCTCCATTCCGACTGCATACATTGCTAAATAAATGGCTGACTACATAACTGCATATTGACTTCATGCCTAATACTAAGACTAACCAAAAAAGATAAGGGAAAGACTGTTTAGCAGAGAAGCATTGCTCTTTTCAAAATCAGAGGCAGGGAAGGAACCATTGGTTATGACCCCAAAATGCAAATGACTACAGCTCTCAGAAATCCTGGCCAATGCAGCAAAATGGTAATAGTTTCTGAGAGTTTTAGTTCAGGAACACCTGGGAACCCAAGGATGGGAATTACTGCTTTAAAACCTATACATCCATCTTCACCCATCTCAATGGCCTCAACAGGATTGCCAGGTCTCAGACTGCTGGCTGAGATCTCACAGAATTTATATGCTTTGTCAGGTGTATAGGCAAAGCAACAAATCTCAGGGCCAACAATGCCGGAGGAGATTTTATTCTGTGTGATGGTTCATTCCCACCATTTGTACAACAAATCACCTCTCCCTCCTCCACAGACCCATTAACAATGCTTAACATGTCTTCGACCCCTGGCCAAATCCTCCCACTACTTCTACAACAAATCATCTCTCCATCCTCTTCCCCCTCCCCTGTCCACCAATGAAAATCTGGTGTGAAATGTATATCTCATCACATATTATATTACACAACTCATTCTGCCGCTATATGTCTGAAGAAGTAGACATGTCCACGAAACGTTACATTAAAATATGAAAGTTAGTCTTTAAGGTGCCACATGTTTTGTGTCTTTTGTTTGGGTTTTTTTCTTTGATTTTGCCTGCAATTTTTAACACACATTCATTCTTTTCCACTCCAGTCACAGCCAAAGTGGAGAATAACTATTGGCATAAATATTTTTATAGTGCACTCCACTGCAGGACAGGAAATCCATGTTCTCTCTCACACTGTCTTATGCAAGCATGTCCCTCGTTATTCTACAACTGTTGCACATGAGGCTGTGACATCATACCTCCTGTGGTATCACAAAAGGAAACCATTTGCTGTCCCAGATCCAAACACAGATAACACAAAAGTATTGGGATTTAAATTGAGCCAAAACTTTATTAATTTTTTTAAAAATCTGTAAATAAAAGGGGGCCTGTCGTAGTGCAAGTAGACATGGCCTGTATCACCTTGATCTTCAAGCATTGCATAATTTTGGGTGAGCTCTTCCATGGGAACATGATGTACTTACACAGCATATTTCCATGTCCAGGGACTAACTCCCCCAGGGCAGCCGGGAACCAATTTAATCACAACCTCTTAACTTTTTACAACTCAGCTCCCACTAAGGGCCTTTTCACATGACCCCTAAGATCCACTGGCCACTTAAATTCGGACCAGAGATCTTAGGGGTTTGTCGCTGTTCCTGCGTTCCCACCCCCTCCGCACTCCTGGCTGCTCCCGGCACGGCATTCAGATCTCTTAAAGGGGTGGGGGGCAAAAAAAGAACAAACAGAAGCAAGGAGAGCCCGGCAGTCACTACTGTTATATCCGCATCAGGAATTTTCACCCTCCGAGAGCAGGTACATGAAAAGTGCGCTGGGACGTGCTTAGGTGGGCGTGGTCACACTTAATTATCTGTAAACTCTGGAGCTGGTGGGGAAATAATTTTAAGCTCCGGAGCTGGGAGCCATTTGCCGCGGAGTTTAGGGGTCGTGTGAAAAGGCCCTAACCTGAACTTTTGAACTTATCATTAAAAGGCTGCCTCATTTTCCTTAAAGGGACCAATACTATGAACTCACTTAGGACCAAAACTCTTGCACTACCTGCCGTTGCGACCAAGATGCATAAGAAGGACCCTGCCTAAGCCAGGCAAGAGAATGGCAAAAACACACTATCAACCAAGGTCTATCAGGATTAGAGATGGGCACGAAACGAGCAATTTTTTGTTTTCGTTTTCATTTTTTCGTTTTGTTACACAACGAAAACGAAATGAAAGTTTTTTTTAAAACAAAACGAAAACATAAACGAAACAACCAAATTTGCCATGTTTTTGTTTTCGTTGCAGCAGATGCATTGAACTTAAAAGAATGCTAACGAAACAGCAATTTTTTGTTTTCATTTTCATTTTTTCATTTCGTTACCTAATGAAACGAAAATGAATTTTTTTGCAAAAAAGTCACGAAAATGAAAACGAACCAAAACGGACCCCTAAACGACCAAACGACAAACGAAACACCATTTTTTTGAGTCGTGCCCATCTCTAATCAGGATGATAGTCAAAAATTCCCATCCGACCCATAAGTGACCAGCTACTCTCATTCTCATTGTCTCTAGGGTGGATGGGAGGGATGCTTGTAAAAACAGCAAAGAGAGTGGATATTCTGCAGTGATCCTTTTAAAAAGGCTGTTGAGCCTGGGTTTGCTTGGGATCATGTAGGGAGTATTTTTGTGCCTATTGCAGGTTGGGGCTGCAAAAAGTCCCCACCCAGGACAAGTCTCATGGAGTCTCCATAGTTTTCAGGTTATCTTCCTGAGATTTCAAGGAATTTCAATGGGAAGCTGCTCAGCTTATGACTCTGGACACAAGGGTTCACCTACAAGTAGGTGCTTAGATGCATACATAGTTCTTGGCCAAGACAGAATGACATCATCCCAATGTGATGTCAGACCACAAGAGATAGCTAGACATTGTCTCCGTTTCACACTGACATCCTAATGAGACATGGTTGAAGGAAGAAAAACTTTGGCTGTATCTAGGTCAGGCATTGTGGCTCAGGTGAAGTCGATGACATGCCCCATTACTTGCTCAGATGCCCCCTTCACAACCAACCCAGAGGCAAATTCCTTGGTGGGATTATTAGTTCACTGGTTGATAGGTCCCCTGGAGCCCAACGTAGTATGCTACTTGTCGGTACAGACAGGTTTGTTACACAGCAAGTTGCAAAGTTTGCGCTGGCAGCTATGAAAATTCTGGTCAACCTCTAACTTTGGGAGGACTATATTGCTCTGCAAATGTTATGCGGTTTTTTAAAGTTTCAATTATATTTGTCGCGGATGTAACTTTATAAGTTTTTTTTTTAAATCAAGATTGCGATGACCAATGTTTTTTTAGCAATAAACTGTTACCTACCTACCTAGGTCAGGCATGTCCAAACTTTGGCCCTCCTGATATTTTAGACCACAGCTTCCAGAATTCTAAGCTTACATTGCAAATGGCAAAGGACTGTGGGAGTTGTGGTCCAAAACACCTGGAGGGCCGAAGTTTGGACATGCCTGATCTAGGTGAACCTGCCATGGCATTTGGTGAAGAGTGGAGAGCAAAAGTGTCATCATCATAACTCATGAGCCTTCTTGTTGCTCAGTTCTCACATAGGTACTCTCCAGCAGGTGGATGACAAGCACAACTCTCTAGGGCACCTCAGCCTGATCAGTGTGAGGCATCAGGAGGATTGGCTCTCTAAAGAGCCCTGGCTGAGGCTTTCCAATTCTACTGAAGGTTGATGCATGGAAGTGGGTCCCAGGCCATAATGCCTGGCTTTGTGGGTGTCTCATCCAGAACAAATCATGTTGGGTAAGGTGATTCTGCTGAGGGAATGATGGGATTACAGAAGTTGCCTTGAGAGGGAAGGGGTGTGGCGGGCAAAACCACATTTTTCTTCAGTGCACATATGCAGTGTTTGTAGGTTTGTGTACAAAAGTTGGTGGGCAGAATCCTAAGATGAAGCTACCAATAGAGAGTCATCTAGGCTTCTTCTCTCTGGTACATTATTGTGATAATTATATATAGACATCAACAGTTCTTGTGGGTACAGAAAGTTTTGTTTTGACTCCTTCCTTTTTGTCAAAGAAAAGAAGAGGAAATTTCTTGTGGCTTCTTTTTGACCACAAAAGGAGAACAAGCAGAACAGCAAAATGTTTGGTTATTACTAAAAAGTTAATTTGGAGTTACCATCACCACACATTTCCTTTTTCAATCCAGTAAATCCCTCAAAATCTATTTTCTTATCAAGGTCCACTGTAAAAGGTATTAAACCAAAAAAGGAGAGGAGGGACAACCATACCCAACTCCATGGTGATCTTGCCTCCCGTGCCTTCTCCTTTCACACTCCATATCTCTTCTTTCTGTGTCAGAGTTGCAGAAGACGTAGCCATGTTAATCTGGGCAAACATTATAAGGGGGGGAAGGTTTTTTTAAAAAGACAAAAACTCGGTGGCACCTTAAAGACTAACTTGCTAACATATATATTTAACATGAGCTTTCATGGATCGTCCACTAATCAAATCTCCCTCCTCTTCTTCCCCCTCCTCCTCTTCCCCTCCCTTATCCACCTACTAACTCGATATACTACAGCCAATGAATATCTGGTATGAAGTGTATATCTCATCACATATTTTATTGCACACCTCATTATGCTGCTATATGTCTGAAGAAGTGGATGTGCCCGCGAAATGTTACATTAAAATATGAAAGTTAGTCTTTAATGTGCACATGTTTTGTGTCTTTTATTTTGTTTTGTCTTGTTTTAGTTTGATTTTTAACTGAAATTCATCAGAAAACTGTCTGTCTGTCTGTTCCTCTGTCTGTTTGGTGACGTGAACTTGTCCATGAAAGGTCTTATTGGAAAATATAAAAGTTAGACTTTAAGCTCCCACTTGGTTTGTCTCTTGTTTAACTTTTTATTTTGATTTTGTTTTCACATCATATTCTTTCTGTGTTGTGTTTTACATTGTAGATCATAAACCTAAACCATTTTATTATCAGTATTCAGTCTCTTTTGGCTGAAGGATGAGGTAAAAGGCAATACATATACATTTCTACAGCTACAGCTACATATACAACCTGTGAATATGCTCTATGGTATTTAGAGATGGGCACGGAATGAAAATATAGTGTTTTATTTTGTTTCATTTCATTTTGTTTTTCATTTTGTTTCATTATTAACATTTTTAAAGGAATTTATGAAATGAAATGAACCAAAATGAAACGATTTGTTACGCTATAAAATGGCTCCCCTGGGTAGCTTCCTTGGAATCTTTAAGCTTTCGAAATGTGAAGAGGTTTAGGGTTCAGAGGGCAAGTTACTCAACTCCAATAGGGCATATGGAATGAGCCAAACTGCCCTTTAACCTTTAATAGGCATTTTGACCCACTGTTTGTTCAACCCTGTCAGAGGCCAGAGCCTGTTTAAAATGGCAGCAGCAGCACAGAAGAATGTCAGAGGAGGACTCGCCTCGCCTCCTAGCTCAGCTCTTTTGCCTGCCTCCACAAGGCTCCACAGCCACGGAGGCGGGAACAGTGGCAGTGAATCCTCTTCAGACATTCTTCTTTGCTGCTGCCGCTGCCGTCTCCCAGTAATCCCATGGCAGGGGGCTGAGAGGGGAGTGCTGACGTCAGCGCTACCCTCTCATCCCCCAGGCGGTGGATTCCCTTACCTCATTTTGTTTTCTTTCATTTTTTAAGTAATGAAATTCTTTTGAAATATTTCATTACTTACAATATGAAACAAAACGGAATGAAACGAAACTCCATCTTTCTGTTTTGTGCCCATCCCTACTTCTCACCCAAACAGAAAGCAATTCTCAGGACTGTTTTTTTAACAAATGTGAATGGTAGTGAGCAATTTTCAATCCCCCTTTGGATAATCCCTAGCATGGAATTGGCCTTCTTCACCGCTTCCACACACTGGGTAGACACCTTCATTGAGCTGTCCACCAGTGCACAAAGATCTCTTTCCTGATCCGTCACAGATAACTCAGAGCCCATGAGTTGATAAATAACTCAGAGCCTATGAGTTGATAAAGTTTTGATTTTTTGCCCCAATATACATTACTTTACATTTTTGTACATTGAAATGCATTTGCCATTTCTCAGCCCATTCCCCCAATTTGGAGAGATCCTTCTGCAGACTTGGCCACCACACTGCTTATCTCTGTCTCCAGGTCATTTATGAACAGATTGAAAAGCACCGGTCCCAGGACAGATCCCTTGGGCACACCGCTTTTCACCTCTCTCCATTGTGAAAATTGCCCATTGACACCTACTCTTTGTTTCCTGGATTTCAACCAGTTCTCAATCCATAAGAGGACCTGCCCTCTTATCCCCTGACTGTGCAGTTTTCTCAGCAACCTCTGTTGAGGGACTGTGTCAAAAGCCTTTTGAAAATCTTTGCTATGTAAAGCTGAGAGGTGAGCTCAATGGAGGCAGCAAAGTTTCTCCCTATGCACATACACCAATTTCTCAGCTGATAGGTGGGTGCATGTCCAAAGACAGCAGGCCCAGTTCCCAGAAGGGAAGCTAGGCAGCTGCCTCCAGAGAAGTCTGCAATGGCAGGAGAAGGTAGGGAGGTGATGAGGGCAGTGGAAGAGGGGACAAGCTGTGGAGGGATAATGAACCAGGAAGTTTGTTACATCACAGGCACAAAATGTTGGTTGTAAAAGTTCAGGTTCTCCAGTTGGTACAAACCTGGACCAAAAAATCAACAAACTAGTGATTTTTCATTGTTAGGCTTATGTCCATCTCAAGTGTATACTCCTAATTAGAGATGGCCACATCTTAGCGGTATTCCCGTTTCCGTTTCCGTTACTCATTTCCGTTACTCTACAGAAACGGTAACGGGAATTACTCCGCCAGAATTCGAGCGCGAACCGACGAACGAACAATTTGGTCTGATTTGTCGTGCTCGTTACTTGCATCGCGCAATGCCAAGCGGCACAGAAAAAAAGTTTTTAAAAGTTAAAAAAAACCCGATTCCCGGCCCTAAAAGTAGGCGAAAACTGTCTGAGGGCACCTACCAGGCCAGAAGGGTGTTTTATTTGGGGGGGGGTTCCCCGCCCCCCTCTCCTTGGCTATTGCTACTGCTGCGCTGCTGGTACCAGGCTGGGAGGGAGCATCCATTTGCCATGCAGTGCGGGGGATCCAAAATGGCGACCGCAATGTTTTTTTTGAAATCGTTGCCCAAAACCCCACCAAAGCACCACAGAAACATGCGAAAATTAGCTATTTTGAATGCTTGAGTTTTTACAGTAGCAGCAGTGGGTTTTTCTTGCAAAAAAGTCTCCGTTGATTTTATTTTATTTTATTTATTTTATTTTATTTTATTTTATTTTTTTACACCTGCACATTCGCAGTGATGGGCTCACCCATGGGAGTGGACCATGCAAATTTTCCACCAATCGCATGGCCACTTGGCCAGGTTGACCACAGAGACTTCTGGGATGTGCCAATCGGGCATAAACAGCCCACTAATCGTAGCCCAAACCCGAACCCTAAGCCTAACCCATACGCCAGTACACTGTCCTTCTAAGTGGGTCAGAGAGGCACCCAGATGCACCCCAATACTCACCCTAACCTCACCTGTAACTAGCCTAACCCTAGCCGTTGCGCTAACCCGTCTTAACCCTAAGCCAGATCTACTTGCATTGCACTACATGCAAGTACGTGAGACACAGCGGGTGCAAGAAGTCTGCCAGTCCGTCACTTGTGGCTCTGGCTGACTCCTGCAGCTCCCTCCAGGAGCCCGCTACCCCCCCCAAACCAGTACTAACGACAACGAAAAAATGAAAAAACGAACCGACTAATTTTTGTGAAATTTCGCGAAAAACGGAAACGAGCCGAAACGGACTGCCTCCGACACACAACTCGAAAACGTCATTTTCCCGAGTCGTGCCCATCTCTACTCCTAATTATCCCTTTACTCAGTTCAGGACTCTGAGCTTCTTTTAAATGCTTTAAACTCCAAAAATGCCAGACGGAAAAAAAAGGTGCACTTATTCACCATGGGGGCTACAAGAGCCAACAGTCCTCCCATTGTTTCTCAAATACTCATTACTTGGTTTGGTTTGTATGTCAGCCCAATGACAATACACACCCCTACTCAGAGTTGTTCTTCAAAACATCTCTCCTAAGAGTTTCTGCATATGCAGGCAAATGTTTTAGTGTTTATGTACGGATTGAGACCCATCCCTAGTGATGAAACCAGATTTCACTTTGCAGCTATATGTAGATCTATTTGGATTTCTCATGGAACGCAGTAAATGATTTTATTTCCACCATACGTGAGTCAACACATGGTATCTGATCTCACCCCAAATTACTGATTTGCACATCACACCCATTGATGGGCTCCTGGGCTCTGCTAAATCCAAAAGTACATTCTACAAACCCAAAGTTCTGCCTACCCATTATGACACTCTTCCTCAAAACATGCGCTGATCTTCTTTCTCATCAGAATTGCTCAACCCTCCTGGCAGAGGGTATTTTTAAAATTATGTACATTTCCGGGCAAGAGATCTTGTCTGTTTCCTGTGCTGCTGTGTGACATACGCTTCACTCTTTTCCAAAGTACCTCTGGATCATTATCTGTTCAAGTTCTTGTCAACCATGGTGGAAGGGCACGGCCTCAAGAATACAGAGAAGGGAAAATGACCAAGTTACAGGGATTTTAAAGGAGGGAAGATTTGCAGTTAATGACCCCTTCTTTGGATGACTACATGTGATTGGAAGAAGGTAGGATATACTATGCATGGCATCCTTTATTTATATGCCACATTCTACTCTTCTCCCTCCCTCCCCCATCTCTCACAAATTTTTAACTACCAAAAATGTATTTCCTCTAAAACATCTGGATGAATCTCTTGGGTCTTCTCCTAAGCAACATGAAGCTACAAAAATTGCTGAAGAGGGGGATTTATTCTGATTTCTGCAAAGTTATCTGCCTTAAGCATCAAAACAGATGGGAGGGGGCTATGTTACTCATACAACCCCCCCCCCCAACATTTACCTACCTATGGAGGAAGCTGTCTAAATTGTAGTCCTTCTGTTATTCATGGGTGTCCCCACTAGCTAGAGTTCTGACTCACATGGAAGTCTGCTGTGGATAACAGAAGCTCTCTGCTTCAGACTGCTCACCACCCAGGCATGGGGTGATGAAACTGGTGACAAAATTAGGTGGGACAATCACACGCTGTCTTGGGGTATTGACGCAAGAGGCTTTCTGTTGTTGCAACAAAAGCGCAAAACCCTGAGGACTAGCCGGTTTGACTTGATGTAGGTTTTCATGGAGACAATTCCAGAGAGCATCCATGAGACCTCAAATCAGAATATATATTGTTGTCTTGCAGTCTAGAAAAGACTAAGCTCCAGATAATTCAGTATTAAGAAAGGAGACAATAATCCTCTTAGTAAAAAATAATAAATGGTTTCATTCCTTGTCGTAGGGCTGAAGGGGAAACAATTCAGCCATTTTTTTTCAATCTGGGGCAACTCAGGGACTGTGACAGGAGGGGCACCTCATCCCCCAATTTTTGGGTTGCTCTTCACTTCCTGGCTTGGTCATGAGTCATCATTGATTTCAATTACATATTATTTAGATGCAGTCCAAGGATTAATAGGGAATGGAAGTTTTAGCCTTACCTTGTAAAGAAGGTTGGCTTCCCACGGACTTCTGAAACCCCTTACATTCTGGTTGTTGTTGTTCAGTCGTTCAGTCGTGTCCGACTCTTCATGACCCCATGGACCAGAGCTCGCCAGGCCTTCCTATCTTCCACTGCCTCCCGGTACATTCTGGTATTTAGTAATTTATCTCTTCATCTGGAGATGCCACCCTTATCAGATTTTGGTACATCTTGAAAGAAATGTCTTGTGAGGAACGGCTTAGGGAACTGGGAATGTGTAGCCTTTCAAAAAGAAGGCTGAAAGGGGATATGATAGCTATGTTTAAATATTTGAAAGGATGTCATATTGAAGAGGGAACAGGTTCGTTTTCCATGGCTTCAGAGACTAGGACTTGGGGTAATGGTTTCAAACTACAGGAAAAGAGATTCCATTTGAACATTAGAAAGAACTTCATGACAGTTAGAGCTGTTTGGCAGTGGAATATGCTGCCGTGGAGGGTGGTGGAGTTTCCTTCTTTGGAGGTTTTTAAGCAGAGGCTGGATGGCCATCTGTCAGAAATACTGTGATGGGGTTCCTGCATGGCAGGGGGTTGGACTGGATGGCCCTTGAGGTCTCTTCCAACTCTATGATTCTGTGATTCTATGATTCTATTATTCTATAGGCCCTTTTGGGTCAATGCCTAACTCACCAAGTCCCCACTAATTCAACAGGGCTACTCTAATACAACTTACTTACTTGCTTGCTTGCTTACTTACTTATTAGATTTCTATACCAACCATCTAGCCCACAGACTACTCTGGGTGGTTAATAACAATAATAACAATTTACATAAATAAGCAGCACTACAATAAATTATAAATATACAAAACATATACAAACACTTTTAACTAAACATAAAATTATCCAAAGCAATAAAAAACCTAACAAAACCATAAACATTAGGCTTAATGAGAAAATAAATAATAATGATGAAAAAGTCAATAAAATGAATTTGAACCCAAAAACGAACAGTAGAAACCTTTTTAATGCTGAATTGTTCTGTGTTAATTTGCTAAAGGTCTGGGAAAGCTAATCTGTAAAGCCAAGTATTTAATTGGCACTTAAAATTGGGAGTCAGAGCAACAGGAGTCCAGCTACAGTACGGTTTAACATGAAACAGCAGGAGATACTTCATTTTAAGCCAATGAATTCAATGATGGATTTTCAACTTGATTCAATGCCTAAAGTTGAAGGAGCTTGCTTCATCCTTAGGGCTACGCTGCACAGCAACATCTAATCCCAAGTGTGTTTCATTTATTGCAACAGGGCCATCTACACCAGAGCATGCAAAGACTCAACACAATGACCGGCATCAACCTGACAACCCTCACCCCTTCAGATCCTGGAATTAAACATTCTAGAACATACAATGCAACTGAGCTTCCAAATCAAAGCAGCAACTGCTCTGATCCAGGACTGGACAAGGAAGTCCTTGCGTTTGCAATCTTCACCGTGCTCTTTTGTATTTTGGGGATTCTGGGGAATGGAGTTGTCATCCGCCTGCTTGGTTCCTGCAAGAGGAATACATTCACAGTTTATATTCTTCACCTCTCCATTGCTGACTTTGGCTTGGTCACAGCGGAGCTGATTATAGAAATACATTGGTTTGTGACCCACCTGTACTGTGGGTTTCCCTACCATTCATTTCAGACAGTGTTCCTCATTATGTACAGCACTGGTCAATTTGTGTTGACCATCATCAGCATTGACCGCTGCATGTCACTCTTCTTCCCCATTTGGTATCGATGCCGACGACCACCACATTTACCCACCATTCTGTGCATCATCATATGGGTCCTCTCTCTCATCCTTGGTGCAATTCACCATATTCTGATTGTTGTTACAACCTTTGGAGACTCTCCTCTCATGTACCAGTTCATCATCAATGCTGTCCTTTGCCTCCCACTGATGACAGTTTCCAGCCTGACCCTGCTTATCAAAGTCTACTTTGTGTCAAACCAACAGAGGAGAGGGAAACTCTTAACAGCTATCCTCCTTACCCTCGTCTTCTTCCTGATCTTGGCTTTCCCACTCAATGCTTTTTACTTTGCTAATTATCTTTTCCGTGAAGTCCACCCTAACCTTATACATTATGGCTACTTGTGTGCCTGTATCAACAGCAGCATTAACCCACTGATCTATTACATTGTTGGGAGAGTGAAGATGGGCAAAGCTAAGCAGAGCATGAAAGACATACTCCAGAAGATGTTCAAGGAGGAAGAAAACACTTCAGAAGAAATGGAGACCACAGAAGGTAAAATATGAGGACTCCAAGAAGCAAAATCCTTGGACTTGATCATTGCGGAGATACTAAGTTGTTCATGTTTCTGCCAGGCAAACTTCAGCTGCACTGTTTTGTAGGCCTGTGGGCCTGTTTTCCCCATGGACTACTCATCTGAGTGTATCCACAGAATCTCCAACTGTGCAACGGCAAAGACTATGGCAGAACACCACAGCACAAGTCCCATAGAAGGTGGTTTTAGCACATTACTTAAAGAACATCTCATGTTTTATGCTGCTTACTTCTATACCCGCTAAGTTGATGGCCACCACAGGTTTGGGGTTGTGAACCTGTTCAGGACCAGCCAACATGGCTAACAAGCAGTGCTTGAATTCAAACCATCTCCAATCTTCTTTTTCTTCATGAAGAAAAGCTGTCTCCATTGTAAACTAAATTGGGACCTTAAAAAGAGAGAGAGAGAAGGACCACATGTAAAAATAAGGGTTGAAGAACATCAGTGTTCCATAGATGTTGAACAGTGAAGTAATCCATATTCCCTGCCTTGAAATAATGATATCTATTCCAAGATGGCCCAATGCATGTGGAAGGATATAATGAAGTTTTTACAATAGATATAAAGCCTTTGGTATGCAATACCTTTATATTGCACCAACATAGCTATCTTGGTTGGACATATGCAGATGTGATCTGAGTTTGAAACCAATATTTGCTGATGTGTTCTTTTTTCACTCTAGAATTTAGGAGAACTTAAGAAATTGAGAATCATTGCGGGGGGGGGGAGCCTTTGCAGTCTGAGATGATTCATGGCTAAACTGAAGTTTTCATCCTATGGGCCTGCCTAGTTCCTTCTTAATGGTGTGTTTTTGTTTCTTTTGTGACTACTGAATTTAGTTTTAAATATTAATTTTAGTGTTTTAATTATAGCCCTCTACTGTGCAGTTCCAAAACAATATCCTTCCTCAATTATATAGGCTGTTGGGAACCAAAAATGGGAATTGCTATGTGGAAAATCCATGTGAGAACATTTCATTGGTTTGGCCAAGCTCTCCTGAAGAGCAAATCACCAAACCTGCTTTGTTAACTACAATAAATATGAAAAAGGTAAAGCAAAGTAGAATGATATATATTTTAAAAATGCATTTCCTGATCAGGTTTTGTTGGTTGATGTCCCTTCTCTATATTTGAGGTCTTCATTCTTTTCAGTGCCAGATTGTTTTGCTGTGTTCGTGGATGACTCTATTAGAAATGTGTAGGAGTAAATCTCTGATGCTGTGTGACCAGTCAAACCAAGATTCCATAGGACTTATTTTATTTATTTTATTTATACAATTTATATGCCGCCCACTACCCAAAGGTCTCTGGACGGCTTACAATATAACAAAATGTTATAACTTTTGCAATGGTTCTTGAATCCTGGCCATATTTTGCGTGAAAAAACACTTGTTCTTTCATAAACAGCACGTGGTCATTATGTCATACCTAGACATTGGAACAAATCAGAAAAAAATGTGATTTGTTTCAATTCGTGATTTGTCAAGGTCAACGAATCACAAAAATGAATTTGCAAATTTTATCTGACAAATTGACAAATCAATCCATAAATATGCTTTTTGCTTTGAAGAAACTTTAAAATGGCCCCCAAGCCACATAGAGTTACCAAAGTTTTAGGGAAGTGACCCCTGATTCTGCCTTACATACCTCCCAAGTTTTGTGATACCCCTTGTTTTCCCAAATATAAGACAATGTTTATTTTTTTCTCAGGAAGACACACTAGGGCTTATTTTCAGGGGATGTCTTATTTTTATTAAGTATAATTTCTTCTCCTCCACGGGGACACACAATATGGTAAAAAAGTGGAGCATCCTGCTCCTCATTTCACTAAGGAGCCTTTCACTGTGGAGACCTCCAGTCTCTATCACCGTGGTCATACCTGCATTTTCCGCGTAGTTTCCTGTCGGTGAACTGCACAGTAAAAGATCACATGCTAACCAGCAAGAGAAGCAAATTCTGCTCCTGTCTGACCACGCCCCTTGATCAGGAGTTTCAGCGAAGTTTCCTAAACCACCGCCAGGGCTGGATTTAGAAACTTCGCTCGAAAATGCTTACTTGCTTGCTTCTGTTGCAAGGACAGGACACTGAAAATATGCAGGAAATTCAGTTTATTCCCCCTTTCTACCCAGCTTAAAAGATAGAGCCTAGGACAAAATGCGTAGTACACAGGTTAGGACAGAACTAGAATAGGAAGGTACAATGCAAAGGAGAGGACACCAACTGTTCATTAAAAACCACATTACCGCTCCTGGAAAAAATATGCGGGAAATTTAAATTCCAAGGAAACCCAAGTATAACCGCGGTCTATGTCTCCATCTCCACTGGAAGCCTCAGGGTTCACAGGATGGCTGGGACCTGACTTTCCGATCCCAAACTCACTGGCTGCTGCAGGAGCTTGAAGGCAGAGTGGGGGCAAGAGAGAGATAGAGGTGTTTGCTGGCCAGCCAGCAGCGTTTTTTTGCTGCACAAACTCACCTCTCGCTTTCCAAAAGAGAAAACATTTCATCTCTGGATCTCATTCTCTCTCCCTCTCCCCACTCCCCATGCCCTTTTAACAAAAAAGCCACACCCATGCAGCCTCGGAGGTAGAGAGAAGCATTGCACTCAAGATAATGAAGCGGAAATGTTCGACCTTGCAAAAAGCAGAGGGGGTCAAGTTGCATCCGAGGGGAAGGGACTGGCTTTTTGCACCATGCAGATGTGCTTTGTGCATTAGAAAGCATTTGCAGAAAGCACACCTTTCATTAATGCCCAAGGTGGCAAAACTTATATTTCTGTCTCTCCCCCTCCTTCTCCTGGAACAGACGCCAGGAACACACTCATGTGGTTTGTTTGCAAACAAAACATGAGGGGAGGGGAGGCCAGCAATTGCACACACTCTCTGCCTTTGTGGCCCAGGTAAACCAGGAACTGCAAGCAAACATGCTGCAAAGTACTGTAACTTTGGTGGCCCAAGCAAAGGGGAGGAAGGATCACGGATGGAAAGGGAGGGGCAGTGCTCTCTCTCTCTCTCTCTCTCTCTCTCTCTCTCTCTCTCTCTCTCTCTCTCTCTCTCTCTCTTTCTTTCTTTCTTTCTTTCTTTCTGTGTGTGTGTGTGCGCGCGCACGCGTGCATGCAGGCACAGCCACGCCCATCACTAAGTCTTATAGGGGTAGGGCTTATATTTAACAAATGCATAGAAATCCTGCTAGGGTTTATTTTTGGGGTAGGTATTATTTTCGGGGAAACATGGTAATTGGGTTTCAGACATCTGAGTTTTGCATCCACAAATCCTCCCCCCCCCTTAGGAAAGTGCCCTTTAGCAACTGGCTTGGGGAAATCCAATCTCCACCAAACTTCTGGTGCCAGGCGAGGTGCCATGATGAAGCCCGAGGCCCCATTCCTGCTCCTCCCTGAGGCTTCCTTCCCTGCTGAGTGCTGCAGCACCCCCCCCCTCTTTCCATTCATGCCGAGTGAAGGGCGCTGGCTACGCTGGTCACTTCTCCCCATGCCCACCTTGGCTGGCCCTTGTCTTTACAAGCCACACCACAGCTTGTGCACCAGGAAGAGAGAGGGAATATTTCTGTGACCCAGGGGACAAAGAGGCAGGTTGGCAGCCGGCTAGCTGGCTCAAGAGGCCATACCGCTTGCCTCCTCCTATGTCAGCAGCTCTTCTCTCTTTTCTGGCCTGAGGCACCCAAGCTGGCATGGCACCCACACACCCTTCCCTGCATCCTGTCCATGGGCGGAGGAGCCATCCCCTTCCAGCCCAGCTTGGCTCTTTGCAGGTCCTTGGCACTTTACCCCAACCTAGAGGGGAAATGCACCTCCTTCTTGTGTGTTCCTCCTGGAGGCATGCAGGAGCAACACATTCCCTTCTCAGCTTCTTCCTCTTGCTCTTTCCCCAAACCCCAACACACAGAGAGAGAGAGCCTGCTCCAAACTCTCAAAAACACCCACCTGGGGGGCGGGGGCAACAACGGAATAATGGAGCAGGCCGCGGGGAATTCAAAAACCTGCTCCACTCTGCCATTCTGGCAACCACCACCCAGCTGGTTTTGCTTCCTTCCCCAAGCCGCACCTGCCAAACATTTTTCTCTCCCCCAAGCCGTACCTGTCAGTTGATCTGTGCTAGGTTGGGGAACAAGTCCCCACCCACCCCAGTGCCAATGATCTAGCCTGGAGGGCTTGGGGGAGGGGAAAAGGTTTTTCTTAAAAAGCCCAGGACTTTTTTCAAAAACTTTCTTTCCCTCCCCCCAAGCCCCGCCTGCCAGCTGATTGGCGCTAGGGTGGGAGGAACCTTTCCCCCCACACACCCTATCAAATGCTGCTTTCTTGTTTCATTTCATTTTGTTTCATTTCATTATGGAATGACATGACAAAACAGCATTTCATTTTTTCATTTTGTGCCCATCCCTACTAGCATGTCTACCATCATTTTTAAACTCCTCTTTCAGTTAAATCTAGAGGTAGCCATGAACTGAATTATGAACAGGACTGACTGACAAATCAGGTGGGTTCAGGGTTTGTTTCATGAGCCAGTCTGGGGATCCTATTTTGCAGCCGATGACTGACCTTATTTGGACAGGTGGAGGCGTGATGTGATTACATACAACAGTTCTGGATTTGTGCTAGAATCCACGGTTTAGTCCAGTGGTGTGAAATCAGGCTCTAAGACTACAAAGGCTCTTGGGTTTTGGACAGACACAGGCTCATAGGGATACAAATCTAAACTCTATGATTCTAAATTCTACGATTCTACAATTCTCTCTTCCGCAAGCAAATGGGATAATGATCAGGCATTAGAATCTGTTACTGGAACTTGAATTGCAGGCGAATACTGTATAGAACTTTATAAAGATTCAAAATCCCCCAAACCAGTTCCCCTTTGCTTTGACTATGATAAGATTTCGTGGTGAGGGTGTTTTGCTTCCTGGCTGTTGATGCAAATGTTAATGAACAGGGTCTCAGCTTACGTATAGAAAGAAAATAAACAGAAGTCATTGGAGATTCATTGAAATGTCTAGCTAGGAAACAACCAGTGATTTCAGAAGAGCGGTTTCAACTGTGACTGTCCAGTCCTAGAGACTGACTTCACAGCTGATGTTCCTAAGAACTTACTTATCTTAGGGCGTTTATACATGACCCCTAAGCTCCGCCGCAAATGGCTGCAAGCTCCGGATGATAAAAATGTTTACCCACCAGCTCCGGAGCTTACAGACAATTAAGTGCGACCCCGCCCACTTAGCGTGACCAAACAGCAGTTTTCTTGTACCTGCTTTTTTATGGTGAAAAATATTTGATCCGGAGACTGCCTGAGGTCTCCTCGCTTCTTTCTGTTGTTTTTCTTTTGCCTCCGCCCCTTAAAGAGGAACCAGGAAGTAAACGGAGATCGGAGCAACTTCCCCCAACACGGAAGGTAAGCCTTTTATTCTTTTGTCTCTGTCTAAGGCTTTTTTTTCCTCCCCCCCTCCCGCAGACAGAACAAAGAAGTGCCGAGCGGGTGGGGAGGGAAGAACAGCAACGAACCCTCAAGATCTCTGGTCCGAATTTAAGGGACCAGCGGATCTTAGGGGTCATGTAAAAAGGCCCTTAGCCTATCTTTCCTGTTTTACATCAGTAGTTACAACAGTGTGCATGGCTGTGTCTTATCTCACAAAGTAACCTCTCTTCCTCCAACCCTTTATCTTACAACAGGAAAGAGGGCTGGTTAGATCCATCTACTTGCCCAGCTCAGTCAAAGAAACACATTGGATGGGGTATGATGGCCAACTACACCTCACCAAAAACCCTGGATATGCATTGCCAAAGAGGACAGCTGGAGTAAATTTTAGCCAAGTGACTTACAGGGGCACGCAGCCTGAACCAAATGTGACAGGGGACATCAATGAACCACACTGAAGATGATCTAGACCTGATCAAAGAACCTGACCCCATCTCATATGGACTCTTTTCTTCTTCTTCTGAAACTGGTGCACCTCCCCATTGTGTTGTGCTAGCGCCCTCTGTCTGTACACCACCTTAAAACATGGGGCTGCACAGCAACATGTTGCAAGCGGCAATTGGTGTGTGTAACCCTTACGAAATAGTGATTCAGCCCAAATGGGTGGGAGTAAGAAAGAGGAAAAAATAAGTTGTGAGTAAGCGGTTGTACACTCAGAAAGAGTGAAAGAGCTGAAGAGGCCAGAGTGGCTGTTGCCAGTTGGACAACGAAGACCCTTGCCAACTTTGTTTAGGTATAACTGTTCTATGTTAGTATCGGGGTGGGGTGGGAATCTGGATAGTGAATCCCTGAATCACATTCCATTGTATTATCGAAGTTTGTTGTTGTTATAATTGTTCATGCTGTGCTTTTAAAACATGAAAGCAGGTTCTCCTCCAGTTTCCCCAAGGAATGATCTGGTTGACTGCCATAAGAGAGGCTTTTGCTTGAACTGCAGCTACAGTATTTCTCTTCTCTTCTATTTTAGAGGCAAACTTTCTCAACAAGGGGATCATTTTTGACTCCGCGTATATTGCAGATTGACTGAATGGCAAGAATGACACCCTCACTTTTATTAAAACTCTGCTCCTGCAAGGATATTCTTATTTTACACTGCTGAAGGCCTCATTAAACTTTATGATTGTATGATAATGAGTGTATGTGAGAATGCATGATGCATGTCTGATCCTTTCATTAGGGAGTGTTGTCTCAATTTTATCTTGAGGTGAGGAATCCCTGGAATTCTTCTTGAGACGTTTCTTGTGTCAGGACTTCTTAAATTAAGAAGATGTTTTCTGAACAGTCCTTCCCTTCCCTTCCCTTCTTAATTTACCTTTTTTTTTAAAAAAATGTTCTAAGATGCCTCCTCAAACTCCCTGTTCTTAACTTGAATATGTCTTAAATGTTCTGGACTCTATATTGTCCCTCATTATTGTAAGCCACCTTGGTTCCTGTTCCAAGGAGAAAGGCGTTGTAAAAACATTCTAAATAAATAAAATTAATTAAGTAAGTAAGTAAACTGATAATTATATGCATTGAAGTCTATGCTAACAAGCAGCAAACCTCCCAGGGGTTTTAAGAACAAAATGGTCAGAAGAGGGATGTCTGTTCCACCTGATGTATTCCCATAAGCCATACATGGTCTTAGTGATCTCAGCTGGCACCTTTCCCAGGAGACATAAGGTTGATGTGATATCCCAGCACCAGCTCCAGAGGCTGGAATTCCAAACCACCAAGCGATACAATCCCTATTCAAGATTGACACTAGAGATGGGCACGAAAAAGAAAAATGGTGTTTCAGTTTTTCGTTTGTCATTGAGAGGTCTGTTTTGGTTCGTTTCTGTTTGTCGGGAAATTTTTGAAAAATTTTGTTACCGTTTTTCGTTTTTTTGTTTGTTGTTTCTACCCACTTTCTGCGCGATTTTTAAAGCATTTTCGTGTGCAGGCATCCCCCAATGCCCTAGACCAGAGGGAAAACATTAAAAAAATGGATGCTGGCAGAGACACAGTATAGACTAGGTATGCAGGGAGGCTGCAAAGGCAGCGGTGGGTGTTGCCCAGGCTGTAAGGCAGCCGCAGAGTGACTGCACTGCGGGGCAGGGGAGGGTACTCACTGAGAGGTACGCAGCACACATGCACACAGGGAGGCTGCAGGACTGAAGCTAGAGTCGCAGAGACAGCAATCCCACCCTAACTCCCACCAGAGACTGCAAGAAGAATGGGGACTGCCAGACCTGCCTGCCCAGTCTGCAACCTGGACGTGCTATTGGTTGAACATGATCCCACATCACATGGCTTGCCTCCATTTTGTGGCTGGTGGCGACATCCATTTTAAAGGGAAAAGAAAAATACATCGCGATGGGAGAAGACAAAAACAAATGTTTTAAGGACCCCAACCCCCCTGGTAGGTATTATTAGACAATATAAATAATTATCGCTGCCTTTTTACAGATGTCCAGGGCGTTTTTTAACATTTAAAACAGCTCATTTAATTGTGCATCGCCATTAACGGAAACGAAACGTAACGATCACAATTTTCGTGGTTCTGGTCATTTCGTTGCATTCTCATCACCATTTTCGTTTGTCGTTTCGTTACGTAACGGAAACGACAAACGGTAATGGAAACGAAAAAAATGTTCGTTCCGTGCCCATCTCTAATTGACACCAACCACCCGTCGAAGCAAGAAATCCCCAGCTGAACCATCCTGATAGATGTCCATTCAAAATTGGTGCAGAGAACATCAATGAAGATTAGTCCACCACTGTCCAAGGTTGCCTGCTTCTTTCTTGAATAGACCATATTGTCGGCAAATTCTGCCTTCAAGTCCAGTCTTTCTCTTCCAGGTAATTCACACTGGAAGAGGGGGGAGCATGTTTAGCCTTGAGAAAAGAAGACCATGGTGTGATATGGTAGCACTTGAAGGGCTGTCCTATAAGGAAGGGTCCGTTCTTGACCATTCCAGAGTGCAGGACGCTCAACAGTGGGATCAAGTTAAGAGAACCCAGCTTTTGGCTGACTAGCAGGAAATACTTCCTAACTTTTAGACCAGTACAAAAGCAGAAAATTACTTCAACAGGTGGGGAATGTTCCAACATAATAATAATCTCCCTACGATCAGAGCTGGCCTGACCCACCCGATCCTCCGTGACTCTCTCACTCTGGGTGGCCACCCCCAGGGAGGCCCGTAGGGTAGCAACGCATAAACGGGCCTTCTCAGTGGCCGGGCCGGCTCTCTGGAATACCGAGCGAGATACGCCAGGCTCCTTCTTTGGCATCCTTTAAAAAAGCTGTTAAAACCTGGCTGTTTAGGGATGCCTTCGGCAATTGCTAGGGTCTGTATCAGTGTTTTTTTGTTTTTGTTTTGTTTTGTGATTCGTACCTATCATTAGTTGTCCTGTGCCTCTTGCCAATTATTTTCTTTTTTATTGTTGCTGGGTATTTTCCCCTTCTTTTATTATTATTGTTTCTCAATCACTATTACTATCTTGTGGACTTCTTGTGTTTTTATGTGAACTGCCCAGAGTTCCCTCTGGGAAATTGGCACAGTATATAAATATAAAAATAAATAAATATAAATAAATAAACAATGAAGGCACTCAAGATCTATCAGGGTTGTATGCTAAGCCCCTTCCTCTACTCCTTGTACATACATGACTGCACCCCACTATATAGCACAAACACAATCATCAAATCTGTGGACGATACAACAGTGGTGGGGTTCATTAATAAGAACAAATCTGCTTATAGGAAAGAAGTACAAGGGTTGACACAGTGGTGTAAAGAAAATAATCTTATACTTAACACCAAAAAAACTAAAGAACTTCTAATTGATTTTAGAAGAAGAGAGATGTACATCTACCACTGTACATAAATGGTGAGGAGGTGGAGAGGGTTGGTAGCTTTAAATATCTCGGCACTTACATCTCAGAGGACCTCTCATGGACTGCAAACGCCAACATGGTTGTGAAGAAGGCACAGAAGAGGCTGTATTTCCTGAGAATGCTCAGGAAAATGAATTTATCTCAGCATCTACTTCTGTCCTACTATCACAGCACCATTGAGAGTGTCCTAACCTATTGCATGCTATCATGGTATTGGAGCAGCTCTGTAGCAGACAAAAAAGCTCTACAGAGAATGATTAAAATTGCCCAGAATATGACCGTGCTCCAGCTGTCAACCCTGGATGACATCTTCACATCTCGCTGTTTGAGGAAGTCACACAACATTCTGAGAGACTCTACTCATCCTGCTCATAATTTCTTCGAGCTGTTGTCTTCTGGAAGAAGATATAGAACAATTAAAACTTGGATCACACATCTTCTGAACAGTTTTTATCCCAGAGCTATAATTGCACTTAATACTGAACTTAAGGACCACCAGCAGTGAGCACTTGGACAGTATTACCCAGCCTGTTGTGTAGATGCTTGTGAGGTTTTTTTTGGGGTGGGGGGTGGGGGGGAGTGTTCAGGGATTTTTTATGTGTGTGTGTTGAGGGGAAGGGGATTTTTTAATGTGTGTGAGAGTGTTCAGATATTGTGTGTGTGTGTGTGTGTGTGTGTGTGTGTGTGTTGAATCTGGTCTCTGGGTGTCTAAAATTTCATTGTATGTGTATACTGTGTATATGCACACAATGTCAATTAATAATAATAATAATAATAATAATAATAATAATAATAATAATAATAATAATAATAATAATAATTTATTATTATTATTATTATTATTGTTATTATTGTTATTATTATTATTATTATTATTATTAACCACACAGCTAACTACGCTGGATTTTGTAATACAAATCACTAGTCGAACGCTTCCCAGGCATTTAGGACTCAGTGATGTATCAGCAAATTATGCGAGCAGATCCCAGTAAGGCAGCTTTCTGCAGCTGACTGATGGTGAATTTGTCAACTCCATTATTATTATTATTATTATTATTATTATTATTATTATTATTATTATTATTATTATTATTATTATTATTATTCTGCTCTGATTTGGATTCCAGCATTGAACACGAGGGAGCCGACTTGAGATTCTTATAGGCCCCTTTCAACTCAATTATTCTATGATTTAAAGAAGGGATTTTTCTGAGCGTCCACCACATCTCTTCCTATGTAATTGATAATTCTGTGCCACAGAGTCTATGTCAGCCTACACCAACCTCCCCCATCCCCAGGGTTTTTCCAGTATGAAATTGCCAGAAGCAGCTTCCCAGTCTCACCTTATTTAACCAAACACAATTTCTGGCTGATCACAAATGACCCTTCTGCAAGGAGGCTTAAGGATAATTTCAGACCAGTGGAATGTGAAATCAAGGTGAACTATAAAATCGAGGACTCACTACTAACTTTCTATCCGACCGACTGACAAAACTGTTTGGATGAGCAGCAAAATGTTACAATGATCTTAAGTAAAGAAGTCCAGCTGCAATGAATCAACTCCCTGATAAGGGTAATTTCAATTCCCAGCTCCATTTCTGTAGGCAGGAACCCCATACCACGGAGCCATACTATCCTACTATCCCTACTTAGGTTTGGCACCAAGCCACTGAGGAAAGTAAAGCAATCTGTACTGTTTACATACTTCTCCATATTGCTTAAAGCTCTCTCTGGGTGGTTAGATGTAATGATGCATTGTCTATTTCTCTCCCCCACCCTCAGCAAGTGGGTACTCATTTTACTGACCTCAGAAAGATGGAAGGCTGAGTGAACCTTAAGCCTGTTACCTGGAATTAACTTCCAGGTCACAATAACAGTTATAATTTCAAGACAGCCATTTACCTACGGTATGATAGAAAATCCATAGTTAAAGCATCCTGATAAGAGTACATGTCAGAGCGTATCTCTCAGAGATCAACGGGGACCAGGCCCATGAGAATGGCGCAGGCGTGCTCACTGAGGGTGGCCACACCCAGAGAGGTGCGGAAATCGCGTACGCGTGCCCGCACCTTCTCTGTGGTGGGCCCCACGCTGTGGAATCATCTTCCCAATGAACTGCACCTAGCAGAGTCCCTGCCCACTTTTAAAAAGGCTTTGAAAACTTACCTTTTTAAGGAGGCATTTGGCGACCTTTCTACTTAAGTTTTTTCTTAATTTTTTTTCTTGTGCCGCTTGAGTCATCCCTGCTGGAGGGTATTGCCTCCCCTCCTTTTACTGTAATTTGTGGTTTGGTCTTTTATTGTATTGTTTTATTGTTAGCCGCCCAGAGTTCCGATTCAGAAGATGGGCGGGATACAATTATAATAAATAAATAATTAATAAATGAATGAATAAATAAATAAATAGAGATGGGGATGGACAGCCCAAATGGTTCTTCCCAATTCATGGTTCATTAAACAAATTGGCCCCCATTCACACATCAGTTAATTGATTTGGTTTTTTTTAAAAAAAAACTGAAAGTAAGGTTAAACAAAAAAGGAAACATAATTTTTTGTTTTCCTCTTTTTCGCAAACACAAATCATTTGGGTCTTTGGTGGTCTTTGGTGTTGCCTTTCAGGAATTGCTGAATAGACACAAAAACACAAAACAGGGACTCTTATTTTGTGTGGCTTTCATCAAAACACAAGAGGCCCATTCCTAGCCCACATGCATCTATCTTTGGATGCAGAACACAAAAATATATCAGCTGCATACTTCCATATATTTTTGAAAAATTGGTTACCTTTCTGGATTCTCAACATTAAATGATTTTTGTAACATATTGCTTCTGTTTTGTCTAGATGTTGCAACATATCTGACGTGAAGAAAATGAATGCAACAGAATCTCCTCTCTCTCCGTAAGTGCATCATGGAGTCATATGAAGAATCTAATCAACATTCAAGCTTCATTCTGCAATCGAATGTGGATAATAATTTCATTCATTTACTTTCTGTATCTCAGTGATCTGCTAATGTGGTTCTCAAAGGAATAAGGCTATTTTAATTCTTGGGTGGTCAAAAGGGTAAGCATATCTTTTCAAAACACTGTAATTCTGGTTCCTTTTGGTGTCTTTCTTCAAACAGGCTTCTAGCCACAATGGAATGCCATCTTGGAAATGATTACAATGGCTCTGCAGATTCTGAAGCTTACATCCCAACCTATCAAGATTTAGTTAAAGTTCTTAGAAGAGAACAATTTGGTCAATGTGATAATTTAACCAACAAACTCACCAGTATCTTCATTCTTATTATCAGTCTTTCGGGTCTCGTGGGAAATGGGATGGTTGTTTGGCTTCTAGGCTTCCGAACTAAAAGGAGAGATTTATGGCAGTTCTTTTCCTTCTTTGGCACAGATGCCGCCGGCCATCACATTTGTCCTGCACTGTTTGTGCTGTAATTTGGATCATCTCTATACTGCTTGCTGCAATTGACGTCACTATTTTCATGATGGTAGACGATGTAGATCACCCACTTTTCTTTCAGCTTATTGTGAATATTTTTATCTGTGCCCCACTCATGCTCATTTCCACTCTGACCCTGTTTATTAAATTTTTCTGTAAAGCAAAACAACCTCACCAGAGAAAGCTAATCACAGCCATCTTACTTGCACTACTTGTTTATCTCATCTTTGGTTTTCCTCTTAATTTGTACGGTCTAGCTAATCCTCTTACATTCTTCTCAACCATAACATCAATTAGTTGTGTGTATGCTTCTGTTAACAGTAGTATCAACCCACTCATTTATTTCTTGGTTGGGCAAAGACAAAGGAATAGCCGGGCAAGGGTGTCCATCAAGGTTGCCCTCCAAAGTGTGTTTCAGGATGAACAAGAAGGTGAAGGACAAAAGAACACCAGATGTGAAACACTTGTGTGATGACATAATACTTAAGAAAAGTGTGGTCACCATTTTTTCTAAAGAAAGGAAGGAGTAATAAAAGAGAAAAGTCCATACAAATCTTCCAAAATAAATATAAATCAAAAAATAAATAAAGAAGGAATAGTTTTCTACACTCAGTGGTTAAACTAGAGTTGTTGTGTCATCAATTGTGACCCCGACTCCATGTAGTTTTCTTGGCAGAAATACTGGAGTCGCTTGCCAATTCCTACTCCAGGTGCCCACAGCACCTGGTATTCCCTGCTGGTCACCCATCCAAGTACTAGCCAGGCCTGACCCTGCTTAGCTTCCGAGATCAGAGGAGATCAGGTGTGCTCAGGGCATCTAGGCAGAGTACTGCGTCCAAAACTATGGACACAGGTTGGGTGATGTGTATGGGGCATAATTCAATTGTAAACTGCCTAGAGAGTATTTTAAGTTCTATGGGTCAGTAAATAGTGTACTTTGTTTTCACATTTGGCTTTTTAAAAATATATATACCTTTTTTTCTTTTTCTTTTTTGCTCCTGAAAATGTAGAGCATGGGGGGTATTGGCATGGGCTCTTGATGTGAACTATTTAAGAAATGATATAAAGTCAGTATGTTCTCATAATAGTAGTATTTCCTTCTTGGCATATTTTGTTCTCATTTTGCTTTTTCTAATGTTTTATTTGAATTGTAATTGCATGATGCATGATCTGTATTATGATAAATTAACAATTATAACTGATATTGTATTTGAATGCTTCATGAATCAATGCATGGTACATTGAGGAAAATGTAGTACAACTACATTTAATAATAATAACAACAATAACAATAAAACTATAATCAGAAAACCATCTAACAATGTCCTTTCTTTTTGTGTTACTGCTCCCCCCCCGTCTGCAACCCTAACACTATAGTTTGAATATTTTCTTAAGCATTTTTTAAAAATCTTTTTCCCCCCCTGAAAATGTAAAGCACAATTTCTTTTTGTCAGGTCTCTTAAGGCAAAACATTGAAGAAATGTTATAAGCTCAGTATACTTCCATAATATTAATATTGCCTTCTTGGTATGTCTTGGTCTTGTGTCATTTTTGTGATGTTTTATTTGAACCATCATGCTATGATATATGACATGCATTGTGATGTATGAATGTTACATCATAACTGATATTGTATTTGAAAGCTTTCTGGACTACCACTGTGCATTGTGGAAAATGTAGTATATAACTAAATCTTAATTGATTAATTAATTAATTAATTAATTAATTAATTAATTAATTAATTATTATTATTATTATTATTATTATTATTATTATTATTATTATTATTATTATTATTATTATTATTATTATAAAAATAGTCTTTGATCTAACATTTAAACTCATCTTTTTCTTTTTGTTATGCTTTGCCACTTCTTTTTTCTATCTGTTATATTTGTGAAGTAGTTTGAAAAGAATGTTGACCCTTTACATTTGTGATTTTATATATATATATATTTGGTGAGTCATCCCTGGTGAGTCATCCCCCATTTTCTTCAGAGCTCACTGAGAGATCTCTCAGTTGTCACGGAATCATAGAATCATTGTAGGGTTGGAAGGGACTGTGGACGTCTTCTAGTCCACACACCCTTACCCAAGGCAGGAGACCTCATACCATCCAAGACAGATGGCTGTCCAATCTCTTCTGGAAAACCTTGAATGACAGGCCATACCATATCAGTAGGCAACAGGTCCACTGTTTCATGGCTCTCTCCTTCAGCAAATTTCTCTTGATTTCTGGGTTGGCTCTCCCTCTGATTAGTTTCCATCCATTGGTTCTTGCGCCTCGTGGCACAGTGGTTAAAATGCCTGTACTGCAGGTAAAACTGTGCCCATGAGCTGGGGTTCAATCCCAGCTAGAAGGCTCAAGGTTCACTCAGCCTTCCATCCTTCCGAGGTCGGTAAAATGAGCACCCAGCTTGCTGGGGGGGGGGCAGCAATGTGTAGCTGCATACTGTAATTAAAAACTGTAAACCACCCAGAGACTACTTGAAGTGGTATGAGGCTGTATATAAGCAGAACATTACCTCAGATGCAATAGACAATAAATTCATGCCCTCTTCCCTGTGGCAACCGTTCAGGTATTGGAAAACTGCTATCATGTCTCTCCTCATTCTTCTCTTTGTCAGGCACTTGCCTGCAATTGGCTTACATGATGCAGATACATTGACCAGACCTGCCAGATGAGAACCTGAGACAACTTTACAAGCAAAAGAAGATCCCAGAAGCTGACATCTTTTTTTTCATCAGTAAGCCACTGGCCACCTAAACACAAAGCAATCCTCATTATTGCAGAGCAATCCTTTTCAAGGGATACCTTTTTAATTTTGCCCCTCCTTCCCACACATGACATGCAGTCCCAAGTGTAACAGTGATGGAGTACTTGCCTGCTCTTGAGTTCATTGCTTCCAGTGCTAAAAACTTACTTGCCTTGCCATCTCTCCCATCATGCATCAGTAGTTACAATGGTGTGTGTCATTTGTGTCTTTGCTCAATAACCGAACCACCACCATTTATCCTAAAACAGAGGAAAGGGATGATTTTCTCTTGTCAGGGAAAGCCTACAGGAGCTGAGTGGCATCTGGTTCAGAACACCTCATCCCCGTGGAACGAGGTTGGAGAGGGTAGAGAACCACAAAGTGATGGCATAGTAGGTATTAGCACTGGGAGAATAATGGGATGTGGTAGTTTGTCTACTGGAATTAAAAGCTGTGGGGAGGGGAAATAACAAAGAAGCAGGCATTCTTGGGGGACCCACTGTACAGGCGCTTCTACGCAAATCCTCGAAGCCTCCAAGCAAAGGTGGGAGAACTTGAACATTTGGTAGCTAAGGACAACATTGATATAATAGCCATAACAGAAACCTGGTGGGATGCAGAGAACCAGTGGGATACCGCAATCCCAGGCTATAAACTGTATAGAAGGGATGGGGGTGGTGGAGGTGGAATGGCCATCTATGTCAAAGAAGGGGTAAAATCCAGCAGAAAGGCTCTGTCCTGGGACCAGTGCTTTTCAATCTGTTCATAAATGACCCGGAGACAGGGATAAGCAGTGAGGTGGCCAAGTTTGCGGATGACACAAAACTTTTCTGTGTGGTAAAAACCAGAGAAGATTGTGAAGCGCTCCAGAAGGATCTCTCCAAATTGGGGGAAATGGCAAATGTGTTTCAATGTAGGAAAATGTAAAGTAATGCATATCGGGGCAAAAAATCCAAACATTATCTATCAACTCATGGACTCTGATCTATCTGTGATGGATCAGGAAAGAGATCTCGGTGTGCTGATGGACAGCTCAATGAAGGTGTATACCCAGTGTGTGGCAGCAGTGAAGAAGGCCACTTCCATGTTAGGGATGATCAAAAAGGGAATTGAAAATAAAACAGCCAGCATTATAATGCCATTGTAAAAAACAACGGTAAGGCCACATCTGGAGTATTGTGTACAATTCTGGTCGCTGCATCTCAAAAAAGACATAGTGGAACTGGAGAAGGTGCAGAAGAGAATGACTAAAATGATTACTGGGCTGGGTGGCCTCCCTTATTATGAAAGGCTAGAACATTTGGGGCTCTTTAGTCTGGAAAAAGGTGCCTGAGGAGGGATATGATTGAGACGTACAAAATAATGCAGGGCATGAGTAAAGTGGATAGAGGAAGGCTCTTCTCCCTCTCACAAAACACCAGTACTAGGGGACATACACTCAAATTGGGAGTTGGGAGAATGAGAACAGAGAAAAGAAATTTTTTTTTACCCAGTGCGTTGTTAGTCTGTGGAACTCCCTACTACAGGATGTGGTGATGGCATCTGGCTTGGATGGCTTCAAAAGGCGATTGGACAAATTCCTGAGGAAAAGTCCATCACAGGTTAACAACCATGTAAAAAACAGGGTACTTCAAAGGCCAGATGCAGGGAAGTGGTATCAGGAAACAGGTATCTAGTCTCATGTAGAGATAGGCACGACTGGGGAAAATGACGTTTACGAGTTGTCGTGTGTCGGAGGCAGTCCGTTTCGGCTCGTTTCCATTTTTTGTGAAATTTCGCAAAAATTAGTTGGTTTGTTTTTTCGTTTTTTTGTTGTCGTTAGTATTGGTTTGGGGGGTAGCGGGCTCCTGGAGGGAGCTGCAGGAATCAGCCAGAGCCACAAGTGACGGACTGGCAGACTCTTTGCACCCGCTGTGTCTCACGTACTTGCATGTAGTGCAATGCAAGTAGATCTGGCTTAGGGTTAAGACGGGTTAGCTAGGGTTAGGCTAGTTACGGGTGAGGTTAGGGTGAGTATTGGGGTGCACCTCTGGGTGCCTCTCTGACCCACTTAGAAGGACAGTGTACTGGCGTATGGGTTAGGCTTAGGCTTAGGGTTCGGGTTTGGGCTACGATTAGTGGGCTGTTTATGCCCGATTGGCACATCCCAGAAGTCTCTGTGATCAACCTGGCCAAGTGGCCATGCGATTGGTGGAAAATTTGCATGGTCTACTCCCATGGGCGAGCCCATCATTGCAAATGTGCAGGTGTAAAAAAATAAAATAAAATAAAATAAAATAAAATCAACGGAGACTTTTTTTTTGCAAGAAAAACCCACTGCTGCTACTGTAAAAATTCAAGCATTCAAAATAGCTAATTTTCGCATGTTTGTGTGGTGCTTTGGTGGGGTTTTGGGCAATGATTTCAAAAAAAATATTGCGGTCGCCATTTTGGATCCCCCGCACTGCATGGCAAATGGATGCTCCCTCCCAGCCTGGTACCAGCAGCGCAGCAGTAGCAATAGCCAAGGAGAGGGGGGCGGGGAACCCCCCCTCCAAATAAAACACCCTTCTGGCCTGGTAGGTGCCCTCAGACAGTTTTTGCCTGCTTTTCGGCCGGGAACCGGGTTGTTTTAACTTTTAAAAACTTTTTTTCTGTGCCGCTTGGCATTGCGCAATGCAAGTAACGAGCACGACAAATCAGACCAAATTGTTCGTTCGTCGGTTCGAGCTCGAATTCTGGCGGAGTAATTCCCGTTACCGTTTCCGTAGAGTAACGGATACGAGTAATGGAAACGGAAACGGGAATACCGCTAAGTTGTGCCCATCTCTAGTCTCATGCGCTCCCAGAGGCATCTGGTGGAGCCACTGTGAGATACAGGATGCTAGAGTAGATGGGCCTTTGGCCTGATCCAGCATGGCTCTTCTTATGGTCTTCTGTTCTAAGATATATTTGCATATCTTAACAGAGTTCCTACCTGAAGATGGGCAGGGTAGAAATCCTATAATAAATAAATAAAATAAAATAAATGTTAAAGTTCATGGGGCTGTGTAGGGTGGCCACCTGCATCTCACCAAAAACCCAGGAGATGCACTGGCAAAGAGCAGGCAGCTGCCAAAATGGAGGACCACTGTCTCCATAGGAGGTTGTATGACCATCTGAAAAAGTGGCCCTGTGAGAGAAAAGAAGGATCTGTAAACAAAGACCAGCAGTAGGCACTTAAAAAATATTAAGTAAATACATGGGGAGGGAAATAGGCCTTAGTGCTACTTGGAACTGTCCATTCAGTGCCTTTCCTTCCCACACACGACACTCAGTCCCAAGTGTAACAGAGACATAGTCTACCAGAAAGAAAGAAAAAAATAGAATGCAGTCAACACAGTGGTTTATTGCAGGGCATCAGTTGGCAATCTCCTTCTGTGGATAGTTCTTTTGCCACAAGGACTGTCACCAATCAGGTTAAGGCTTTAACCCACAACACTCTGGAGCAATCCTTGTTGACTTACATGCAACCTGGCCAAAATATGACTGAGGCTGTGGCCACACCTGGGTTTCAATCCTTATCTTCTGAAGGTCCGGCTTTTCCTCTTTGTCCCATCACCCGATTTAAATGTGGGACAAGAGTTCCCACTTCCCACATCAAAAGCTGGTTTTTATTTTATTTTAAAATGCAGTTCAGCCCCCTTGGCCAGCAGGTGGTGCTAGCATTTGAAAAAAACGGACCACTTGGCTGGGGGAAATTAAAACTTGTAGGACCGGATAGAGCTTCCTGTTTCTCCAAAGGTGAAAAGCAATTAAAAAAATATAGCCCATTGGCCCCAGGAACAGCTGGTCAGTGCTATGAAAAAAGAAAGAAAAAGAAACCCGGATCATCTGCATGGTCCCACGGCGTCTGCCTTCTTAAAAGCTGGATTTTCAAAGCGAGGCAAAAATATCCCTACCTCCTAGGTGAGTCACAGAAACCTCGCTTAAGGGATCATTACCAGGTTTTCTTTTTTTTTTCTTTTTTCAAAAAGCCCGGTGACCGTAGGGACGGCATTTTTAGACACAGGTTATCTGAGAATTTAAACTGCTTTTTAAGGGACGTGGGACTAGGGTGTGAGGACTGCTTGGACCAACTGCCCCTGACCCAGACATGATCAAGGACCCTCCATTCCATTTCATCTAGATTTATTTTATTTATTTATTTCTTACACTTATATACCGCTACCTACTTCCCAAACGAGAACTTTTTCTGAAACTGGTGTCCATCTCCATTGTGTTGTGCTAGCACCCTCTGCCTGCAAGCAACCTCAAAGCCTGTGCCTAAACAAACCAATGTTGCATGTGCACCTCTTGTGAAAGCGTGGTTCAGCCCAAAGGGGCAGGGCTAAGAAAGAGATGGGCTGTGAGAAAGAGACTGGGCTCCCAGAAAGAGCGAGAGAGCTGAAGAGGACATAGCTCGCATTGCCAGTTGTACGCCTAAGGCCCTTGCCAACTTGGGTTAGGTATGCTTTTTCTATCTTTGTCTTGGAGTTTTGAGCCTACAGAGTGAATTTGTGAACTGCATACAATGATATTGATATTTTATTATAGGGCCTTGAAGGTTCTCCTGTGGTGTGGATACCCAGCCCAGGGGAGGCAGATGTCTTATATTTTCGTCAGACTTTTAGATCACAGGAACGCGTGAACTTTGCAGATTCTAAAAGCAACAGACGTCTTGCTGCTGTTGCCGAGGTCTCGGGTGCCCACATTGTACAGTGATCCCCGCTTATTGTGGGGGTTAGGGACCCGACCTGACCCACGATAATTAAAAATCCACAATATGCGGATGCAGGTCAGGTTGCCCCTGAGGTGCCTAGCTAGGGGCTCCTGAACTTACCGGAGGCCTCAGAAATGATTTTCGGCAATCCAGAAGTCACTTCTGGTTTACTGGAAGTCACTTCTGTTTCGCAGGGAGTCCCTTTTGGGGCCTCCAGAAGGCCCATTCAGGACAGCGCCAGGTTGGGGGTAAGTATGGGAGGCCTGAAACAGGCCTTTTCCCCCTTAACCCAGGGGGGCTTTTTTCATATACTGTGGTCCCGCGATATAGCGGGACTGCAGTATGTGAACCGCAAAAGGGCAGGGGGCCCACTGTAGCACTTTGTTGTTATAATTGTTCATGTGTCTTTTAGATGAATGTTATATAAATGCAAGGAATTTTTGTATCCCCTTCCCCTATTACTTCCCCTATTTCTGTGTCTGGGTGTGAAATGCCCTGCGGCGTGGCCATAAGAGAGGCTGAACTGCAACTATGCTTCTTCCTTCATGTTATGGGGCATACTCTGTCATCAAGGGGGTCCTTTTTGCTGTGTATATTCCAGACCGAATGGATGGCAAATAGAGATGGGCACGAACTGAAAAAATGGTGATTCCTTTTGGTTCAGTTCATTTTAGAGATTGGTTCAGTTTGGTTCGTTTTTAACAAAAAAAAATTGGAAAAATTCATTTCGTTGGTTTGTTGATTCGTTATTCGTTTCCCCCGCTTTGTGCGATTTAATCCATTTGACGTTGCACAGGCGGGGGGAAAACATTCAAAAAAAATAAAAAAACACAGATGTTGACAACAACTCACAAACTGGACTGGCAGCATCCTGATCCTCATCCACATCATCATCATCATCATCATCATCATCTTTAATCATTCTTACCAGGCAGTAGCGGCAGCGGCGGCAGCAGTGGCAGGGCGATCCTGGCCCCTGTGGCACGGGTTTTTTGAGGCACTGGCCAGTGCCTCTCCCCCCCCCCCAGCACCAACAATCTCAAGTCTCCTGCAGCATGCCTCTGCAAGCAAGCAAAAAGTAAGGCAAAGCCAGGTCACACCCCTTGCAATGCTCTAGCACACAGGCTACGTATCAATGCCTTCTCTAAAGGTTTGTTGAACTTCTCAACTATCCCATTAGTCTCCTTGTGATATAGACAGGATAGTCTGTCTTCTTCTCCAGCCAATCCATTTGTTCTGACTTTTTAAATTTTTACATGAGATGCAAATGGTCCAGGCAATATTCAAATTTCTTTCTGCTGTTTATACTGTATCCTAATTTTGTGCTTTGACTTTCTATACTACAATGGCTGTGGTCACATTCGCGAAATGTCCCCAAGTGCGTATCCAGTGTTTAATTAGTACCATTCTTGTGAGGCTTTGAGGTCACGTGGCAGTTATTCCAGGATATGCATCCCAGTGTGATTTTTGGGTTCCCAAGCCATTCCCTTCCAATTAAATACCATATGTTTTGCTCTATAAGAAGCACTTTACCATAAGACACACCTAGTATTTAGAGAAGGAAAATGAGGAAAAATGTTTAGCCTAAGGTTTCATGGGCACAGAATCCTTGCTGCAAAAGGTGAGGCTTGCAAACCAGGTGATTCCAATGGTGGAATCCAAGCAGCAAAATAGGAGGCTTGGAAATGAAGTAATTGGAACTGTGGAATGCAAGCTGCAAAAGGGGAGGCTTGCAAATGAGGTGTTTGGAACTGTGGAATCCAAGCTGTAAAGGGGGAGGTTTGCAAACAAGGTGATTGCAACTGTGAAATCCAACCTTCAAAAGGGGAGGCTTGCAAATGAAGTGATTGGAACTGTGGAATCCAAGCTGCAAAGGGAGAGGTTTGCAAACAAGGTGATTGGGACTGGGGAATCCAGGCTTCAGAAAGGGAGAGCAGAGGCTCTGTGGAGGAGACCTCTTTGCAAACGAGGTGATTTTTGACTCAGGAATCTTGGCTGCAGAAGGGGAGGGGTGGGGAGAGGCTCCCTGGAAGAAGCCTCTTTGCAAATGAGGTTATCAGAACAGTGGAAGACAGGCTGCAGCAGGGGACTGTAGAGGCTCTGTGCAGGTAACTTCTCTCTAAAGGAATATCTGTGATATATATGTAGCAGGGACTACTGTATTCACTCTATAAGATGCACAGACATTTCCGCTTACTTTTGAGGGTGGGAAAAGTGTGTATTATAGAGCGAAATATACAGTAAGCACCAAAAACATCTTTTTGCTGCAACCATTTGATAAAAATTTGATAAAAGTTAACTGATGCATCAGCACAAACGTTCTGGGGAAATAACAATACAACGGGAAAACATTTTAAATAGACATGCAGAGGGACAGTAAAAGATGTGATAAAACTGTTCACCAACACAGCAATGCAACTTTTTAGAAAAGATCTGAAACAAAAAAAAGAATCCTCCAGCTAAGCCAGAAGTGTTCTGCAGTTAGCCCACTTGATGGATAAATGAGTTGCAGTGAATCATGTGACCACAAATTTAAGCTGCAAAATGAAAGGGGGAAGAACTGGAAAACATTTGCGTGTGTGTGTGTGACCACAGCCAATGACCTACTAAGATGTCACTTAAAAGACTTGGGCAGTCTTGGGCAGTCTAAGTATATCTTTTCAAGACCTCTGTGGGCCTTTTTACACGACCCCTAAGATCCGCTGGCCACTTAAATTCGGACCAGAGATCTTAGGGGTTCGTCGCTCTTCCTCTGTCTTCCTCTGTCCCCACCCCCCTCCGCACTTCCTGGTTGCTGGCTGCCTGAGGGAGGGAGAAAAAAGAAAGAAAAGCATGCCATCTTACCTCCGTTTTGTTCCCGGCAGTATTCAGATCTCTTAAAGGGGTGGGGCGCAAAAAAAGAACAAACAGAAGCCAGGAGAGCCCCGCACTCACTATCCTTACACCGGATCAAATATTTGTCACCATCAAAGACCAGGTACAAGAAAACTGCTGTTTGGTCGCGCTAAAGTGGGCGGGGTCGCACTTAATTGTCTGCAAAGTCCGGAGCTGGTGGGTAAACATTTTTAAGTTCCGGACCTTGCAGCCATTTGCGGCGGAGCTTAGGGGTCGTGTATAAACGCTATGTGATAGACACCAATAACCTTTGGCATCTCTCTCCAAACAGGCTTCTAGCCATGATGGCAGTATTGCTTCCTACCAACGATTCCAATGGCTCTGGAAATTCAGAAGATACCATCTTCACTGACCAAAACAGAACTGGAGCTGAAGATGAACATGATCACTTGGCAATGGCCATGTTACTGGAAAACATCACCTTCAGCTTCATTCTCATTATCAGTCTTTTGGGTCTGTGGGGAAACGGAGTGGTCATCAAGATCCTGGGCTTCCGAATTAAGAGGACCCCTTACACCGTCTATATTCTAAACCTCTCCGGAGCTGACTTTGGTGTTCTTATCTGTCTTATCTGTTTAACAATAGGAAAGTTTGTGGACACTCTAGATGAGAGACATAGTGTTCTGCTTTGGTTCATGAATATAATTGCTCAATTATTTTTCTTCACCTACTCAACGAGCCAGTTCCTCTTGGCAGCCATCAGCATTGACCGATGTGTGGCCGTCCTGTTCCCTCTTTGGCATCGATACCACCGCCCACCACATTTGTCCCCCATTGCTTGTGCTCTAATATGGATCCTCTCATTTCTGCTTCCTGGAATTAACATCACTCTCCTCGTGACTGGTATTTTATTAGTGCCCCCTCTCTTATTTCAGGTTATTGTGAATGTTCTGCTTTCTGCTCCACTCATGGTCATCTCCACCCTCACCCTGTTCATTAATGTCAACTGTAAAGCAAAACGAGCCCGTTGGGGAAAGCTCGTCACAGCCATCTTACTTGCGCTCCTTTTCTTCATGCTCTTTGCTTTTCCTCTCAATGTGTTTTATATCATTTCTGGACCCTTCAACTTGATACCAATTGGTCTTGTGTGTGCTTCTCTTAACAGTAGTATCAACCCACTCATTTATTTCTTGGTGGGGAAAAGACAGAGGAAGAGTCCTGCAAGGGTGTCCATCAAGGTTGCACTCCAGAGAGTTTTTGAGGATGAACAGGAATGTGAAGAAGAAAGTACCCAATGTGAAACCTCAGTGTGATGATACAATACACAATGAAAAGAAGAGGGGCAATTTTTAAAAAGAAAGGGGGGGGGAGAAATCCACCCAAAATGACCAAAACAAAATCAATGAACCAAACAGTATTTTCACAGTTTCACATTTTCCATGTTACATTCCACCCCTCATCATGGATTTTTCTTTTCTTTTTGCATGCTCTTTGTGATTCTAGTGTTACCTTTTAATGTTCTAAGGCTGCAGTTTTACCAGCGTTTTCTGCACAGTTTTGCTGCGGTGAACTGAGCAGTAAAAGATCGTGTCCTAACTGTGAAGTAAATAGCTGTCCCGATCGAACATGCCCCTAGAACTGCACTTTCACCAAAGTTTCTTAAACCACCGCTAGCCATTGGTTTAAAAAACTTCTCTTAGGGCCTTTTCACACGACCCCTAAGATCCGCTGGTCCCTTAAATTCGGACCAGAGATCTTGGGGGTTTGTTTCTGTTCCTGCGTCCCCACCCCTCAGCACTTCCTGCTCCTGTCGGCGTGAGGGGAGGGAAGGAAAAAAAGGACAAAAGAAGCCTTTACTAACCTGCCGGTGCCGGTCGAAGTTGCCACGAGCCCCGTTACTTCCTGGTTCCTTCTCAAGGGGCTCTTAAAGGGGCGGGAGGCAAAAAAACAACAGACAAGCGAGGAGAGCCCGGCACTCTTATCCGCATCAAGGAATTTTCGTCTGCTGAGAGCAAGTACATGAAAGGTGCGCTGGGTCGCGCTTATGGGGGCGTGGTCGCACTTAATTTTCTCTAAACTCCGGAGCTGGTGGGGAAACATTTCTAAGCTCCGGAGCTGGAAGCCATTTGCAGCGCAGCTTAGGGGTCGTATATAAATGCCTTTAAACTACTACATGATGGAGTACATATTTTTGATCATAAGAGATACAATAAAACTCTTTAATAAAAAAGTCCCTTAAAAATGCTCAGTTATTTGATTCTCTAACGAGGTGCGACCCCAGAAAATACGCAGTAATTAGCTTCGTACTCCATTTCCTGCCACTTCCTGTGGGTCCGGCTTGTTGGTTCTTCATTGAGAACACATGAAACACATGGAAGGAAAGTGGGCAGTTTCGCAAAATGAGAAACTGTAGTGGTTGAAAGTGGTTGAAATTCTATATGCAACGGAGACTTAGAAAATCGACCCAGAAAAAAAAGGGAAAAGATGTGCAGTAGGCAAGTAGAGACGGCCACGGAGCAGAAAAATACTACCCTGGTGACAGGACACTAACTGCACATCAAACACATGACCGCCCGGAAAAAAATGCAAGAAATGACACCTGCAAGATTAATCATAGCAAAAAATTGCAAATCCAAATTAGATCTCAGGATGGAAGATTGGTATAATGAACTTTGGGATAAATTGTTTTGTAGCTTAAAAGTTAAGCGAGGAGAAATGAAGAAGGACATTTTTTATGATATTTGGGGAAAATTTATAAACTATGTATTAGTAGAAGGGAAACGGAAAGAACTGATGAACATCTTAACACAGTTCTGGAGAAGAGGACTTTAAGAAGAACATCAGAACAGCAGAAGATCGAGAAGTAAAGGAAGAACTCAAGGAAGAACTGGATGGTCCCGGAGGGTGGGGATGCATCAATATTGTTGTTTGCTTGTTTGTCTGTTATAATTTGAAAATTATTTTAAAAATTTTAAAAAGCGCATAAAACTACAATGTGCAGAAAACTTTAGTGAGACCAGAGCCTAAGATGCCTCTTTTAATTCCCTATTCTTAACTTGAATATATCGTAAATGTTTCGGGCTGTATATTGCCCCTCATTATTGTAAGCCACCTTGGGTCCTTTTTCCAAGGAGAAAGGTGAGGTAAAAAAAATTCAAATATTTTAAAATAGTTGTAATGTTGTCTTCTATTTCTATAAGATACCCCTAAATTCCCTGTTTCTCAAAATGAATGTGCCGTAATTGTACTGAACTATATGTTGTCCCTGTTTACTTTAAGCTGCCTTGGGTTCTTTTCCAAGGAGAAAGGTGGGGTAAAATACTCAAAAATAAGTGAATAAATAAATCGTGTTCCATAGGGATTGCTAAATGTCAAGCCTCCCCTCTACCAGAGTTGTCAAACTGTGTGATATATTGACACTCATCCTTACTCTGATGAGCTTGAAAGGGCATGCCTAACCTTCTGCCATCCACTTTCTTTTCACAACACAACAACACTGTGATGCACAATAGCTGAAAGAATGGCTGTGTTTCTCTTTCTCTTCTTACTATATCCCACATGGGTAACTAGATATCAACCTCTCCTACAACTACTGTGAAAGTGAGTGTCTACCTGTCAGAGTATGTGCTATTTAATCGGCCAGCAGAAGCAATACGTATTGAATAAATAGTTAGCCAGAGACAGAGTTTTCTTAAAACCAAACAGCTATATTACAAACTGTACAAAAATATATCACAGCATCACAGAACTTATACAAAGTACAACAAAGCATTGAGGGATAAATCACATTATTACATTGATACAAAATTCAACAGCATAATAACATTCAGTACATATGATAAAATATATGACAGAGAAACAAAGTGGGTGCCTTACTCATGGAAGGCCCAATGAACAATGATTTACAGAACATTTTTATACATGTGTCTGTCCAATCATAAATGACATTACCTCATAGCTATTGCAACCCCTTGCATCAGTCAAAAGTCATTATGCTCATTCTTAACATCTGCACTCCATTAGAAAAAACTATACATTGAGTCACTGTGACTTTGCACTTTTATAGACTCCATCTTTAAATCAATTAAACACATATCAGATATATATATATATAGAACATCCTGTCTAATACATATATTCACTAACTAATATCTGACACTACCTGACTTTTGGGAAAGATTTTTCAAACTCAAATACTTTAAGACCCAGATAATGAAAGCTCCCTCAAGGTCCTCGTTCAATCCATGACGCATGGTTTCCTGAAACAATACAAAGCATGGATTCTAACCTATGAAGTCGTAAACATCTGTCTCAAGGACAATTTCTCCCTTTGTCAGCCTAACCAGGTGTTGAGACCATCAGGAGAGGCCTTCCTCTCAGTCCCTCCACCTTCACAGGTGATTTTGGTGGAGACAGAGAACAGGGCCTTTTCTACTGGCGCCCCCAGACTGTGGAACTCCCTCCCACAGGCTGGCCCCATCTTTGCTGTCCTTGAAGACCTTTCTTTACACAGGCTACCTTTTCTTCAGTAAGAGGCTGCTTGTGTGAGGTTTTTAACCGGACTGTTATGCTTTACAACGTTATGTTTTCGGTGGGTGTAGGGTGGTGGTATTTCCTTGATCCTTTTCTGGTATTTGACTGTCTACTCCTGGGAACTGGCCTTACAGCTAAAAAGCATAAGAACTGCCTGCCTTCCCATATCTTTCCTGTTATTTATCAGAAATCACACTCTTGTGTGTGGTTTGTGTCTTTTCTTGCAAAATAATCTCTTCTCCCCCAACCATTTATCGTAAAAACAGAAAAGAGGGCTGATTAGATATATATTATCTTTGTTAGCAAAAGAAACCTCATGGGGTGGTGCATGGTGGCCACTTACACCCTTACACTTCACCAAAACCCAGAAGATTGGTCACCAAAGAGGAAAGGAGCTCTTCCAATGGAAACTACCTGCTCTAGAGGAGGACATAGGAGCATCTGACACATTGAAGGATATACGTTGTAACAATAGAAAGTGAGGTGGAATTGTGTGCGAAAATACATATTCCTCTGCCAAATGACCTGAGAATGCCATTTAAAAAAAAAAAGTCAGCCTTGCACCTGTTCTGCATTCAAAATCCCTTTGGCTCAGGATAATTAGATGATTCTCATGCTAGTCAAACTGCAGGAAAAGAGATTCCATGTGAACATTAGGAAGGATTTCATGACAGTTAGAGCTGTTCGGCAGTGGAATATGCTGCCACAAAGGGTGGTGGAGTCTCCTTCTTTGGAGGTTTTTAAGCAGAGGCTGGATGAGCACCTGGTGAAAATATTGTGATGGGGTTTCCTGCATGGCAGGGGGTTGGACTGGATGGCCCTTGAGGTCTCTTCCAACTCTATAATTCTATGATTCTATGATTGTCAAAGCAGAGTTAGATTATACACAGGACCATCTGCTCTCTCTCTCTCTCTCTCTCTCTCTCTCTCTCTCTCTCTCTCTCTCTCTCTCTCTCTTCAATCCAAAATCCTAGAAGCATTATTAAAGATATATATTTCCATCTCCCCACCCCACCCCACCCCCGAAAATATAAAGTACAATTTTTCATCAAATCTCTTAATGCAAATTATTTAAGGAACATTGGAACATTGAGGGAACAATGTTCACATTTCATTTATAAACAGAGGCACAGTGGTTAACCCAGGTGTCAGCAATCAGTGGAGAAAGACTCAACGATGTGAGTCTAGGCGTGCCCATCCTGGACTGAGACCAGGTGACACAAACCTGTGTGAGGATTGGACAGAGATAGAGAGTGAGGGTATATAAGCTACCACGTGGCAGCAGCCACTTCTTTCTTTCTCTTACTCCTCATAGTCAATAGGTCAGGGGGTGACTTGATGATGCATAACAACAACAAAGCATACAGAACACATACATACTGTGCAGTAGAGATGGGCACGACTCAAAAAATGGTGTTTCGTTTATCGTTTGTCGTTTAGGGGGTCCGTTTCGGTTCGTTTTTGTTTTTCGTGAATTTTTTGCAAAAAATTTCGTTTTTGTTTCATTACGTAATGAAACGAAAAAACAAAAACGAAAATGAAAAATTGCTGTTCCGTTAGCATTCATTACAGTTCAATGTATTTGCCGCAACTAAAACGAAACGCACGACAAAATTTCTATTGTTTTGGTTCATTTCGTTTCATTTTGGAGACAAAATTCATTTTTCGTTTCATTACGTAACAAAATGAAAAAACGAAAATGAAAACAAAAAATTGCTCGTTTCGTGCCCATCTCTACTGTGCAGTGATTTAACTGGGCTTGTGGTGCTCATCCTCAGTGAGGCAAAAATGATGACAGACAGTCTATGTAGAAATATAGATATATATCACAATAGGCTACCAATTTTTAGTTTTTATTTAATTTTTTTAAAAATTTACTAACATTTTATTTATTATTGAATAGATAGTTCTCCTTCTCCCTGTGCTGTATTTTTACCTTGTTACTTTGCATTTGACCAACACTGAAATGAAGACATGAAAAGGATTTTAAAAAAACCAAACCAAGATGTAACAATAAACATTTACTAAAAATATTTTGTTAAAAATGATTTTGTAAAAATCTGCTGAGGAATGGCATCCAAAGTTCAATATGGGGAGCTAAAATAATAGCTATATACAGTAATTTCAACTGTTCCATAAGGTAAATGGATCCCCTTTGTCTTTTTGCCTCTAAATAGGACTATATATGACAGCACTGGCAAAGTCTAATATGAGAACATACGTTCTCCAGGTGATTCCAGTGGGTTTGGGGGTGCAGAAGCCTGGGATCTGGGGAAACCATTAATGTGACAAATCATATTCATGTGGAGAAAGCAACAGAACATCTGATCAAGAGTTTAATCATCATGGTCATCCCGGGACTGGTGCGTTTCAATCTGTTCATAAATGACCTGGAGACAGGGATAAGCAGTGAGGTGGCCAAGTTTGCGGATGACACAAAACTTTTCTGTGTGGTAAAAACCAGAGAAGATTGTGAAGAGCTCTAGAAGGAGCTCTCCAAACTGGGGGAATGGGCTGCGAAATGGCAAATGTGTTTCAATGTAGGAACATGTAAAGTAATGAATATAGAGGCAAAAAAATCTAAACTTTATCTATCAACTCATGGGCTCCGATCTATCTGTTACGGATCAGGAAAGAGATCTTGGTGTATTGGTGGACAGCTCCATGAAGGTGTCTCCCCAATGCATGGCAGCGGTGAAGAAGGCCAATTCTATGCTAGGGATTATCAAAAAGGGCACCGAAAATAAAAGAGCCAGCATTGTAATGCCATTGTATAAAACGATAGTAAGGCCACACCTAGAGTATTGTGTAGAATTCTGGTTGCCACATCTCAAAAAAGACATAGTGGAACTGGGAAAGATGCAGGGAGGAGCGACTAAAATGATTACTGGGCTGGGGGACCTCCCTTATGAGGAAAGGCTAAAACATTTGGGGCTCTTTAGTCTGGAGAAAAAGGTGCCTGACGGGGGATATGATTGAGACATACAAAATAATGCAGGGCATGCATAAAGTGGATAGAGGGATGCTCTTCTCCCTCTCACAACATACCAGAATTAGTGGACATCCACTCAAATTGAGAGTTGGGAGTGTGAGAACAGACAAAAGAAAATACTTCTTTGCCCAGTGCGTTGTTAGTCTGTGGAACTCCCTGCCACAGGATGTGGTGATGGCATCTGGCCTGGATGCCTACAAAAGGGGATGAGACAGATTCCTGGAGGAAAAGTAATCTCCAGGCTTAAAGCCAGGGTACCTCAAGCACCAGATGCAGGGGAGCGCTATCAGGAGACAGATATCTAGTCTGGTGACCTCCCAGACACATTTGGTGGGGCCACTCTGAGATACAGGAAGGTGGACTAGATGGGCCTTTGGCCTGATCCAGCATGGCTCTTCTTATGCTCTCATTCATTCAGAGGCCCCCATAGGCCTCTTCCATCAAAAGGAAGCCCTTCAGAGCCTTGAACCCTGAAACAGTGGGTTCAGAATCTTTAAATTAGCTTAAATTAATTATTCATGGTGCCTGGATCATAAAAGCATATAATAATTTTGTTAGAAGGGGTTAGAGTTAGGGTTAGGGTAAATCACTGAGTATCAACCTCCTGTTCAGGGCAAGATTCATCTGATTCATAGAGCATGATGAAGTCAAAATATTTTTCTCCACCATTTCTAAGCAAAAATGACTTTTGTTCAATATGTTGCAAATCTTACTTGACAATTTCTGCAGATTTTGTTTTGCATGTAATCTAACATTAGGAATCATCGGGAATAAAACACTCTTTAGGATCCCTGGGGAATTCTTGGCTCTCTGTCTTTCCCCCTAACCCTTTAATGTAAATGGGATTGGTAACCACAGTTTCCTGTCAATTGTTATTACACATAGCCATTACCATTGCTTATATTTCCCTTGGGCTTCATGACCACTTCTTCATTCTAGCTTTTCCTTACATTTCAGGCACCAAAATGCATGCTGCAATTAATGAATTACTTATAAAGGGCTGTTATCGTCTTTTTGCATGCCATTTCCTTTACAAGAGCTCTGATTAATCTACAAATGCAATTTCTCGTATCACTTTTACAATTACATTTTCCAAACTGCAGTGATGTGCTTAGAAGAAACTCAGTGTATTTTGGGGTGAGGGCTGGGTTTTTTGGGGGATGTCACTTAATGATAGGAACATGGAATAGCACAGGCATATTATAAAAATTTGCTCTGTAGAGTTATAAGACATATAAACAAATTTGTACAAAATATTCTTCATGTAGAATATGCACCACATGTTGAGCTGTGTCTGAATAAAATGACTCTACCATTTCGGAAGCTAAGCAGGGTCGGCCCTGGTTAGTACTTGGATGGGAGACCACCAGGGAATACCAGGTGCTCATAGGCGCCTAGAGTAGGAACTGGCAAATGACTCCAGTATTCCTGCCAAGAAAACTCCATGGGCATGGGCTCATGAAGAGTCAGTCATGACTGTAATGACACACGCACACACACACACACACACACACACACACACACACACACACACACCACCCTATAGGTACTAAACAGTGTCTTCCCATTTATTCCTAATGTTAGATTACATGCAAGATTGTTAATTTATTCCAACACCCCTCGACAGAATTTGTTTGGATTTAGGAGTGCTTCAGCTGGCCCAGTTACAGTCCAATTGGGCCTTTACCCTTTTTGGCTAGTGAAAATTGTTCCCAGTATTTGGGACACTAGAACAATCCTAAAACAGAAGAATTACTGACCAATGGCCAAGAAAATCCTGAAATCCACCTCTCCACTTGAAGCCAGCCATGCGAGTAGGTAATGTTTTCCTGGAAGTATCCAACTATCTACATCATTAGATTTGATTCTGAAGTATGAGTAGAGTAGGACTCCAGTATCCACTGGGGATTGGTTCCAAGCCTTCCCGTGAATAATGAAAATCGTGGATAAGAGAGAATGCCAAAATGTCCCCAAAACTGCTGTTTTGTGATAGTAACTAGAGATGGGCACGACTTAGCGGTATTCCCGTTTCCGTTTCCGTTACTCGTATCCATTACTCTACGGAAACGGAAACGGGAATTACTCCGCCAGAATTCGAGCTCGAACCGACGAACGAACAATTTGGTCTGATTTGTCGTGCTTGTTACTTGCATCGCGCAATGCCAAGCGGCACAGAAAAAAAGTTTTTAAAAGTTAAAAAAAAACCGATTCCCGGCCCTAAAAGTAGGCGAAAACTGTCTGAGGGCACCTACCAGGCCAGAAGGGTGTTTTATTTGGCGGGGGGGTTCCCCACCCCTCTCTCCTTGGCTATTGCTACTGCTGCGCTGCTGGTACCAGGCTGGGAGGGCGCATCCATTTGCCATGCGGTGGGGGGGATCCAAAATGGCGACCGCAATTTTTTTTTTGAAATCGTTGCCCAAAACCCCACCAAAGCACCACACAAACATGCAAAAAATAGCTATTTTAAATGCTTGAATTTTTACAGTAGCAGCAGTGGGTTTTTCTTGCAAAAAAAAGTCTCCATTGATTTTATTTTATTTTATTTTATTTTATTTTTTTACACCTGCGCATTCGCAATGATGGGCTCGCCCATGGGAGTGGACCATGCAAAGTTTTGGAGCCATTCCACCTATTGCATGGCCAGGTTTTGCTGACTGTACTAGGCTGGGAGGGCGCATCCATTTGCCATGTAGTGCGGGGGATCCAAAATGGCGACCGCAATATTTTTTTTGAAATTGTTGCCCAAAACCCCACCAAAGCACCACAGAAACATGCGAAAGTTAGCTATTTTAAATGCTTGAATTTTTACAGTAGCAGCAGTGGGTTTTTCTTGCAAAAAAAAAGTCTCCGTTGATTTTATTTTATTTTATTTTATTTTTTTACACCTGCACATGGGAGTAGACCATGCAAATTTTCCACCAATCGCATGGCCACTTGGCCAGGTTGACCACAGAGACTTCTGGGATGTGCCAATCGGGCATAAACAGCCCACTAATCGTAGCCCAAACCCGAACACTAAGCCTAACCCATACGCCAGTACATTGTCCTTCTAAGTGGGTCAGAGAGGCACCCAGAGGTGCACCCCAATACTCACCCTAACCTCACCCGTAACTAGCCTAACCCTAGCCGTTGCGCTAACCAGTCTTAACCCTAAGCCAGATCTACTTGCATTGCACTACATGCAAGTACGTGAGACACAGCGGGTGCAAAGAGTCTGCCAGTCCGTCACTTGTGGCTCTGGCTGACTCCTGCAGCTCCCTCCAGGAGCCCGCTACCCCCTCCCCAAACCAGTACTAACGAAAACGAAAAAACAAAAAAACGAACCGACTAACTTTTGCAAATTTTCGCAAAAAACAGAAACGAGCCAAAACGGAACCGGCCCGACTAACGACAACTCGAAATTTGTTTTTTTTCAAGTCGTGCCCATCTCTAATAGTAACTTGCTTTACAGCTGCTGTTTTGCTACAGTAGCTTACTTTACAGCTGCTGTTTGTGACGGTAGCTTGCTTTACAGCTGCTCCTTGTGACAGTAGCTTGTTTTGCAGCTGCTGAATTATTTATTTATTTTTCCTCTGTCAGCAGTGGATAACTGAATCTGTGGATAATGATTGAGTGGATACAGGGGTCCTACTGTACTTAAGTTTTTGTTTTGTGTTGTTGTTGTTTTCTGCCACAGCCATAAACACAACATGAAAGAAATCAAGGCCAAACCAGGATTGTATAAGTCATATAATGAACCTTATAAGGTGGTGGGCAAAGAATAGTTTCCAATTTGTGGTGCCCTTCAAATATGCCAGAATCCCTTTGAGAACAGCTGTTCTGACAGCTATTCCACAATGCTTCACCCACATTATCTCCCCTTGAATTGGGCTACACCAAGCAAGATATTAATCTGCTCATCTATGTATGGCAATGCTATCATCATCTTCCGTTTCTGTATTTTGTGAGATTTGTTGTACAATTTCTTGCACTTCTAATCAAATCATTTCCTTCCTATAGGTAAGTTAAAGTATGCTATAATGAAGGTCTGGCTTTGAATCCCTTCTCTATTTGATCTGTTACTTATAAAAACAAACTATATTTGCAGTTTGAAAAGTACCATCAGAATGTTGGTATCTGCATGCTGGCATATAACAGAAAAATGCAAAGATGTGCAAGATAAATAGCTAAATGTCAATTGCTTAGACACTATCATAATCATACCAATCATGTGGGAGTCAGCTACCCTTCTTAGAACCATACTGTAGATCAACTACTATGTTTATATCCATGGTTTGAGGCTGAACACTGAAACAAAGGGGAACCATGTGGTTGACACAAAATAAAATACAAATTCAAGAGTAGGTGAATCCTTTATAGACCACTAAAAGTCATTTGATGCACAAGCTTTTGTGAATCAAAAACCACTTCATCAGAAATACACCAGTGAGAAAAATGAAAAGCCCACAAGTTTGTGGCAGAATGGATTTTGCTAAGAAAGTTACCCTTAGTTGTTAAGTCCAAAACTTTTACAGCAAAATGGATTTTACCAGGCATTTCTTCCTTTGATGTAAGTCAAGAAATGCACAGGGACCAAAGTGATTACTGTTTTAAGGTTACAGCTAGGGATGGGCACAGAATGGAAAAATAGTGTTTTGTTTTGTTTTGTTTTGTTTTGTTTCCCCGTGTTTCATTTTGTTTCATTTTAAAAGAATTTTTGTAAAAAAATGTAACAAAATGAAACAATAATTAAATGATTCATTACTCTATAAAATGGCTTTTCTGAGTCCTAGAGGCACCACATTTGGTTTCTCTAGGATCCAGGGGAGCCTTTTTATAGAGTTACTGAACGGTTCATTTAAAAACTTTAAAAAAGGTGTTTTGTTTCGTAACAAAACACTGTCTTTCGTTTCCTTTCATTATGAAACTATTTGTAAGCTTACGAAATGATGAAACAGCATTTCGTTTTACCTAAGGTACCCATTCCTAGTTACAGCTGAAGCAACTGTGGGTTGTAAATAGAGATGGGAATGAACCTAAAAACACACCAGTTTTTGTGTTTGCTTTTTTGTTTTTTGTTTTTTTTTACAAATTGCAACCCTGGTTAAAAAACTGGTGAACTTGAACTGAGCTGAATCACAACTTTTAAAGCAACTTCATGAACTTCCTGATTTATTGTCTTCCACCCTCAAAACCTGCCCCCTTTCCCCTTCACCTGTCCCATCACCTCCCTAACCTGTACCTCCTCCTCCTCCTCCTCCTCTCCTCCTCCTCCTCCTCCTCCTCCATTGCTGGTATCTTCAGAGACAGTGGCCCAGCTTTCCTTCCATGGCAGGCTGTATGGGGGGGTTACTTTTTTACCTCCCTCAGGCATACACTTTTTTTAAAATTAAACCATTTCATGGGTCTTTTTTTAAGTTCAAAAAGAAGTTCATTGTGGTGTGTCATACAACTACAGATGGACACGAACTATTTTTGTTGTTTGTGCCCATCTCTAGTTCTATAACACACCCCAGTTCTTCAAGCAAAGAAACACAGGCCATGTGCACACAGACAGCTCGAAATTAACATTTCTTTGGAACTGACACATTGTTTAGTTATGGTGAAAGGTGTTTAATTATGCTCAGCCATACCATTGCCCAGTTCCTAGACTTGATTTGAAAAAACAAATAGATTTTATCTGATTTAGAAGCCTCTTGGTGCAGTGGTTAAATGCCTGTACTGCAGGTTAAAACTGTGCTCACAATCTGGGGTTCAATCCCAGGTAGCAGGCTCAGGGTTGACTCAGCCTTCCATCCTTCCAAGGTCTGTAAAATGAGCACCCAGCTTGCTGGGGAAGGGCAATGTGTAACCTGCATAATTAAACTGTAATCCACCCAGAGACTACTTGAAGTGGTATGGGGTGGTATATAAGCAGAACACTTTGCTTTGGTTTGTTTTTTATATTTCAGTGTTAGTTGGATTCGGGAATGAACCTTCCTAGCGTTCACCATTAGATATAGTCACACACCAGGAAAACAGTCATTTCTGAAGGTCCGTTACTATTCACAAACTACAAGCCATGCTGGATCAGGTCAAGGACCCGTCTAGTCTTGTTTCCTGTATCTCACAGTGCCCCTGCCAAATGCCTCTGGGAGCTCATGATACTAAATAGATATCTTGTGGTATCTTCTGATATCACTACCCTGCATCTGGCCTTTGAAAAGCCCTCTTTTTAAGTCTGGAGATTACACCCCCCCCAATCATGGCTTGTCACCTGTGATGGACTTTTCCTCCAGGAATCTGTCCAATCCCCTTTTGAAGGCCTCCAGGCCAGATGCCATGCCCATATCCTGTGGCAGGGAGTTCCACAGAATAACAACATGCTGGGTAAATAAGGGGTTGTTTTTTTGGTCTGTTCTTGCTCTACCAACCCTCAATTTGAGTGGATATCCCCTAGAGTCAGTCCAAGTTTCGTGAAGATTTGATTTGGAATGTCCAAGTTATAGCCCATGTATGAATGGCCAATGCTGATAATAGTTCAGTGATTCATTTTGTTCTGGGAAGGCTCGTTTCCAGTAAGTGCTTCAAAATGAACCACAAAATGGCCCAATTCATGGAGGGTGGTTTGCTTTCTGCTGTGTTTCCTGCCCATCTGTATTCATGGTGTAAAAGAGCAAAAAGCTTGATAATGCTTTCCTCTCTTTTTTCTTTTTTTTTCTTTTTTCTTTTGTTTCTTCTTCTCTTCTCTTTCTTTTGTCTTTTAATTTTTTTATTAAAGAAAAGTATGCAATACAAACACTTGTTGAAAAGACACCATCTAATATTACAATCATTCAAATTCAGAAAAGTGGGGGAAACACCATAAAATATACAAACTAAATAAATAAAAAATACAAAACTTTATTTAATCACTTTGATTTTTTTCTATTAATGAGAAATATATTTTCTAGCTCCTTAATATTACCGTCTCATTCTTTTATTCTTAGGTCTTCTTTTAATATTGCTTTATTGTTTTTATTGTTTCCCAGCTTTAGTGATATTAATATTTTAATAATTTTATTGCTTTGCATTACTGATAATGGTTTCTTAACAGTTGGTTTTGTGGCTGCCAACTCCATTCAGAAGGAGGCAATGCTTTTAGAGAGCACAAGCGAAATTCACCAAGGTGGCTGAGAGTCGGCTAAGGTGACATTAAGCCAGTCAAAGCTGTGACATATCCCAAAGCCTCCCAGGCTAGGGATGTTGGAAATTACTTAGGTCTACCCTAGTCCTGGCTTAAGTTTATGCTGTCATAGCAGCTCTGATTATAGGCTTAAGGAAGTTTGGTTCGGAGCTCCTCATTCTCTCTCTCTCTCTCTCTCTCTCTCTCTCTCTCTCTCTCTCTCTCTCTCTCTCTCTCTCTCAGTAAAAAAAGAGGTTTGGAGTCGTGCAGCCATTAAAACAAAAGCAAAACTAGACTATGGGTGAGACCTTCATAGGCTGCTAGAATTAAAACTAAAAGGTTGCTGAGCTTTCGTGAGCAAACTCCCTTTTTCAAAGAATGTGTAGAAGTCCAAACATGGCAAGGGATGTAATTTGCCAGCAGAGAGTTCTTAAAAGTTCACTTGGCAAGAAGCCCAGGCTTCTTCTTGGAAGGCACAGGGCAGCATGGTCCGATGGGGCTGGACTTTACAGACCAGTCCAAAGAAAGAGCAGCATGGTATGGGCACCTCCTCCTTGCTTACATCCATCATCTCTCTGGTTGGCGCGAGGTGGGGTAGAAGCAGGAGGTTAATGCAAAAAAAAACAAAACTCTCTACTTGGGGGGGGGGAGAGAAAGTTTTTTTGGTGAGAATTTAAAAAATGTCTCAATAGGTAGATCCAATTAAGACCCAATTAAAGGGAAAATGATATCACAGTACCTAGTGTTAATGTCCTGTTGCTGTAGATGTTTCTTTAGCATTCTTCGTGGTGGAGGTGGCTCTTTCGTGGTATCTTGTTTCATTAAAAAGAAGGATGGCCCAACATAGGAGGGGTAACAGCTCAGGACCAGAATCAGCAGTACACCTCCATTTGAAGGGCACTCATTCAAAGATGAGGATGTACACATATTAGACAGAGAAGATAGGTGGATTGAGAGAGGAGTCAGGGAAGCCATTCATGTGAGCATTGAAACCCCCTCTCTCAACAGACGTAGGGGGCTCAGGCATAGTCTATTTGCTACTTATCAGGGTGTGCTTTCAACAATACCCAGACAAATCAAAAAGCATTCACCACCAAGGCCATAGCTAACAACCCATACTTTATAGGTTTCAGGACCTTAGGCCATTGTTCACCTTAAGGCTATGGATACGTAACGAGCCTATTCAGGCCATTGTCCATCTCATGAGCCTATTTCAGACCAGGGTGGCAAGTGGTCAAAGCTGACTATAAGATGGAGGACTCTCACTAGCTGTATTCAGACTGATGAATCTGTTTGGATGAGCAGCTAAACGTTTCTATCTCTCAAGAAAAAAGAAATCCAGTAGCCATGACTCAACTTCCAGATAAACTAACCGGATGACTGAGAATATTCACAGACATATGTATGTATGTATGTATGTATGTATGTATGTATGTATGTATGTATGTATGTATGTATGTATGTATGTACGTACGTACGTATGTACGTACAGTGGTACCTTGTATAAAGGAATTAATTTGTTCTAAAAATTATGTTAAGCAAATTTTCCTTTATACAAATTTCTCATAGGAATGCTTTGAAAATGGATTAATCCCGAATCATGAGCATTTTATGTTGTACGGATTCGCCCCATAGGCGATTCTGTTAAGCAAATTTCCCCTATCTCCAGAATAGTTTATGTTGTACAGATTTCATGTTATACAAACCGTTTGTTATACAAGGGTCCACTGTACGTACCAAAGGTGTAGAAAATATTCCCCAAACAAAGAGAGTAATTTTCAACCCAATCCCATGAGGCAGAGATAGTCCAGTAAGTAGAAGAGCACATCCTGAAGAGCAAACTTGCTAAGTGGCTATCTGTTTTTCCTCCTCTCAACAATTGCAAACTGACCTCTCAGTAGTATTACAAGACAGAACACTGAGAATCATCTCCTTCAAAGCAAATGTCTGCTCATAACTATCTTGACAACCACCGAGAGCGAGCCATCAGCTGTTTCAAGATGAGCAAAGCACTTGGAAAGAGGCAAAGAGCAAGCATGGTCTTCTAAGAGGAGGGAGATTTTCCATCTGTCTTGGCAGGAACACTTTTCTCTGCAACTAACTAAGCCTATTAATCCTTCTCTTCCACTCAGGCTGCCTGGAGTCATCTGCATGCCCTACATTTATCCGTAGGTAAGTGAAAACTTCTCATGAATATTCTTCTATTTCTTACTGTTGTCCTTGTTTACCAACCACCACTTTTCCTTTTAAATCATTTTATGAGACATCTTTGCTTCCCACCCACCTCTTAACTTAGCACCTTTGCAAAAAAAAAAATCCTGTTTCCTTCCCAGTACTGTTAGCTATTTCACTAGCAAGGAGCTGAGGGTTGGGAGAGTGAGAACAGACAACAGAATATTTTTTTTACCCACTCCTTGCCACAGGATGTGGTGATGGTATCTGACCTGGATGCCCTCAAAAGGCGATTGGACAGATTCCTGGAGGAAAAGGTCCATCTCAAAAAAGACACGTAAATATCACTAAAGCTGGGAAATCAGATTCACCAGATAATTTCTAGAGTCTGTTAAATTGTGAAAAAGACCCCTTAAGTCAGGCATGTCCAAACTTCAGCCCTCCAGATGTTTTGGACCACAACGCCCACAGTCCTTTGTCACTGGCAATCTAAGCTTAGAATTTTGGGAGTTGTGGTCCAAAACATCAGGAGGGCCAAAGTTTGGACATGCCTGCCTTAAGTCAACCAGGCATTCTTGATATGATCTCCATAGGTAAGTCTGAGGTGATCTGAAGCGAAGATTGCATGAAGGTAATTGGGGTTCTGGCCTGCATTTCAGGTGACAAAATATGTCCCCAGGCCAAATTTTATTCCAGATGGGTGTCAAGAACTCTAAAAAGCAGAATATTCAATGCCGTAATATGTTCTTTCCCTGTATTTCAGGCTGGGATGATGTAGAAGCTACAAGACTACAGTGCCCAAATGGATGATTTGTTATTTCAGAAGGGTAGAAGAGGGATGTAACTCCATAGCTTGTTTCATCCCCCACAAATGTAGACATGGAAATTACATCACTATTTTCCTCATTTGCAATTAGAGATGGCCACAAAATGAATTTTTATTTCATTATTCGTTATTCGTTTCATTACATAATGAAACTAATAATGACCCTAGGGGCAAATTTAACACGAAACAAAACAAACCAAGAAAAATTAGTTCAGTTAGGTTCATTTCATTAATGGAGGGGGGCAGAGATGTCTCCTATCTCGTGCTGGTCCGGAGGTCCAGTCCTCCTGGCTTCTGGGACGGTGACCAGGGGGAAAACGTTGACAGCTGCGCTACAACTGTAGCGCAGCCATGTGGTCGGCAGTAAAAAAAAAAAAAAGAGCAGGCCCCAAGGATGGTCTGGTCAGCAGCCTAAAATAATAATAATAAATAATAATTTTAAAAAAGCAGTGCCGACTGGGCCCCACGGGCTGAGCCGTCAGTGATGAAAAAAAGGGGGGAAGCCCCGTGCTACAGCTGTGGTGCGGGGCCTGAACCCGGAAGCAGGGAGGAATAAAATAATAAATAAATAAATAAATAAATAAATAAATAAATAAATAAATAAATAAATAAATAAATAAATAAGGGAGTGCCGACCAGACCCCAAGGGTGGCCTGGTCAGCACCCTAAAATAAAAAATTAAATTAAATTAAATTAAATTAAATTTTTAAAAAAGCACCAACTGGGCCCCAGGGGCTGCGCGGTTGGTACTGAAAGAAAAGGGGGAAAGCTGTAGTATGGGGCCTGAACCCAGAAGTGGGGGAGGGGGTTTAAAATAAAAATAAAAATAAATAAATAAATACTGTATTTATACATTATTGTATTTGTTAGGTTTTGATTGTTTATGATTGTTGGGGTTTGATTGTATTTGGGTAGTCACTGTTGGGTGATGTCTGTACACCCCCCAGAGTTCCCTATGGGAAAATCGGGCAGTTAATAAGTGTAATAAATAAATAAATAAATAAATAAATAAATAAATAAATAAATAAATAAATAAATAAATAAATAAATAAGGGAGCGCCGACCAGTTTAATAAACCAGCACCGACCAGTCCCCAGGGGCGGTCAGCACTAAAAGAAAGGGGGAAACAGTTTACCATGAAGTAACAGTTGTCACAAGACAAGTTATCATGACCATGAGAAAATGGAAACAGGGACTAAATCGGGGCAAAGCCACATGATCACAACCAACACTGTCATGGTACAAAACTAGTCACGGAACAAGGGAGGACGTGAAGTAACCGCCAAGGATGGAGACTATATAGAGAATATTAGTGTCAGCCCTAGTCTATAGTTTGGATAAAGTATGTGCAAGTCTAGAACTGAGAATGTAAAATTGCAGCCAAATATGTGAACTTCAGCAACTGCATGACATATGTGAAGACTGATATGCATCCATCTCCGATCAACTGTGGCTGGAATTAAAACACTGTATTTATCTCATTGAAACCTGGAAAATGCATGTATGTATACAAGAGAGTACAAGCAGATGTACATATATATGAGTGCTTCCCACTGAAAATATGTTTTCCTGGTCCATGGCTTGGCTGAGATCAATTCACTGCTAGAGATGGGCATGAAGCAATAATAATAATAATAATAATAATAATACCTTTATTGTCAATGTACAACATGTGCACAATGAAATTGGCTGAGTCTCCCTTGCCCACCCCCAATCCCACTAGCAACCACTCAGTCTTATTGCACCCTGTGTACTTGACACAGAATGCGCCAGCCCACAGGTCAGTTCTTCTATACTTGTCCTGGGATTATTTCCCATTCAGCAGTCTGACAGCCCATGGATAAAAACTGTTCTTCAGTCTGTTGGTGCGGCAGGCTATACTACGATATCTTCTGCCTGATGGTAACAAGGTAAAGAGGTGCTGACCGGGGTGTGAATCATCCTTAAGAATTTTTTCAACCCTCCTGAGGCAACGATCCCTAGCGATGTCATCCAGTGCACTTAGGAGACAGCCCATGATATATTGAGCTGTGTTTACCACCCTCTGTAGTGTTTTTCTGTCATGGAGGGTGGTTGAGTCTCCTTCTTTGGAGGTTTTTAAGCAGAGGCTGGATGGCCATCTGTCAGAAATATTGTGATGGGGGTTCCTGCATGGCAGGGGGTTGGACTAGATGGCCCTTGAGGTCTCTTCCAACTCTATGATTCTATGATTCTATGATTCTATAATCCAGCATACCAAACGGTAATGCAATATGTGAGTATGCTTTCAGTTGTGGACCAGTAAAAGGAGGTTATCAGTTGTTGCTTCACTTTGTTTTTCCATCTGTGAGTAGGAGATAAACCAGAAAGTTCAAGGATAATCTCTAGTTCGGTCAGTTCACGTTCATCCAAACTAGAGAAGTGGAACTCATCTGAACCACATTTTTTTAGCATTTTCCTGAATTTCCTGGTGCATTCCTTCCTACCCTCTGCTCTCCACCCCATATCCGCTGCCCCTGTCGCCTCCCTACCTTTTTCTAGCTGGCTCCAGCCCCACCATCACTGCTATCTTGAGAGATAGCTGGGCCAGGCTATATTAAAAAACAAAAGTTCCCAAAAAACTGACAAACTAATTTGTGGTTCATTCAGTCAAATTTCGGAAGTTTGTGCTTCGTGGACAATCCAAGACAAGCTGCCATTTTCCTAGCTTGTGCCCATTTCTAACCAGTGCTCAAAATCCAGCAGCAGATGACTTTGAGACCTAGTACATACGAAGTGTTAGACATATTCCTCTGAATTTAGAAGTGTAGAAATATTGGTGTCTTGGGTGCTGAATGCTTTACCTCATACATGTGATGTTCTCTCTGCAGCAGCGTTTGAAATGAATGACAATTTTTCTAAAATTCTGCTGTCATTTGCTGTAGCAGATGTTTGGTAAGTTTGCAATTAAATAATTTCAGTAGAGAAATGAGAAAGCTGACTGGTAATATTATAAAATCCTGAATGAATGAAACTCTACTGCTCTTATTATTTATTTATTTATTTATTTATTTTCTGTGCCATCTTTCTATTATAAAGGGACCCCAAGTGGCTTACAAGAATTAAAATAAAGGCTAAAACAGATAATGAATATACCGGTTTTAAAAATAAACAAAGCATATGATCCTTTTCAGCTGTGATAGTAGTCTAGCATCTATTTTTGTTATTGTTTGGATCCCATTGTTTACATCTTTGTGGGTTTCAGTGCATAGCTCTCTCTCTCTCTCTCTCTCTCTCTCTCTCTCTCTCTCTCTCTCTCTCTCTCTCTCTCTCTCTCTCTCTCTCTCTCTGTGTGTGTGTGTGTGTGTGTGTGTCTTTTGCTGTAAGCCATCCAGAGCCTGGAGTTAACCAGTAGAATCATATGAGTTAACTAGTTGGCAATTGCAATTGCAACGTTGGCAAGTTAAAAAAAAATGTAGGCAATTTTGATGATTGCATTCAGCATTATAAGATTTCAGTCTCAGGAGACACTGAAATCTCCTGACACGTTGACTTGCAAATGTGTATAGCTGAAAATATACAGTTGGGGAAAATCTAGACAGACTTGCTTGTGTGTGTGTGTGTGTGTGTGTGTGTGTGTGTGTGTTGTGTATATTTGTATCTTGTGAAATATATGCACATCAAGACATGTTAAGAGGAGCTGATGAATTTCAGTGCACAGATGACAGAACTCAAGCCTCAGAATGATATGGAACAAGGACCGGTATGGAATAAGGTCAGGAACAGGTGAGATTTCACAGGGAAAATGAGGCTGAAGGACATTCACATCCCAAATTTGTGTGAGCTTCCTCCAGCAGCATTGTTTGTTTTGGCAGAGGAAGGGGTCAAACAGTAGAGCATGGAGAACAAATGAACTAAATGTAAAACAAACTGCTATCACGTGTTATAAACACAAGACATACCTGACACAATGGGAAGGATATCGTCCCTAAAACCATTGCTTTGAGGGTTAAAAAAACAAGAGTCACAGAATAAGCTATTCAGAATTCTGGTGGATGGCACATTTGGAAATGGACTTCGGGTTAGAGATGGGCACGAAACACCAAAATGGCATTTCATTTCATTTTTCGTTTCTTATTTTTTGTTTCATTTTGAAAAGATGTTTTTTTAAAAAAAAATCATTTCATTTTTCATGTGTTTTTGTTTTTTGTTGTAGTTGTGGATTCTTTAAAATGTCTTTGAGCCCAATGCTTTTTAAACTCCCCCTCCCCAAGCACCGTGTGCCAGCTGATCGGCGCTGGGGTGGGAGGGGAAGGGTTTTTCCCCATCACAGTGCTGATCAGCTGGAGTGTGGGGCTTGAGGGAGGGGGGAAATGACCTGCACCTTTCCCCCCTAACACATCCCATGGGGGGGAATGGTGTGGGTTCTTCAAAATGTCTTTGAGCCACTGAGACTGCCTTGGTGGCTCCAAGACATTTAAAAAAAACCACACCTTTACCTCCCAATGGGGTACATTGAGATAAATAAAAAAATGAAATTAAAAAAATCATTTCATGCCCATCTCTACTTGGGATTAGCCATTTTAAGGAGAAAGGCTTCTCTGTTGCTACTCTCATACTCAGGAACTCCCTCCCACAGGTGACCCAACTGGTCCCATCTTTGCTGTCCTTCTAGAAACAGGCAAATGTCTCTTCAGGCAGGCTTTCCCTCAGTGACTGGCTGCCTGAGTGAGGTTTTTAAATTCATTGCTGCTTTGACTATTGCTTGTGCTTTCCATTTCTCAGAGTGGTATGTGTTTGTTCCTTTTAATTATTTCTATCCATATTGTTTTTAGCTCTTAATATTGTTAATTATGCACTTTGGCTTTGTATACTCATTTTTATAGCTCAAAAGACTGTCATTCAATGATATAAACTGTCTTTGGCCCTTTCTAAGGGAATGTTGGGCTAAAATATTTTAAGTACATAAATACATAAGCTTAATTTATCCCTCTCTCAATTGCTGCATTAAGCTTATCTGGAAAGGTCTACGAAGAAGAACTGGAGTAGTCCAAATTATACTCTCCAGTTGGGAGAGTGAGAAAATCAGTAATATATGTAATATCATTTTCAGCTGGATTTTGTTGATTTTTTTGGGATATACTGTAAATGTTATGTTTCTGTTGTATAACCTACATGTTTCAAATGTGTAAATTCCAATTACCTGATGTTAACCAGCACATAGAAACAGTATGGCTAAACATGAGATTTTAAAATTATATCTAAATCTAAATCATCTAAAATAATCTGATTTCTTTTCCCACTTTTTCTTGCAGGCATTTATATGATAATCCACTTAATGGGACCATTAACCTACTCTTTGATAGTTGGCTGAAAAATTTCATCAACAGTTTCATCATGATGGTCTGCCTTTGGGGGCTGGTGGGCAATGGGACAGTTATCTGGATTCTTGGCTTCCATGTTAAGAGGAACCCTTTCACCACCTACATCCTGAACCTCTCCATAGCTGACATGGGTGTCCTCATCTCTCTCATATTGACGTCCACATTTGTTATTATAGTGGTTGCATTTCAGCAGATCAACACCCTGCCTGTGGTTTTCAAAGCTCTTTTGGAATTATTTTTCTTCACCTATTCTGCCAGCCAGTTCCTCTTGGCGGCCATCAGCATTGACCGATGTGTGGCCGTCCTGTTCCCTCTTTGGCATCGATGCCGCCGGCCATCAAATCTGTCCCATATTGCTTGTGCCCTTATATGGAGCCTCTCCTTCCTCCTCTCAGCAACACATTTTGCCCTTCACTGGACTAGGAGTGTTGACAATTCCCCAGTGGTATACCAGCTTATTGGGAATATTTTATTTTGCACTCCACTCATGCTCGCCTCCACTTTGATTCTGATTATCTATACTTGCTGCAAACCAGGGCATCATTCGAGACAAAAGCTTGTCACTGCCATTTTACTTGCACTTCTATTCTTCCTTGTGTTAGCTGTGCCGCTAAATGTTTTCTATATCGTCAAGTATTACTACGGCTTCCATCCCATTCTAATGCTGACAGGCTTGGGGTGTGCAGCACTGAATAGTAGCATCAACCCACTGATTTATTTCCTGGTTGGGTGGAGGCAAAAGAAAGGTCAGCCCAAGGTGGACTTAAGAGCTGAAATCCAGAGGTTTTTCAAGGATGAACCAGACTCTAAGGAAGAGCAGAACACTATGAGTGAAACATTTGCAGAACGCCATCAGTGAAACCTTTGTATGATAGCTCTTTGTGGCTGTCAGAGAAAGCTGGTCTAAAGTGATACACTTTCCGTTTTGCATATCCGGTTATATTCTGCACGATAAAGAAATAAATTTATTTGGATGGGCTTTATGGCTTGTCGTTCTGCCCATCTGTCTCAAGCATGGTCATTGACTGAAACTGGCAGGAGGAAAATCTCAAGTGTTCTGAATTTTAAAATCATGGAAAGACACTGGAAGTCATAGGCAACCCATTCCAACTGCAGCACCAACTTCAACATCTCAGTTATTTAAGTCTCTGGCTGCAGAGCCAGATGTTAGAAGTTCAGTTCCCAGCAGGGAATTGGACTTCTGAGCCTGGACTTAACTGAGGCTGTACTTGATGAGACACAAAGTCCCTTCAAGCTAAGATTCTTAGTCTGTCCATATAATTCTCAGCAATGTCCCAAAGCCAGAGATTTTGTTTAAAAATCCTAAAACTGCTTTCTGTTTCCCACTGAAATGCAGTCAATGAAAGAGCCTTCAGAATTATTTTTGAAAGGTAAATAAGCTTCAAATCTTTGAGTTTTTAAAAAAATAAATACAAGGAAAGTATCTTTTTTGTGGAGGCCACACTTGCCACCTTAGTAGGATAATAAATATTAGGGATGGGCATTTTGTTTCAGAACCAGTAGGTTACGAAATGAACCACGCAAGCCCAAGTGGTCCTCGGAACCGGATGATACATGCAGATCCAATTGCTTTACCTTTCTCTGTCTCGCGCAGGGTTAAAATCCTTCGAGGAAGCATGCTGTGACGTCATCTGTGCTAGATCTGTGATGCTGGCCAATCAGGAGCTGTGCAGGGACAGGCATCATCCCGCCTCCCTCTCTGACTGGCCAGCAGCACGAAGCAGGAAAGATGACGTTGCAGCAGAACACTTTTACCTGTCTGTATCAGCCTGGGCTCTCATGTAACCTACTGGTTCCGAAACGAAATGCCCATCCCTAATAAAGATGTTATTTATCTGTTCTCTAAAGTACAATGGTGATAAACTTCTGCTCTGTAGGCAAGTAAGTAGGAAAAAATATCAATATGTACTGGTACAGTGCCATAATAGAAGTAATGGAAATGTTTAATAAGAAACTTTTTGGAAGATAGATAAGCCACAGGCAAAGTTACTATAGAAAATGTACATGTGAGCTCAGTTACTCAGAGTAGGGAAGGAGAAGAAGGAAAGGAACAAAAGAGAGCAGCACCATGAGGTAAAACTGATGGTTTTTTATGCCGGTACAATGGTACGTGTAAGGGACCCTCATATTATTTTCATTGAATGTCTGTAAGTAATAATTGTTTAAGGCTATAAAATATATTCTTTACCTTCTAAAATATGACTGAAATATATTTCTCTGGCAATGGTTAAACAATTAATCTGCTATAGTTTTGAAAACCAACGTGAATGTTTCGTGGCCACTCTTGTATGTCATGGTCTCCAACTTTGCACATTGACCTTCAGTGTTGTAAGCCGCCTTGGCTCCTTTCCAGGGAGAAAGATGGGGTTAAAATATTTTAAATAAATAAATAATAGCTACAGTACATGAGCAGGCAATCTATTCGAACCTTACCTGTGAATATTTATTGTTCCAAATGCCCTGGCTAGATTGCTCAGTAAAGACATCACTACACATCGAAATACTCCTGGTTTTGCATCGGGGTTGCCATGATTAAAATTGAATTTAGTGTAAAAGCGTGGGGTTTAGTGATTTCAGCACTGCGACGTAGTAGGCTGGAGACAGCTTCTATGGTAACAACTCTTTATTCAGGAAGAGAACAAGGCTGGGGACTGGGGTGAGGGAGCTACATTTATAGGAACGAGGACAGGCCAGGAAAAGACACATTTTGGAAGGAACAATTACAAGCAATCACAAAGCTGCCTTTTGGCGGGAACCAATAGGATTGAGGATCCAAATGCAGCAACTAGAAATAACCAATGAGCCTGTTCCCTTTGGAAACAGGAAGGCAGTTACTTCAACATAAGCAATTACAGATCAATACACAACATTTAGAATCTCTGAATACTCAAAGTTCAGTTCTGTGTATCCTTTTTGAGCCTGCTGTAAGGTATTTTGAATGCCATTTGGGCATTCTTTACATTTAATCAATTCTGCTGTGCTCTGTTTCACTCGTTTGGACAGTCGGTCACCTTTGACTTCCATCCAAGGCTTCCCACTGACCTTCAGCCCCCTCAGCAGACAAACAACATCTAGCAGACACTTTTGCTGCTACTGCTACTGCTGGATTGGGCCCAGAGGAGCCGCCCTGCTCTACTCTTGCTCCCTTTCCTGCTCCTGGTGAGAGAAACACCTGGGGGGGGGGGGGCAGAGCCGGATAAATACCAGAAGGGAGGGGTGAAGAGAAGGGAATAAAACCCATTTTTACAGGCAAGATGGCGGACGGCACCAGCCTCTGTTCCTGTCAGCTGCACCCTGGCGGGGCCAACTCTGCTTTTTTCAGCTGTTGTGCCGCGTTTTTCTTTGTTAGTTTTCTGGGGGCTGCTGGGCTATGAGGAGGCCTCAAAGGGGGACTTTAAAAGGGGGCTCAAACGGAGGAAGATCAAAGAAAGACCATAGCCACAAGGGACTGGAGTGCTGGAGCGTGGAACGCTGAGCTCGAAACGCTGGAGCCCGAAACGCCAGCTCCCGAGGCTGGTTTGAGCACCCCCGCCCACGGTCCAACTTCGTGGACCTGTTTTCTGCTGCTGATTCCTGAAACGGAGCTACTAGACTTGGACTTACATCGGCTGCCCCGGACTGTCTGGGCTGGGCTGGCTGTCTCCATCCACCGGGACTGTCTAGGCGGATATTGGCAGTGTCTTTCTCCAGCATGGTGGCTGCTGGCATTCGTCTCCGCTTGCCACCCCTGCCCCGCCGGGTGTTTCTGCACAGGCAACTTCGCTTTTGCTTTGTTTTCCACCCTTGCCTTGCCTCGATTGGGCGGTGTGCCCCCCCAGGGCCTCCCGGACATCACTCGACTCTCCCACTTTGTCTGCCGGCTTCTTCGCTGTCTCCTGCGGTCCGTGCTCGCGTCCGGCCCGAGAGTGTTTGCTGTGGGTTGCTGTGGAGATGACGCGCCGATCCATCTCCAACCACCGGGGTCTCCTGGCTGCTTTCGAAAGCTACAGATTGGTCCCATATTATGGTTGCTCTGGTGGGTTTCTGTTGTTGCTCTGCCTGGCTTTGTCGTCTCCCCCCACCGCGTCTCCTGGAACGAGCTTGTTCCACCCACCGCCTTTGATCAACAGGGGAGCAGGGCTTTTCACCATGCCCCGCACCCTTGCGGAGGTTTGCTGAAGCAAGGGTGTGTCCTGTCTCTCAGAAGAATTATTCTTGTTGGGGAGACCCTGTATGTTGGATGTTTATTCCATCTGCCTGCATGGGGGAGAGGTGATTTGGTCTTTCTGACTGTGGTACCTGAGGATTATTACCAACCTCTGTTCTGGGGGCCCGCAGAGGATTGGCCACCAGGTGCCTGTGGCGGACCCTGTCTTCCCCCTTGCTTTAGACCACTACTGGATTTGCCATCTGCAAGGGGAAGAAGATTTGGGGTTGTTAGGTTTGCTTTGAGTTTGTGTTTGGACTTGCAGGGAGAGGGGGGTGTACCATCATCAAGACTTGGAATGCTGACTGCTGTGTATTTCCCACCATGTTTCCATGTAGGAGCCTCTGGAGGCTGATTTCCTTCTCAAGGCCACCAATCAGTACCACCTGGCTTTTACTTCCTCCGGCGTTATCAGTCGCCCATCAGCTGTGCTGGTTTTCTTTCCCGCTATTGCTTTTTTTATCTCCTCCTTCCACCTGCCCTAGCTTATGCCCTTTTTATGTTGGTTAATTACTTATTTTATTTATTGCTTTTATTTTGTGCTTTTAGTTGTTCATTGCATTTGTATTAAGTTGTAATTTTTTTTAGCTTTTTACTCTGTTTGTTTATTACTTTACTGTGTATAGTGTTTTACCTTTTGTGTATTAGTGTTTGTTTACTTTTTTCTTTTTTTCTTTTTTCTTTTTCTTTTTTTTTGGGGGGGGGGTCTGGTCGCCATGCTGGCAGGGACCCGTATCTCAGTGGTGTCTGGCTGTGGGAGATATGCTCTGGGCAGAGGGATCGGTCAGGTAAGAAGAACTCGGGCCAAGCACCTATTGTCTGTCCCCCATTCTGATCCCTCCGCTCACCGCCATGTGCCTGGGTGCCATTCTGCCAGCGCCTCCGACCTGTCCTGCCTCCTGATTAATGCCAGGTCAGTTCATAATAAGACCCCTCTCATCCTCGATTCGATCGTGGATGAGCGAGCTGACCTGGCATGCAGTACTGAGACCTGGGTGGGCGCAGAGGGTGGGGCCTCCCTCTCCCTCATGTCCCCCCCTGGGTTTCAGGTGCAGTGGATGGGCAGATCAGAGGGTAGGGGTGGTGGGGTGGCCATCATTTACAGGGAATCCCTTTACGTTAGCAGTTCTGCGACAATGGTGTGTCCTGGGGTTAAATGCCTCCGTCTATCAGTGGGTCAGCAAGATAAGTTTGGCATTGTGCTGGTGTACTGTGCTCCCCGCAACCCAGCACAATCCCTCCCAGAGATCGCTGAGTTCGTCTCGGCTGCTTTGTTGAGATCCCCCAGCCTTTTGGTGGTTGGGGACTTCAACTTGCATGCCGAGGAGGAACTCTCTGGTGCGACTCTGGAATTCATGGAATCCATGACTTCCATGAACTTATCTCAGCATGTTGTATGCCCCACTCATAGAGTTGGCCATACCTTAGAACTGGTGTTTTCCTCCATGTCGTCAGATTCGCGTCTGGGGGTCAGGGGTATTTTGCTCCTGCCCGTATCATGGTCGGACCACCACCTGCTAAAATTTTCCCTGTCGATCGCCCCCCCCCACCTTGCGGGGAGCGCCGGCCATACATCTGGGCCCGCCCCCGTAGGCTTCTGGACCCTGCAAGGTTCATGGAAGCCTTCGGGGAGCTTTCTGGCGGTCTGGCAGATGATCCGGTCAATGCCCTGGTGGATAGGTGGTATGTGGGAACCACCGGGGTGGTGGACCAGATCGCCCCCAAGCGCCTCCTGCGCTGTGGAGACCGCTCCTCTCTGTGGTATACAGCTGAGTTGCGGTCGATGAAACAAGAACACAGGAGACTGAGGGTCATTTGGAGGGCAAGCCGGACCGAAGAGAATAGGGCTGCACTTAAGCAGCTGACTGGCCGCTACCTTCGCGCGATCAGGGACGCTAGAAGGTCTTATGTCTCCCTGAGAATTGGCGAGGCCTCGAACCGCCAGGCAGAGTTGTTCCGGGTGGTTCGGGACCTCGCCAATCCCAGCCAGCTGAGGCCTCCTCCTAGTGATTTCACTAGTGAGCAATTCGCAGCCCACTTTAGATCTAAAATAGAGGCCATCCGTTCTGACCTGCCCCCCAGTTGCTCTAGCCCACCCTCTGAGATCTCTGCGGCCTCACCCCTCCGTTCTCCCCTCTTGGATGAGTTTGGGCTGGTGTCTCCGGCGGAGGCCTCTAGAGCTATGGCTTGTTGCTGGCCGGCGGCCACCCCCTTCAACCCTTGCCCAGCCTGGCTTATTAAATCTGCCGAAGGGAACATGCCTGAGTGGGTTTCCCGCTATTGCCATGGCCTCTTTTAGGGAGGGATCCTTCCCTGGCTGTCTTAAGGAGACCGTGGTGAAACCCACTCTTAAAAAACCTGGCATGGCATCGGACGATTTATCCAGCTATCATCCGATTGCCATTGTCCCCTTCCTGGGCAAGGTTGTCGAGAGGGTGGCTGCTGTCAGGCTTCAGTCATATCTGGAGGTAAATTGTATCCTGGACCCCTTCCAGTCTGGATTCAGACCTCTTCACAGAACCGAGACTGCCCTGGTCGCTCTGCAGGATGACCTCCTCAGGGAGGCTGACAGGGGGTGTTCCTCCCTGTTGGTTCTCCTTGATCTGTCAGCTGCCTTGATACCGTCGAAAACGGTAACCTACTGGTCCGGCTTGCGGAGGTGGGAATTGGTGGTCAGGCCCTGGCCTGGCTCCGTTCCTTCCTCGGCAGCCGGACCCAGCGGGTTCAGCTGGGTGATGATTTGTCGGCTCCTTGGACTCTCCCTTGTGGGGTGCCCCAGGGGTCAGCAATCTCACCCATGCTGATCAATGTTTATATGACGCCACTGGGGGAGGTCATTAGGAGATATGGAGTTCGCTGTCATCAGTACGCTGATGACACGCAGCTCTATCTCTCCTTTTCGTCATCTGCAGTGGAGGCAGTTCACTCCCTTGATCTGTGTCTGGAGTCCGTTCTGGAATGGACCAGAGATAACCGGCTCAAGCTGAATCCGGAGAAGACAGAGGTTCTGTTCTTCGGGGTGCTCTCGTCTGGGTACAATGGCCCCCTTCCTAAGCTGGGGGGTGTTTCCCTCCAGCCTACGGACAGGGCCAGGAATCTGGGCGTGGTCCTGGACTCAGCCCTCTCCCTGGAAGCCCAGGTGATGGCTGCTTCCAGGGCCGCTTTTATCCACCTCCGCAGGATCACCCAAATCCGCCAGTACCTCGATGAGTCCTCCCTGAGGACAGTAGTGCAGGCCCTAGTAATCTCGAGGATCGACTACTGCAATGCCCTCTACGTGGTGCTGCCCTTGACCCTGGCCCGGAGGCTACAGCGGGTGCAAAATGTGGCGGCCAGGCTGGTGGTGGGTGCCCGTAGATATGAGCACATCACCCCAGTCCTGGCTCGCTTGCATTGGCTCCCCGTTGTCCTCCGGATCAGGTTCAAGGTCTTGGTTTTGACTTTCAAAGCCCTCCACGGCCTGGGACCAGAATACCTGGCGGAGCGTATCTCTCAAAGGTCAACTGGGTCCAGACCCACGAGACTGGTGCAGGTGCGCTCACTGAGGGTGGCCACACCCAGAGAGGCGCGGAAATCGTGTACATGAGACCGCGCCTTCTCTGTGGTGGGCCCCATGCTTTGGAATCATCTCCCCAGTGAGCTGCGCCTGACAGAGTCCCTGCCCGCCTTCAAGAAGGCCTTGAAGACCCACCTTTTCAGGGAGGCATTTGGCAACCTTTCCAGTTAGTTGGGGTTTTTTTTCCTTTTCCTTTTCCCCTTGCTCTATTGCATGGGTTTTGCCACCTTCTTGTCCCCCCCTGCATTAACATTGCTTGGGTCTTGCCTTTTGTTCGTGTTTTTTTTATTACCTGGTTTTATTGTTGTAAGCCGCCCAGAGTTCCCAGTGGGAAGATGGGCGGGAAATAAATAAATAAATAAATAAATAAATAAATAAATAAATAAATAAATAAATAATTTTGTTGCACTATGTGATTTTGGTGTTTGCCAAGTACAACAGGTTTTGGATTGAATTTAGCATTGCTTTAATCAAGCACTATACCAATTCCGAACTTAGTATTATTTATTTATTTATTTATTTATTTATTTATTTATTTATTTATTTATTTATTTAATAGTTTTACCATACCTTTCTCCTTGGAAAAGGATCCAAGGTGGCTTACAATAATGAGGGACAGTATACAGTCCAGAACATTTAAGACATATTCAAGTTAAGAAGAGGGAATTTAAAGAGGCATTTTAGAACAGTAACATTAGAGCTACAAAGAGTATGCAAGAAGAAAAGAAAATCCATTATGAGGGGTGAGAAACACTAGTGTTCTTATGAAATCAGTCAATGCAATCATGTATGGCAATCCACATAACGTCACATAGTAGGTAGTCCCTCATTCAGGGAAAACTTGCCTGAAGAGAAACGTCTTTGCCTGCTTCCGGAAAGATAGCAGAGATGGGGCAGTCCTGGCCTCCAGTGGGAGGGAGTTCCAAAGTCTGGGTGCAGCAACAGAGAAGGCCCTTTCATGGGTTCTTTTGAGACAGATCTGAGAAGGTGGAGGGAAGGAGAGAAACGGTTCATACTGCGATATTCGGTCTTTGGACCCAGGCCGTTTTGTGTTTTGTAGGTTAAAGTCAGCACCTGTAATTGTGCCCGATAGCTGATTGGTAGCCAATGGAGCTGCTTTAGTAGGGGTGTAATGAGATATCTGTAACCCACCCCAATTAGCAATCTGGCCGCTGCTTTCTGGACCCATTGAAGTTTCCTGAGACTTTCTTAATATATTTTTTGAAATGTGATTTACCAGATATGACCATTTTTAATGCTTGTGAGTGCTGGCTTTGTTGAATAAAAGCTGTAGAGGCAGGCAACAGCTGTCTCCAGACAAGCTCTATATGAGGAATGAAATAAAGAATCAAGTCCCTAGGGCAGAGGGGAAAGTGGGGACATGGAGACAGACACACACACACCAGTGCGAATGTACCACATATCTTACCTTTGGACTAAAGGTTGTTCCCTGTGGGTGCCCACAGCAGCATAAAAAATGTGTGGCATTAAATTGTTTCCTAAAAATTCAAACCAAGTCACGATTTAATTCAACAGTGTTGCATGACTCCTTGGGTCGGAGTGAGAAAATTCTTCTTGAATAAATCCATTCCGAAATCAGTCATTGAAAGAGAGGGCACACTTCCAAAAATACTGCCAACTGGATCCTACCTAATAAAGGCCATGCTCACTTGTCTGTGGCCAAGCTGATGATGTCAAAATACCTTCCTCCTTCACTTAATCAGCTAGTTAATTGACTGTTTCTTTTCCTTCCCATTATCAGCCCCAAATCTGTTCTTGAGAACAGTTGTTGTTCAGTCGTTCAGTCATGTCCGACTCTTCGTGACCCCATGGACCAGAGTTCGCCAGGCCTTCCTATCTTCCACTGCCTCCCGGAGTTTGGTCAAATCCATATTGGTTGCATCGATGATGCTGTCCAACCATCTCATTCTCTGCCGTCCTCTTTTCCTTTTGCCTTCATTCTTTCCCAACATCAGGGAATTTTCCAAGGACTCCTCTCTCCTCATGAGGTGGCCAAACTACTGGAGCCTCAGCTTCAAAATCTGTCCTTCCAGTGAACATTCAGGGTTGATTTCTTTCAGGATGGATAGGTTTGATCTCCTTGCAGTCCAGGGGACTCTCAAGACTCTCCCCGAGCACCACAGCTCAAAAGCATCAATTCTGCGGTGATCAGCCTTCTTTATAGTCCAGCTCTCTCTTCCATACATCTCTACTGGAAAAACCATGAGAACAGTAGAACAGCATTAATGTCTCCTCCTCCGAAACCAAAGGCTAAACTAGTAATACTCTTAGCAACCAGTGAGACACTGTCTTCTTGTTTCATAAAGCCAGTGAAGAGTAATGGAATCTCATATACATCTTCCAGGGTGTTTGGTGACATGCTGCATTTTTTCTGCTCTGCTCTGGAAAATCTTCCCTTCAGCAGCCATTCCTGAATAAAATGGATCTGGATATAACCACAGGTATGTGAATATGTCAGCTTTTTCACCACTGAAATATAATCCAGTCCATCCCCTTAGGTCATCTGAGAAGGTCCTTCTATGTGTGCCGTCGCCCAAGGAGGTGTGTGGGGTGGCAGCAAGAAATATGGCCTTCTCGGTAGTGGCACCGATATTATGGAATTCCCTCCCCTTTCAGTTATGAACTGCCTCCACCCTGTAAGCATTTAAGTGAGGCCTTAAGACATTTATTTATGCAAGCTTTTCTGAGCCTCCATTCTTTTATTATAATATCGTAATATTCCACTTTTATTGGCTGGGGGCTTTTTAAACTCTGCTGCTGCTGCTGCTTTAGTATTGTTTTTATAGTGTTTTTATTATTGTTTTTAAATGCTGTTTTTTTGCTATTTTTAATATTTCATGTATGAGCTGTTTTAATATACCGTATATACTTTAATATACTGTTTTAATAAACATTAGGAAGAATTTCATGACAGTTAGAGCTGTTCGGCAATGGAATATGCTGCCACAGAGGGTGGTGGAGTCTCCTTCTTTGGAGGTTTTTAAACAGAGGCTGGATGGCCATCTGTCGGGAGTCCTGTGATGGAGGTTCCTGTATGGCAGAGGGTTGGACTAGATGACCCTTGAGGTCTCTTCCAACTCTATGATTCTATGATTCTATGATTCTATTAAATTAGGGTTGTAAGCCACCTTGGGTCCCTTCGGGGAGAAAGGTGGCATAGAAATCATCATCATCATCATCATCATCATCATCATCATCATCATCATCATCATCATCATCATCATTGAATATTGGTGGAGATATCCCACAAGTAAGATATTTTTCATCCTCAGTATCTATGGTATGTGTTGAGGAAGCAAAAAACAATGGACAATTGTTTTGTATAGCCACAATGTATGGGCATGCAGAAAACTCCTTGGCGAATACAAAACCCACTGGGCTGAAATCTGATATAGGGGTGTAAATCTTTGTTTTTTCAACAAATTACAATGAAATCAAAATTTTCCACCCCGTTGGAGAATTACAGTACATTTTATACATTGTTCACATTTTGTTTTGGGGTTTTTTTTGCAAAAAAAAAAAGATGAAAAGGGTGTATCACACACAAAATAACCCTCTTCTATTGTGTTTACAAACTTGTGTCCCCATTTCTAAAAATCCAGAGTTTACAGAGAAGTATGGTATGAATAAGTGATGTGTCCATTGATATCTGTCCAAGTAACAGTTGCTTAAGTCTATGACATATGTGTGTTACTTTCTACAATATCATTTTCTATAATTATTATAATTTTATTATTTAAAGATTTTGCCTTTTTAAAGTGATAGTTTTCGTGCATATAAAATATAGATTCAATATAAGTGAATAAAGCTAGCTGGGTGGCTCAGTGGTTTAAGTATCTGGATACAGACTCAGAAGTTAGGAGCAAACCTATGTGGCCTTAGACAAGTGGTACAGTCTTCGAAAATTCCCCAGAAGACAGGAATAGTAAGATGATTATAAGAAGTTGCTAGGTTGTTGAAATTGTTGCATTTTAGATCAAGTTGTAAAAAAGTTTTTTTCCCCCCAAACACCAGTATCAATACTACTTCCTTTCTGAAAGAGAATGTTTTGGTTCTTTTCGTGGGCCGACTTCAGCACTATAAAACATAAAAGTTCATCTGGATATCATTCTGTGAAGGAGCCCATGGCAAGAACAGATCAGCCAAAGTTTCGGAGTTCAATTCCCCACAGTTGTTCCTTGACAGGGGGGTGGATTCGATGATTCATAGTGCCTCTGCCAGCTCTACAGATGGTGAGGGTGAGGGTGAGGGTGAGGGTCATCGTGATGGTGATGGTGATGGTTAAGGGGGAGGAGGAGGTAAGTTCAGCTGGGCCATTTGTTTCATTACAAATGATGGATGAATATAAACATATACATTGGTACCTCAACTTACGAATTTAATCCGTTTCGGATTCATGCTCTTGAAAAACTACTCTTAAGTCGGGGTACCTATCTTTACTCTTAAGTCAGGGTACCTATCTAAAATTTGAAAAAAATAAGTTAAAAAATTTAAAAAATGAAAAAGATATTTGTAATTTGAGCAGACCATATCTAAAATTTGCAAGGCAGCTGTTAAAACGCCAACAGTTTTCCGCTTTTAAGTCAAATTGCTCTTAAGTGCTGCTTTTAAGTCGGGGTACCACTGTATTACTACTCAAATTCAGAATGAGGCAAGGCTTTTAAAAAAAGAGATCAGTTTTGAAAGAAGTCACTGAACGTTTCAAGGCAACAAAAATATTCACATAAAGTAGTGAGTACCTTGAACTTGATCCTTCCAAATAAAGACCATGCTAAGCAGCCCAGCCAAGTTCATGATACCAACATGCCTTCTTCTTGCATTTAATCAGGTCGTTCGTCAACTGTTTATCAGCCCCACATCTGCATTTCTCAAGAGCAGTAGGACAGCGTTAAAGTCTCTTCCTCCCAATCTTGAGTGTAAACTGATAATTTTCTTAGCAGCCCTTGTCTTCCTGTTACATAAAGCTAGTGAAGAGGGGAGAAAGAGCAATGGAATCCCTTCTATGTCTTCCAGGCAATTTGGTGGCATGTTGTCTTTTTCTTCTGTGTTCTGGCAACTCTTCACTGCACCCTCCTTTCCTGAATAAAATGGATCTGGATATAACCATAGGTATGTTTATATTTTGGTACCTCTACTGTTTCTTGTTAATCTCTTTGTTAGGCTTTCTCTGCATCAGAGATCAACCTCCTTTTTCATACAGTGATCCCCCGCCTATCGCCGGGGTTAGGGACCTGACCCAACCCACGATAACTGAAAATCCGTGATATGCGGATGCAGGTCAGGTCGGGTGTGGGGGCCCTAACTGGGGGCTCTTGTACTTACCCCCAGCCTGGTGCTGCCCCGAATGGGACTGCGAGATCCTTCCCAGGCCTTCTGGAGGCCCCTGGGAAGGCCCTCGCAGGCCTGTTCGGGGCAGCACCAGTCCTGGGGTAAGTATGGGAGGCCAGAAACAGCCTTTGCCTCTTACCCAAGGGGGGCTTTTTCATATAATATGGTCCTGCAATATAGCGGGACCGCTGTATATGAACTGCGATAGGGCGGGGGACCCCTGTACTTATATTCAGTGATGTCCAAGGCATACATGTATGTATGTATGTATGTATGTATGTATGTATGTATGTATGTATGTATTAGAGATGGGCACGACTTGAAAAAAAATTTTTTCGAGTTGTCGTTAGTCGGGCCGGTCCCGTTTCGGGTCGTTTCCGGTTTTCGCGAAAATTCGCAAAAATTAGTCGGTTCGTTTTTTCGTTTTTTCATTTTCGTTAGTACTGTTTTTGGGGGGGGAGCGGGCTCCTGGAGGCACCTCTGTGGGGTGGGTGCCTCCTCTGGCCCGCTATAAAGGGAAAGTGGGCTCCTGGAGGCACCCGTGGGTGCCTCCTATCACCCTAGGAAGGGGAAGCAGGCTCGGGGAGACCCCTCAACATGGGGGTCTCCCCTCTTCACCTGCTGCTGCTAAATGCTATGCAATAGCCATATGGATATTGCATAACATAATGTGCAGACGTGAGACCAGTGTGAGAGTCATAGGCTCATACCTTCCCTACACAAGGAAGGCTCCCGCACCACCATGTCTCACACAGAAGGGAATTGTACTTGCTGCGTGTAGTGCAATGCAAGCAAGTAGATCTGGCTTTAAGGTGGCTTAGTGCAAGAGCTAGGGTTAGGCTAGTGACGGGTAAGGTTACGGTGGGCTAGTGGGTTGCACCTCTGGGTGCCTCTCTGACCCACTAAGAAGACAGTCTGTGACGTATGGGTACGGAGTCAAGGGTTAGGGTTAGGGCTAGGGCAGGTTTTAGGGGGCTTTTTGGCACATCCCAGAAGTCTCCATGGCCAAGTGGCCATGCGACTGGTGGGATGGCTCCAAAAATTTGCATGGTTGTCCACTCCCACATGGCTGGCCACTTGGCCAGCCCATCATTGCGCAGGTGTAAATAAAATAAAATAAAATAAAAAATCAATGGAGGACAGAGGAGGAGAGGAGAGACATTTTGTTGCAAGAAAAAACCCACTGCTACTGTGAAAAATCTGGCAGTTTATAAATTTTCGCGTGTTTCTGTTGTGCTTGTGTGTTTTTGGACCACGATTTCAAAAACAATATTGCGTTCGCCGCCCCATTTTGGATCCCCCGCCCGCACCGCATGGCATGGCGATGGCGACTTGCGAGTCCGGCTGCCCAGGACGGGGGGGAGGCGGGACCCCCCCTCCAGAAACCACCCCTCCGGTAGGTGCCCTGCGCCCTTAGTCAAGCAGGCATTTTTTCCGCCTGCTTTTTTGGCCCGGGAATGGGTGGGGGGAGAGTTTAAAAGTTTTTTCCTGTGCCGTCCGTGCCGCTTGCTTGCGCTTTAATTGCGGCGGCCGGCGGCGAGACTGGGCTTTTTGCTGGCTGCGAGCCTGCGGCGAGTCCCACCAGAGCAGCCCAGGACGGGGGATGAGGGGGGAGGCCGGGGACCTCCAGAAACAACCCCTCTGGTAGGTGCCCTGAGGCACGGCAGGCATTTTCCCGCCTGCTTTTTGGCCGGGAACCGGGTTTTTTTAACTTTTAAAAACTTTTTTTCTGTGCCGCGTGTGGCATCGCGCGATCTCGCGATGCAAGGAACGAGCACGACAAATCAGACCAAAATTGTTCGTTCGTCGGTTCGAGCTCGAAGTCTGGGGGAGTAATTCCCGTTACCGTTTCCGTAGAGTAACGGAACCGAGTAACGGAAACGGAAACGGAAATACCGCTAAGTCGTGCCCATCTCTAGTATGTATGTATGTATGTATGTATGCATGCAGGCTTGCTTGCTTGCTTGCTTGCTTGCTTGCTTCATAAAACAGTCTGAACATCCTGTGCTGAAATAATTATGCACCACAGAATGTATGTATATATTAATGCCTATATGAATGTTTAAATGTGTTTGCTATGACCAGATTGATATACAGCCACTCCTCACTTAACGCATGAGTTCTGGTCCAGGTCATTAAGCAAATAGGTCAGTAAGTTAGAAATCAACTGGAAGAGAAGCCGCTACTGCCATCTTAGTAAAAAATGAAGAAAAGCTTCTGCATTGCTCCTGGCTGGTTTGAGAGCTGCAAGGAACCATAAAGGGGATGAGACAAAGGGAGTCCTTGGGGCTCACACAAAATGAGTCTTCTCCGTTGTGGAACTCGCTCCTCACCATGGTTCATGGCTGAGTTGAGAGCAATGAAGCAACAACACAGAAGACTTGAGAGCAGATGGAGAAAGGACTGGTCGGCATCTAATCAGGTTGTCATTTGTTTACTGACCAGGCACTATTTTTGGGCAGTCAGGGAGGCTAAAAATCTTTTGCCTCCCTCAGAATTGGTAAGGTCTCAAACCGCCAGGTGGAATTGTTCTGGGTGGTTTGAGACCTCACAAAACCTGGTCAGCCTGAGCCTCCTCCTAGTGATTTCACTAGTGAATAATTTGCAGCCTTCTTTAAATCCAAAATTGAGGCCATCCCAACTGGTCTAGACTCCGGTTGTTCTAACCACCCCTCGAGTATCCCGAGCGCCACACCCGCTGAGTCACCTCAGCTGGTTGAGTTTGGGCCTGTATCATCGGCTGAGGCCTCCAGGGCACAGGCCTATGGAAGGCCAAGCGTGTTGTTCGTCTGTGGAACTCCCTGCCACAGGAAGTGGTGATGGCATCTGGCCTGGATGCCTTCAAAAGGGGATTGGACAGATTCCTGGAGGAAAAGTCCATCACAGGTTACAAACCATGATGGAGATGTGTAATCCCCAGGCTTAAAACCAGGGTACTTCAAGGGCCAGATGCAAGGGAGTGGTAGCAGGAGACAGATATCTAGTCTTGTGCGCTCCCAGATGCCTTTGGTAGGGCCACTGTGAGATACAGGAAGCTGGACTAGATCGGCATTTGGCCTGATCCAGCATGGCTCTTCTTGTGTTCTTTTGTTCCTCCTTCGACCCTTGCCCATCCTGGCTTATCAAATCTGCCAGAGCCAGTAGCTCCAGTTGAATCCATGGTAAATTTGGAGGTGTGTATCTGTTTGTACAAGAGCCTAGTGGTGTGTCGGAGTCCTCAGTGTCAGCATTTTTTCATCTTACTTGGCTCAACACACTCCACTGGGACCATTAATGGAAGCATATGACATGCAGCAATCCAGCCCAGTACGGCATCAAGCCAAGCACTGTTGGCCCACCAGCTTCTCCCAAAGTGAGGAATAAAAATTATAATTCAGCCCTTTATAGTTTTTGTTGTTTGCTTTTGAATAGGACCTGATTTGGGGGCTTTAGTCCCACTAGAGGAAGACATCCAAAACTGTGAGTACATTAATATCTTTCACTTGCCGTTCGGAGAGAATGAAGGGAAGGAAAAGGACAGCTTGGATGATAGCAAAGGAGAGGATGTGGGCACTGGATTTCCTCATGTATGTTGGTGTGGATGACAGGCATTGAGCATGTACTTCCAGTACATTCAGTTGACTTAACAGAGCTAAGATGGACTAAGTTATCCCATAGCTGCAACATAACAAAGCAGTTAGGATGAAGGTGACAATTCAAATGAGGGGCCAAAAGAATAGCTCAGCTGGTTGTACAAAGGAGAAGGATATCTAAGTCAATTCAAGTTCTCCTGAATTGAGTCCACCATTCTGACCTGAGGCAGCTATTGTCTTAGAGGATGAGTAGCACACCCACTCTGTTGGGTTTCCCAAAGAAATGGGTCAGAAAGCTGAGCATGAGCTACCCCCTCCTGTGGTGGGCACTGCTGGAAGACTGAGTGGCTATGGTGGGCTCCTGGGGGTACCATTTAATGATGGTAATGCTTGTGTGTCTCTAGTCCTCTGACTAAGGACCGCCAGCATGGGAAACCTTCTGAGGAGAACTCAGGCTGCAGCTGGCTTTAAATCTTGTGACTTGATTTGGAAATTGAATGGTGAAAGTTAGGCTAGTTGAAACCAGGCTGGGAAATTGGAGCGGTAAATAAATAAATAAATAAATAAATAAATAAATAAATAAATCTATAGCAAACTTTATATGCATGTTCATAAAACAGGAATGTTCTACATTCTCTCCCTGAAATCTCATTTAAAGAATGTCATTAAGGATTGCTTTCATGACGAGGGATTTATTCAGAGCAATTATTATTGAGTCAGAAGTGCATGAAACTGTGGGAAAGTTTGTACTTTGGCTCCTAAGGTATGTTAAATATTGTAGCAAGCAATCTGCCTCAAATTTTGTATTTCGTATAGATTTCACAAATATGGGCAGCAACATGTCAGTGATACAACGATACCTGACAGAAGTTTGGTAAGTGCATCATGTTATTTGAACTGACTTACCTCAAAAGGTTGTTGTGAAAATATGGTGAGTAGTTTTATCTTATTGAAAGAAATGTGTGGGGGGGGGGGGAGAGAAAGAGAGGGAGAGGGAGAGAGAGAGAGAGAGAGAGAGAGAGAGAGATTTGTCTTTAAATTAAAAATATATTTATTTTGCCCCTGTCAGTTTTCTGGATTGATCTGGAAAGGATTTGTATGTGGATGAGTGAATGACTCTGTCTAAATGCCAGTCTGTGGATCCAAAATATGATATAAACTGATTTCCATGTTTATTTTACTTCATCAGCTTTTATTAGTATTCATCATATGCCCTCCACAGACCTCTTGAAGTTCCTGCTGTCGAGAACAAACCAAACAATTACACAGTCTGCAGCTAAGTTTTTATTTGCAGTTTTGAGAATTCGCGAAAGTTATCACTAGATAGTCATATGATCGGGAGTAATCTTATCTGATATATTTTAATGTTTTTTATGTATTTGATATACTGTATTTTATAAAAGTCTATTTTTAATTACTTGGGTCAGTGACTGTATAATAAATTTGTTTGATTGACGGAGAATAAAATACAATAATATTCTAGTATTTATCAAATACATTTATCAATGTCATCCACCCAGAAGTGGCCCGAAATAAAAAAACCAATACAGTGGACCCTCGTATAACAAACAGTTTCTAACACATAAAATCTGTACAACATAAAAAATTCTGGAGATAGGGGAAAATTGCTTAACAGAATTGCCTATGGGCTGAATCTGTACAACATAAAATAGTTGTGATTAGGGATTACTGTCTTTAATGCATTCCTATGGGAAATTTGTATAAAGGAAAATTTGCTTAACAGAATTTCATTTGGAATGAATTAATTCCTTTATACAATGTACCACTGTACTTTGATACATGGGGGATGAAAGGTTTAGACATCATTTGAATGGCGGAATTGTAAACATGGTTTCTCTTTTATTTTTATTTTTTTTAAAAACAGGACTGCATTCGACCTTATTACAGAGGTTGAAAGCCAGATTCCATATGTTTCTATACCTTCGGGACACTCCAATAATAGGTCTTCTCTTCATCTGAACATTAATGGAAGTATTGGGAAAGGACTTCCAGTGAATGCTACAGATGATTTTGATACCTTATCAAAATATGTTATCAACAGCTTTCTTGCCGTCTTCTGTCTCGGGGGACTTGTGGGCAACGGGATGGTCATTTGGCTTCTTGGCTTCCGAATGAAGAGGAACCCCTTCACCACCTACATCCTCAACCTCTCCGTAGCTGACTTTGGCGTCCTCCTCAGCCTACTTTGCACGGCAGCCCTTGCAATGAGAATCACCCACTACAGAACAAGGGATATTTTCTCTCTCCTTTTTTTAATATCGTTCGAACTCTTTTTCTTCACCTATTCGGCTAGCCAGTTCCTCTTGACGGCCATCAGCATCGACCGATGTGTGGCCGTCCTTTTCCCTCTTTGGCATCGATGCCACCGGCCAACCCATCAATCCGCCGTCATCTCTGCCCTAATATGGGTCCTCTCCTTCCTCCTCTCAGCCATTCACTTCATTCTACTGGAAACCCAGCAATCTGGACGCCACCCATTAATTTTTCAGCTTATTGTGAATGTTTTCCTTTGCACTCCGCTCATGGTGGTCTCCACTTTCACCCTCTGCACCCACTTCTGCTGTAAGACACAACAACGTCGGCAAGAAAAGCTCATCACTGTTATTTTGCTTGCCCTCTTTGTCTTCCTTATCTTAAGCTTGCCTCTGAATGTGACATATATCATTCATTCTCACATTGCTCCTCAGCCGAAACCACTGGTGGTGGGTTTGGTGTGTTCCTCTCTGAACAGTAGCGTGAACCCACTGATCTATTTCTTAATTGGTGGGAGGCACAAGAAAGTTCAACTCAGGGCCTGCCTAAAGTTTGCCCTGCAGACGGTGTTTAAGGATGAGGAAGACAGCTTGGGAAAAACAACAACAACAAGTGAAAGTATTTTATAGCACGCCCTTTCTTCGGAATTATTGCCAGTTTTTACATAATATTTTCTGAGTCTGTGCCTGGTTAAACCTGAAATAAACTAAGGAAGTGCAAACACTGCAACGTTTAAGTCTGATTTATTTAGGCTAAGCCAATAGACAACAGTCAGTGGTCGGTGTGAGAGAGCAAACAATCATTGATACAGCACCCGTTTTTATAGACTCAAAGCTTTCCATTGATCTGCATTGGTGGGTGATTATCCAGTGTGTCCTGATGATCTAATTCCCTGAGCTGTTATGCTCTTGATGGTCCAAATCTCCTTGAGTCAGTGTTCTGTACATTGGTTTCCTATTGATTGATTGGGTCCAGTCTGGTTCAGCCTGGGAATATGGCGTTCCAGACAATGTCAGGGAACTCTAAGCTCCTGCCCCTCAGGTACACTTAACCCTGGGGATAATTCTCTCTCCCACATGCTATGTTTAAGCTTCAGCCACATCCTAAAGCCCCTGTATACTACCAGTTGATTTACATTCTTAATGTATTCAAGTTCCTTGTAAGCCCCTTTGCCCCCAAAGCCCGGAGTAAGGGGGCCAAGACACACTGTTTGTGTAAAATTGGACCACACTTTATGAACACCACAACAAACAATCTCAGCAAAATGGGGGCCACATGCTTCTCTGCATTGTCAGCTGTAGATAATCTGCCATATCCAATATTTCCAATAGAGGAAGATCTGAAAGATCTATACTATACTAATTTCAACAACAGTGATGCAGATTGGTGGGTCAGTCAGGTCTTCCTGCACAGACTAGCATGTCTAGAACGCTCTTCTTCATTGGCCCCCATAGACCTTCCTCTGAGCAGCAGCCTGCTTGTGTTACTGGGATAGTCATAGAATCATAGAATCACAGAATCACAGAATTATAGAACCATAGAGTTGGAAGAGACCTCAAGGGCCATCTAGTCCAACCCCCTGCCATGCAGGAACCCCCATCACAATATTTCCGACAGATGGCCATCCAGCCTCTGCTTAAAAACCTCCAAAGGAGTCTAATCAAGGTACCTATCCTTCTAATACTGTGTCCTGGTCTACCAGGATCTATTTCTGAAGGATAGCTTCTTAGGAATGGCCAAGCTAAGACAGCAAGCACATAGGTTGTGCCTAGAAATGGGCACGAAATGTAAAAATGGCATTTCGTTTTATTTTGTTTTGTTTCGTTTGAAACAATTTTTTTAAAGAAATCATTTTGTTTTTTGTTTTGTTTCATTTTTCATTTTTCATTTATTTATTTTTTATAACCTGTTGGGGCCCTGCTGGCCAATTAGCACTTTTTTTTTACAAGCACCGATCAGTGGCTCACGGGGCCCTGCTGATGATCCTTGTAACTATTCCCAGTTAGCACTCTGGATGCCACATTTTGGACCTGCTGAAGCTTCCAAATACTTTCCAGAAGTGTTTGGAAGTGAAGTGTATAACACAATAATCCACCTGACACGTGTCACCGTAATCAGATCAGACCTCTCCAGGCACACCCATTTTAATTGTGTAGATGCACTCTTGGCCAAAATTTGGCCATCCAGATTCAGAGATGGATCTAGGAGCACACCCAAGATACATGCCTGTGTTTTGTTTTCTCATGCAGCTTCCTTGAGAATAATTTTGCAAAAGATATACTGTACCGTATTTGGCACAAAAACTCTTTTATTGTGTGAAGAAGGTAGGTCTCTGTTGGTGGGAATCCAGAGTTTACTATCAACTAATAACCCACAACTGGTGGCATATCTGGAGACTCCCGCTTGAAAGCTAAATGAGTTTAGTCAAGTGAAAAATACAACAGAGTTCCCATCATCAGATATGGCACCTTCTTCAAAGATCATTTTTCATGGCTGCCTCTGGTCTGATATACATCTCATAAACTGGGCTGAACAGTTTATGTTCTACCGTGATAGACAGAAGCTGAACTGAGATATGATCAGAGCTCATGACTATCCCTTCTACCAGCTGACTGAATCCGGTAGATTCAGATCTGTGGTTTCAAAGCGATCATGCCAATGGACAAATGGTGCAATCGCATGAACAAGATGGCAACCATTATTTGAAATATGTTTATAAGACTTGGAAGGGTGGGTTCTATCCGCCTTCAAAGCACTGACGATGAGGATAGGATATTCATCCATTCTTTTTTGCCTTAGTCCAAATAAAAAAACCCAAAATCATTATTAGATTTGAGCAGGAAGCATCCATCCATCTCATAAAACAAAGCAAAGTGTTCTACTTATATACCGCCCCATAGTACTTCAAGCGCTCTCTGGGTGGTTTACAGTTTAATTATACAGGTTACACATTGCACACACACACCCCAGCAAGCTGGGTACTCATTTTACCAACCTCGGAAAGATAGACGGCTGAGTCAACCATGAGCCGGCTATCTGGAATTGAACCCCAGGTCATGAGCACAGTTTTAGCTGCAGTACAGGCATTTAACCACTGTGCCACGAGGGGAGTACATCAACACGTGATGGGTAGGAAGATGTTTTTGGCCACTACTATGCACACTGTGATTGCAGCATGGCTTGGAAAAGCCATTTTGTGGACTTGCAGGTCTCAGAGTTTACCAACCAGCATGCTCACTCGACAGGTTAGTCTGAAGATCCTGGAGAAGGGAGAAGAAGAGGAGGAGGAAGATGGAGATTCATTTAAAAACCCGAGTCTGAAACCATTCCTGACCACTGCAACACATACATTGGTATCTGTGCAGCAGTTTAAAGATTTAAGGGTTTTATTTGCAATAAGCTTTCATGCTGTCCACATGACTCCATCAAATGCATGGTGTTTTGCAAGAGTTATTATACCCCTGCCATCACCACAACTTGCCACAGGATGTGGTGATGGCATCTAGACTGGATGTCTTAAAAAGGGGATTGGACAGATTCTTGGAGGAGAAGTCCATCACAGGTTACAAACCATGATGCAGATGTATAATCTCCAGGCTTAAAACCGGCGTACTTCAAGGACCAGATGCAGGGGAGTGGTAGCAGGAGACAGATATCTAGTCTCGAGCACTCCCGGACACATTTGGTAGGGCCACAGTGAGATACAGGAAGCTGGACTAGATGGACCTTTGGCCTGATCCAGCATGGCTCTTCTTATGTTCTTATGTTCTTAAAGAGCTTTGGGTCCTTTAAAGTTGAAAGGTGGGATAACAATCTTCTAAACAAATTAATTAATGACAAGGGTATTCAGTGGGGCGACTTGGAATGGAAATACAAAAATGGAACAACATCCATTACCTTAACTGAGCTCATTCACAAGACAACAGCTTAACCAGTGAACTCATGCATTGTCATGAAAAAAAATCAAAGTTATTGTCATGAAAGTTAAAGTAGCATATTTTCCAGTGATGATCAAACATTTAATGCATATCTCTGGAAGAGGTCATAGTTTCCACACTCCCACTATTTGCCTCCTCATTCCCCTTTGTTTGTTTCTTCCAAATCAAATGGCACACATCTGTATGGGCTCCCTGAGCTAATCTCATGAATCTGTCTGGGGTGTGTTTTCTCTAAATATGGATGCGGAAATCTAGAGCAATCAATGATAAATGCACCCAGAAACCACAGCAAGCAACGAAATATTAATCTTTCTTGATATACACCATAATGGCCCAGGCTACTTGACATGGTTCCCATTTCCCCATTGGTAACAACTCTGTGAGGTAAAATTGGCTGCAAGGTCATGAAGGGCCGCCATTTATGTAGGAGCTGCAGTGGCCAAGCACATTTTCTTCCTGTTCCGTTCCATCACTCTCATCATTACACCACTCTGCCTCTTTCAGATCACCACTTGCTTCATAGACAGTGCAAAGGATGAAGAAGAAGGGTAGAAAAAATACAGGATAATTCAAGGGCCTTATATGTGGTTGAGTCTCCTTCTTTGGAAGTTTTTAAGCAGAGGCTGGATGGCCATCTGTCGGAAATACTGTGATGGGGGTTCCTGCATGGCAGGGGGTAGGACTAGATGGCACTTGAGGTCTCTTCCAACTCTGTGATTCTATGAATTTCTTTTCTACTCGTAATTTGATTTTACAGCTTTGCTTCCCTGTGTTCAGAACTTTTAGGCCTGTTTTAAGAATCTGGGCAGGAGGGGGGTTTTTTTAGGTGGTGCTAGATAATATTTCAAGCAGTTTTTAATTTCATAGGGCTTGATTTTGTATGGTAGATTTCATTCAAAGGGTTAATTTGGTTTGCTCAGTATATGATATGGTTCAAATAGCTAGGATGAAATCACAGTCTGATTTGCATAGGAGAATTCATGTATGGAACAATGGGTTTGATTCTGTTCATATTATCATTTTCTTCACAAAATGTGGCTGTTTTTCTACCTGGGAAAGTTCCTTCCTCTTTGTTCTCTGTGTTAAACTCAAATAAACATTTCCATTAATTATACCTACAAGTGGACTACTATCATTTCCGGTTCTGCCCACCGGGTAGCACCTTATTTTCACCATGTGTAATAGCACTGGCCAACAGTACCATGTATAATCTTATGAGTGCTATTTATAAAAATAACAAGAGTTTGTGAACCAAAAAGGGTTTTAATTTTTTAGTCATAGTCCAGAAATTAAAACCTTCAATGAACAGGTAAAAGCAAAATAGAAGAGCAATGTTTCAAGCTGTTACATAATTCATAGGATTTTGAGCCTTTACTTCTTTTATAATTTTAAATGTGTTTTCCTCCTTCTAGCTAGCTAGATGTCTTTTTTTCAAAGGACATTTGACAATACCAAGCTTCTATTCATAGCTTTTTTGCAAACAGACCACATTCATTCCCACATCCAGTTCTGAGAGTACTAGTAGCTATGCTACAGTTCTTTCAGATTAACTAATTCTGACACATGCAAACTTTTATGTACAAAGCAGAACCTTGCTAGCCAGAATGATATAGATAATCAGCTTACATCTGCATTCATAAGCATTTTTTCATTTTTCACCTGTCTTAACTGCCACTCTTGGTACACACCAACTCACACAACTATCAATCGAATCCTGAAAATCTAACTACCTCCCAATGAAGGTTTCCATATAGGTTTTGACAAGTAACATTCCTTTCCTCCACATTAATTCTTCCCCAGTCCTGTGGCACGCAAACTGCTTTCCAGAAATCCTTTTCCTCCAAATGACTGCCTAAGTAAACTACAGTTAACTTGTGGCACTGTTTAGCGTAAAATACCTTTTCTATTCACTCTTATCTTATTTTTTAAAGGTTTTATTGGTTTCTTCTAAAACAGGAAGGAAAGGAAAAAGGGAATGGGAAGAGCGGGGAAAGGGGAGGGGAGGTGGGGGGGATGGATGCATTTGGATACAGTTCAAAAACAAAAACTAGATATACCATTGAATGCAACTAATGCTATGTATCATTGAATATAACTCGCTTAACAATTTTCAAGTAGAGCTGCCACGCCTTGCCACCTTCTTGCAAAGAGTTCTTTGTAGTCTCCTTTCAAATAACCGGCAAGTTTATCAATTTCCATACAGTCTCTTATCTTGCCACACAGATTTTCCTCTGCTGGAGTTTCCGCTTGCTTCCAAAACCGCACATACAGGGATCCGATCTGTTACAATTATATGTTGTAGTTAGAGATGGGCACGACTCAAAAAAATGGTGTTTCGTTTGTCGTTTGGTCGTTTAGGGGTCTGTTTCGGTTCGTTTTCGTTTTTGTGACATTTTTTGCAAAAAAAAATTGTTTTTGTTTCGTTAGGTAATGAAACAAAAAAACGAAAACAAAAACAAAAACTTGCTGTTTCGTTAGCATTCTTTTTAGCTCAATGCATCTGCTGCAACGAAAACGAAAAACACGGCAAATTTGGTCACTTTGTTTTCGTTTTTGTTTTGTTTTAAAAAATATTGTTTCATTTTCGTTGCGTAACGAAACGAAAAAATGAAAACGAAAACGAAGAATCGCTCGTTTCGTGCCCATCTCTAGTTGTAGTATATACTTTTGATCCTGTGAAATGCACATGTCTACTATATTAATTTTAAAAAAGTTCTGTTTTAAGTTCTAATTTGATTTTTAAAGCTCTCTCTATAAAACTCTTTACCATAGTCCAGTAAGTAATTGCTTCTTTACATGTCCACCACATATGATAAAAGGTACCAGGATTCTTCTTGCACTTCCAGCACCTTGAGTCACAGTTATACATTTCACTCTTATCTTAAACAATACTTACTCAAGAGAGACAAAAAAAACCCCAAACATTCCATTTATGGTTTTAAAAACATTGTTCAATAAATGCATTCACAAAGCTCTAAAACAAGATTGTCTGACCTTTGGGTTGTTGAACAAGTTACATTTTGGGGGGGGGGCTGACATCACTGCATTTGAAAGTCCAGACGATTCCCATCTTCTTTACCGTCAGCTTTGTCGCTGAAAACTGTTTGCAGAGCCGCTGTGAAATTTTCTCTGCATTTACATCTGTTTTTCCTTCCGACCACAAAGTAAATCAGTGGATTGATACTGCTGTTGATAGTGATGAACGCCAAGCCAAGAAGGAAGAGCCTGGTGGGATCTTTCATATAAAACTTTGAAATAGTGACCAGGGCACTGAAGGGAACCCCAAACATGATGAAGAAGAAGATGGCGAGCAGGAGAGCTACAGAGAGGGTCCTATGCTGTCGCCGGTGTAAACCACAGCATACTCTGATAAACAGAGTCACAGAGGAGAGGACCATAAGAGGGGTGCAAAAGAAGAAGTTGATGGTGACGACCGTAGTTAAGAGCACTTCATGCACTCTGCCCTCGTCCATGGAGCCATCAGTCCAGACAAAAATATTGATGGCATTCAGTAAGAGGTACGTTGCCCATATCAAGGCACAAACCGTAGCGGACTGGTGTTTTGGCCGGTGGCAGCGATACCAGATCGGGAAGAGCATGGAGACGCACCTCTCAGCACTGATAGCGGTCAGTAAATGCAGGCTAGTGGCGTGTGTGAAAAGAAAGAGTAGGGAAAACACAACGTACGATTGCAAAGATAAATCCGTTTCTTCTTCCAATAAACTAAATGAAATGAGAAATATAAACCAAGCGAGGACGCCAAAATCGGCCACAGCCAGGTTCAAGACGTAGGTGGTGACGGGATTTCGCCGAATGACGAAGCTGAGGAACCAGATGACAATCCCGTTCCCCACCAGCCCCACGATCCAAATAATCAGGAAAAGGGCCATAACAATGAAAACGAGAAGTGCTGGGAAGTCGTCTAAATCTGAAACGGTTGGTGTGGTCGCATTTGAGAATGCTGGAAAACTGTATGGCGACCCTACGGTGTATATAGAAGGTAGAGGTAGTGTTGCATTCAGATCAGCCATAATGGAGGATCTTTGCCTGGATTCTGACTGTGTTTTGCACAAGGAATTCCTGCAGCATGAAAAGAGGAGAATCAACATATCGTCATCCTTATTGCCCTCCTCTGAACTTGTGCCAGCAGTCTACATTCTTTTTAAACTACAGCACCCAGAAATTGACAAAGTCGTCAAAATGAGGCCTAATTGGTTCTGAATAAAAGGGAATTTGTACTTTATGGAATCTGAAGGGTATACTTCTGTTAATGCAGCCAAAAAGAGTGGTGGCTTTTTCTGCAGCTATATCACCTTGTTGGCTTACACAGTGTTCAGCTTGTAATGTCCAACACTTCCAAGATCCTTCTCACACATGATATTACTAATCCAAGTGTCCATCATCTAGTGGACCTCAACACCAAGGGGGACAAAGTCCACAAAGAGGATACAAAACAAAAAGCTATCATCCATTACTTTTTCCAAAAATAGCATTCAAACCAGAGATGTGCACAAATCAGAAAAATAGTGAATCCTTTCAAAATAATTTTTTTTTACAAATTGATGAATCAATTCCCAAGGTGTCTATTGACAGCAACATTTCAGAGAATCTTCCTCAGACCCCGCCCCCCACAAGTCCAGAAAGTTTAATGACATTTAGGTTCTAGATGTCTGACTTGTTCTCGTTGTTGTGTCGTTACAGTCATGACCGACTCTTTGTGATCCCATGTCCATGGAGTTTTCTTTGCAGGAATACTGGAATGGCTTGCCAGTTCCTACTCCAGGTGCCTATAGCACATGGTATTCTCTGGTGGTCACCCATCCAAGTGCTAGCCAGGCCCCACCCTGCTTAGCTTCCGAGATCAGGTGAGATCAGATGTGCTCATAGCATATAGGGGCTCCCAAGGAAGTTTCCCCTTTGGCACCTAGAGGCACCAATATTGCAGAGAAACTTCTCTCAACTCTCTTCTACAAGCCGTCCAATTTTAGTGATGTTTGGGTTTCTGACATCTGAGTTTTACACCCACAAAATGGGTCCTCCCAGGAAAGTGGCCTCTAGCAACAGAGTTGGGGAAACTCAACCTTCACCAGATTTGGAGGGGTTGTAGAAGAAAGTCAGAGGAAGCGTCTTGTCAAATTTCACGTCTTTCAGTGCCTGGGGGCAGGGGACTTTCCTGGAGGGGGGTCCTTTGTGGGTGTATAACTCAGATGTCAGAAAACCAATCTTCAACAAACTTGAAAGGACTGTAGAGGAAAGTCTGGGGGAGCTTCCCAGTGATTTTGGTTCCTCTATGTTTCCCTGAGGGGTATGGTGGATCACCAGGCTAGAGCACTGAAACTGTCAGCTGCAAAGTTGGAAGCTCGGTGGTTCGAATCTCGGGTGCCATGCAGACGAGTGAGCTCATGCTGTTGATCCCAGCTCCTGCCAACCTAGCAGCTCGAAAGCATGTAAATGCAAGTAGATAAATAGGTACAGCCATAAAAAGTAGGAAGGTAAACAGTGTTCCGTGCACAGAAATGCTTTTAGTCAAGCTGGCCACATGGCCACAGACTTGCAAAACACTGGCTCTTTGGCTTAGAAACAGAGATGACCACCACCCTAGAGTCAGACACAACTAGCACCCACACGCAGGGGGAAACTTTAGCTTTACCTATGTTTCCATGGGGGTGTTTTATAGCCAGAGGCATTAAAAATCAAACTCACTAAAAATTCACCAAATTGTACTCATTTGGGGGTTGGTTCTTACAAATACAAATGCATGAATTAGTCATTTTTGAATGAATTTGAAAATGATTTTTTTAAAATTAATGCCCACCTCAAATTGCCTGACAATTTGTGGTCTCCATGTAGCAATCAACACACTTCCAGTTGTGAAGCTCAGGAGTCCTGAAATCCCGAAGACTTTCAGTGCTCCACTATTGCCAAACACCAACTTATATTCCACTGGGAGGAGCAAATGAATAGTACAACCAAGAGAAAACAGATGTGAAACAAAGAGTGAACCACTCTGGGATTTATACACATAGCACTATTGTATCTTCTTCAAGTGCCATGTCCTCGTAGAACGTTGACGATCAATAGCCTGAACTGGTTTCTATCTAAAGCTATTCTAAACAGAGCAGCTGTGATCACTGCAGACCATTGGCTTAAGAATGTTCTTCTATGGCCACACTTCCCTATTTTTCCCTGAAAGATAACTTGCAGCAGATGGTATTTCTTATTGCGAATTATCTGTCCGAAATACTGCAACTTTCTTCTCTTTACAGTATTGAGGATTTCTAATGTTGTACACTCTTGTATGCACGCCATTTTAACACACCACACTTAATGCTGTGGCAGAAGGTAGATTGCATTTTGATTGTGTAATAGTCTGGACAGATATGTGATTCATTGTGTGTTTATTTCTATGGGTACACAGAAGTATATCTCACTGAGGTCCAGTGATCTAATCCCCAAGAAAGCAGTCTAACGGCAGTTCAAAGACTTTTATAATTTAGGGTGTCCTAGCATAGGAAAATAGATCACACTTTAGACCACATGTGGAGTAGTTCTCTGCAGTTCTTCCCTGGATGATCACGCGATGCCCTTCATCTTGACTTCAATTTCTCCACAAGCCAGACCATTCTGGTTCACCTATGTTGCTTCTATTTTAGGATACCAGGCTGAAGCAACTCCCCAGCAGATGGAAGAGTCATTTAACTAATACTGCTCCCATTTCTGGTGCACCTTTGCAGCCACCTGTCTCCCCTTATTGTATTTAAATAACCCTATAAAGCCTTAAATCAATGGCAATACTCACCTTCTCACACTCGAAGAAGCAGAAATGATCGGGGGGACGGACGAGAGGACTATGTGACCCAAAATAATTTAAACGCATGCATAAGAAGATGTAACTAGACCTCCTCTCCGTTCTCTTGCTTCTGAGGTAATTTCTAGACAGTGTTGACCATTATCAGATTAGAAGAACCCAAAGAAAGATTAGGAACAAACTGAAATAGCACACGTGCTGCATGATGGGATGGGCTTCAACTAAAGAACCAGAATGCCAAAGAGTAAAACACCAAGAGTATTTTATAAAGAGGAGAGAAGATACTCAAAAGAACTACGAATGCATGAAGCAGTCAATACCGTCAGCGTGACTTCTGAAGTGAAGATCTTCTCAATATTCCTAACATACCAAATGTCTGAGACTTTTAATTTCTCCCATGGTGCCATCCCATGCATTCATTTGTGATATTGTCCAATACTGCTTCCCTAGCGCTGTTTTGTTTTGAAGGAGTTTATTTATCACCACCATACCTAAATTGTAGAGCTGCAAGGGACCCTATGGAACATTGTGACAAATGTCTAAACCACTGTGCTGCCCAGCAGTCCTTTCTTTCTTTCTTTCTTTCTTTCTTTCTTTCTTTCTTTCTTTCTTTCTTTCTTTCTTTCTTTCTTTCTTTCATTCTTTTTCTTACTTACTTACATACTTACTTACTTATAGTATTTTATATATTTTATAATATTTTATATGAATCTATTTTATATTTTATTTTATATTTTATATGAATCTATAAGTTCACATAGACTTTGTGTTTATCACTACTTATAGCCTTGTAGCTTTAATGTAATGTGGTCCATTAATGCTGTAAGATGTCCCTCAATTTGTTATTCTCAAGTACTTATTTTATTTATTTATTTATTTATTTATTTATTTATTTATTTATTTAACTTATATGCCACCCACTACCCAAAGGTCTCTGGGCGGCTTACAGTCCAAAGAATAAAACAATTTAAAATAATTAAAAGTAAAATATCAATAAATCATCGATAAAAACCTTACACTAAAATGTCTTAATTGTACTGGACTGTATATTATCGTTCATTACTGTAAGCTGCCTTGGGTCCTTTTCCAAGGAGAAAGGTGGGGTAAAAATACTCTAAAATAAATAAATAAATAAAATAGCATTTTTACCCTGGCTTTCTCCTTCAAAAGGCCAGCTAGCAACAGTGAGTATGAAAATATTAAAAAGAATCAAATATATCTCTGTTGAGTGATAGATAGATGGATGGATGGATGGATAGATAGATAGATAGACAGATAGATAGTACTCAAATCAATAAGCATAACAATTCATTAAAAAACTACTTGGGGAGAGTCACTTAGGGAGAGCTTACCTGAAGGTCTTTACCTGCTTTCACAAGGACAGCACAGTCGTCCACCTATGTTGCTTCTATGGTCAGCCTGGCCTCTTGTGGGATGGAGTTCTAGATCGTAAGGACAGCATCAGAGAAGGCCTTCTCTTGTGTCCTCACCAATCACAACTATGAAGGTGCCAGGACCAAGAGAAAAGCCTCTCTTGGTGATCCCAAGTCTCATAAAGAGAGCTGGGGTCAAAATACATAGGCCCAAGCCATTTATGGTTTTCATGCTGACAGCCCACATCTTGAATTCAGTTTGGAAATTCAGAATGGCAGCCAGTGACAGAGGGGTTGTGTGTTCACCATAACCATGACTATTCTGGCTGCTCCATTTTGGACCCACTGACACTTTCCACAGGCATCCCCACTTAGCGTGGAGTACAGTAATCAAGCCAGGATGCAACCAAAGCACGTGTTACTATGGTCAGATCAGACCTCACAAGAAACTATCACACCAGGTGCACTAGTTTTAGTTGTCCAAAGACACTCCTGGACATCACCGGTTGTGGGATTTAAAATACTAAAATATTTGTTTTTGCATCAATTTTCATGAATGACACAAAAGGAGGATTACAGTTTTAGGAATTTTGCACTACAATTTAAAATCCACTTGGGTCTGGGTTTCCTGGTGCAAGCATTGAGACAGAAATGAAAAATGTTTGTTTAGTGGACTATAAATCCAAGATTCTCACAGTGATAGCTTTACAATTTGGAAACACAGTCCCAAATGGATTTTAATCTACAAACCTTGCACTGAAATACATTCATTAGTTTTTAAGGTGCCACAATGATTTTGCTGTAAATTTGTTGTGGGTTGAGACAGATCAGCATAGCTACTTGAGTGAAAAGGGCTACTCCAGGGATGCATCATTTCAAGAATGTGCAACTAGTCCGAAACAGGCCTTGCTCTACAGACAACAAGCCTGACAATGCATCTGAGAACAACATTCCTGTATCTATTCCACATGAAAATTGATACTGGGTGGAAAAAAAGGGGGGTGGGAGGGAACCAGCCTAAAACGGTAACTTCAAGTAGGGTTGGCCAACTTAACCATAGAGTCATAGATTGAATACTGAAGTAGGAAGCGGCCTATAAAACCATCAAGTCCAGTCCCCTGCTTGATGTAGGAATTAGGGATGGGCACGAAATGGAAAAATAGTGTTTTGTTTTGTTTTGTTTCAAGTCCAACCCATTTTGTTTCACTTTATTTCATTATGAATTTTTTTTTACATTCATAAACGAAAGACCTACAAAACAGTTTGTAAGTAATAAAAAAAAATTGTTCCCCTGGGTCCTAGAGGTACCAGATTTGGTGCCTGGGGAGCCATTTTTATACAGTGGTACCTTGTACAAAGTAATTAGTTCATTCCAAATGAAATTATGTTAAGCACATTTTCCTTTATACAAATATCCCATAGGAATGCATTGAAAACAGAGTAATCCCTAATTGTGACCATTTTTATGTTGTATGGATTCACCCCATAGAAGATTCTGTTAAGCAAATTTCCCCTATCTCCGGAATTTTTTATGTTGTACAGATTTTACGTCATACAAACCGTTTGTTATGCAAGGGTCCACTGTACTTAGAAACCATTTCATAAGTAACAAAACAAAACAAAACAGCATTTCATTTTGTTTCATTACGAAATGCTATTTCCTGTTTTGTTTAGTTACGAAAAACGATTCATTAGCTTACGGAATGATAAGACAGCATTTCATTTTTCGTTTTCTGACCATCCCTAGTAAGAATACAGATCAAAGGATATCTGCCAGGTGATTGTCCCAATACCTTTTGACTGCTTCCAATGCTGGAGCACTCACTGCTAGAGATGGGCACGAAACGAGCGATTTTTCATTTTTGTTTTCATTTTTTTCGTTTCGTTACGCAATGAAAACAAAACAAATTTTTTTAAAAACAAAACGAAAATGAAAACGAAATGACCAAATTTGCTGTGTTTTTCATTTTCGTTGCAGCAGATGCATTGAACTAAAAAGAATGCTAACGAAACAGCAATTTTTCATTTTCGTGTTCATTTTTTCATTTCGTTACCTAACGAAATGAAAATGAATTTTTTTGCAAAAAACGGCACAAAAACGAAAACGAACCGAAACAACCCCTAAACGACCAAACGACAAACGAAACACCATTTTTTTTAGTCGTGCCCATCTCTACTCACTGCCTCTGGAGGCAACTGGTTCAACTGTTCTCCTGCTCTAACAGTTGGGACCCCTTTCCCTTGGTAAGAACAGCTCACTTGGGACCACACCCCACTTGCGGATGCCTAAGATGAGAGACCTAGGGTTGACAGGCCAGGAAAAAAAAACATTTCCAGAGCCATGAGTGTTAAAATTTGAGACCAAGGCATAGAACGTAGAGGTGGGCAGTGAGGTAAGTGGGCTTTGTAATCACCAATTAAATAAAATGGATCAGAGAAGTTGCTCAGTGAAGCAGCAATATTTTATTACATTATTGCAATAACGGGTGCCTATCAGAGCAGGCACACTCAAGCATAGCATTCAGAGAGTTTTTATGTCCTAGCTCTCATCTCACCACAAAAGTCCCTCCCCCAACTCCCATTGGATAGGAGAAGAGGTTTTCCAGACTTTCCGATTCACCCATTCTAATTTCTAAGCAATTAAACTTCATTCTCCCTGTCTTTATTCCCCACCTACTATCCACCCAAGCTAGTCCTTCGTTTAAAGATACAATGGTACCCCAGTTTACAGACACTTTGCTAATGTAATTTTCGGTTTATGAAAGGAAATCATTGGAAATAGATTTGAGGAAATGGTTGAGGAATATATATATTTTTTGCAATATGAAGCACTGCCCCCATGCATGCTGTGTATAGCATTTCCAGAAATTCCTCAACTGGGGCATCCATTTCCAATGACTTCCTTTTTTGTGCATAGCGTTTGCAGAAATGCAACGTGCAGCACGCATGGGGGCCACACTTCGCCTGCCCTCCCTTCTCCACCAGGGCAGTATCTCTGCATCCGGCAGGGGGGAGACTCAGAGGCAACCACCCCCACCCTACAATCCGGAGCCCAAGAAGGGGCATAGAAGACCCCTCCCCCTCGATGGGCTCAAGAAATGCTTTCCACCAGGTCCATGCATGTGCGACCCTCTTGCCGGCTCTGGACAATGGTGCATGCGCCTGCAGCTGTCGTGCTCCCAGAATCCCCGCAGAAGCTGCCTCCATCTCGCAAAGTCACTCCAGGCACAGAAGCAGAGAAGGGGTGACACTTTTTACTGAAAGGAAAACCATTGGAAATAAGGCCCTGGTTTACTAATTTTTCACATTACAAAATGCCCTGGAAAACAAATTAAATTCCCAATGCAGGGTACCACTGTATTTACTCCTGCAATTGCAGGCAAAAATCAAAGAAATCTGCCACTATATGTCTGAAGAAGTGGACATGTCCACAAAATGTTACATTAAAAAATGAAAGTTAGTCTTTACAGTGTCACATGTTTTGTGTCACATGTTTTGTTTTTATTTCATTTTTGCCTGCAATTTTTGAAAGGACTAACATGGCTACCCTCTCTGAAATTACTCATGTTATTTCTTTGTTCAGTACTTGGTGCCAGGGTCTACCTATCTCCTCAAGTTGTCAAGTGGCCTCAAGTAGGCCTCAGGTTCAAAAAGTTCAGGTCTGCAAGGCAGCTCCTTTGTTAAGCAAGATTCTCTGTCTTTGCACCAAGCATAAGCATTCTGTACGTGTTCAGAGTACATTGTAAAAGGTGGCAATAACATATTTCCAATTCTCACAGGTAGGAAAGGCAAGGATTTGCAAGGGGTGGCTGGGCTAAGCTGCTGGTGGAAATGGGTTCAAGGGTATCAGGGGAAATGGGCCCAGAATTGGCCTAAAATTAACTTATGGCCAACCAGAGCTTGGGACAAGATAGCCCACCTGAAGAGCAGCTCAAGAGGAATCAAAATGGCATGGATGGGGACTCGTCACGAGACTCGCTATCAAGTTGGACTTAAGTCAATCTGGCAGCTCAACTTGTTCATTTGTTTGTTTGTTTCACAACATGTACTGCTAGCGCACTTTAGATTTAAAATGCCTTTTCTTTAAAGACCAAACACCTTAAAAACCACTGTCTGCTTTTCACATCACTTTTTCTGAAGAGCCCCCTTGGCCACGCCCATTTTTGACTGCTGTTTCAGTTTTTCTTGAGACGAACATTAGGGGTGGTGTTTTTAAAAAAAATTGGTTCCTGCACCCCCTTTTAAAGTGATTTGGTTGTATTTGTGGACATACAATGCCACCTTTTTTCAGCTCCCCCACCCTGTTTCTGCCGTTTCCCTGTCGTAATTTAAAGTGGTTCAGCCAAGTGAGAACGGGGAAGCCGATTGCTAAGCAACCGCTGAAGTGCAGACTGCTGAACCGCTATAGCGACCACATGACCATGGGGGGAGACAAGGCAATGCAAAATAAAAAGCAGCTGCTCAAGGAAGTGCGGTAGCAGCCATGGACTCTACTCAAAAACGCAGAACAAATCAACCCGTCCCTTTTTTCTGGTGAAAAGAGTTTGCTTTTAATAGGGTCTCGAACCTGGGAATTGGGAGAGGGGGAGGGGGATGCCCACCAGGCTTTAATACTATTTCATGAAAACCAAGTTCTCTCTTCCTGCATTCATTTTCACTGTGAAAGTAATCTTCCTCCCTGGAGATCAAGAGCACCATTACAGTTCACTGCGGTTCCAGCTGGCACCTTGAGGCAGAAAATTGACCCTCAGCCTTAAAGCTTGGAAGGTGATTTCATCCGGAGGACATGAATAATCATTTGGTCAAGCTCTCGCTCTCTTTGCCTCCTATGGCCTCTATCACAGGCACACTAAATGCGCATGTTGATTTGATGCATACTCTCTCCAAGACTGGTCATGTGACATTTGATGCGTACTTTCCATCCCCATGGTAGCATTTTTGATGCTCTATTCACGCATCCCCATGAGCCAAAGGTGCATCAAATTGCTGTTTTCAAAAGCTGTTTTCTCTGTCACTATTTTATATATAACACTTTGATTACTGGCTTGCTGAGTTTCTAGTTTTACTGATGGAGGACATGACAAAAGTTTTCGTTTTGTTTTCCTGTACCAGCAATTCACTTTTTATTTTAAAGAACAAATAAATAATATCAATCAATTGAGCAGAATGACAAAAAAAATGTGCACTAACAACGTCCCCACTTACTTTTGATGAGCACTTCGAGTATCTGAAAAGGGGATAAAAAAATTACTACCGGAGGGGCAAGGACCAGGAAAATGTGGTGGGTCGTGCTTCAAAAGGTGTGGCAGAGACATGTATTTTTCGAAGCACATCACGGTGGGGACCGGTGCTCCAGATGAGAATTTTAAAAATACAAAATGTGCTTTTTTATGTGTAGTGTGATAGAGGCCGTATATAACAGTAGCAGTATAGGAGAGAGCACTCTCAGGATGCTGAGAAAAAAAATAGTTTATTAAAAGAGCCCAACGCGTTTCAGCCAAAAGTGGCCTTCTTCCGGGACTTTTCACTGTAGAAAAACATAACATTTAAAAGACATGTAGTCAGAGTGAATCAAAACGTAAACAACATACAAAAACATTTCATATCGAATGCACAGCTAACATCTTGAATACTAAAACAGCATACATAGTAGTCAATATAAAAATCACCAAGTATTATAGGGACACTTTAAAAGCAATCTAACCTAGCAGCCTCAGACCACTAACTGACTTGCAATCACAACATTCTACAAAATGTGCTTTTTATGTGTAGTGTGATAGAGGCCATATATAACAGCCAGCCTGGTTAAGTTTTTTTTTTTTCTGAGAAAAGGGGAAGCTTCAGAAAGGGATCTTTGAGTAAAAACTGCTCCCTGCTAGTTGAAAAGCATGAGGCAAGCTGAAAGAAACTTGGTGGCAGAGGAGGAGGAGGAGAAAATGCCATATATAGACTTAAGAAAAAAGTGAAGTAACAACTCCCCCATCTCCTTCCTTTGTGGAAGGGAATGGGGGTGGTGATCTCAGCTTACTCAGGAAATATCTTCAGTTTTTCCCCACTTCAACTCTGAAACAGAAGTCATCCAGTTTCTAACAGATTCAGCTGTGATGGGCTAGCAGAACAAAACTGGTGAGAGGGAGATTGCACATCCTGATAAGCAACCTGGGAAATTATCTTAACCTGGACAATCAACAGCAAAAACTACCAGTGACACACAGGAAGAATGAAAAGATGCCTGCCTCCAGCTGATGATCAACGGAAGACCACAGAAAGGTGTGTTATCGGTTAGCTTATTTGATGGTTTGTTTATTTCTTTTAAGATTTCTGTAAGAGGAAGTCCTGTGAGACTTGGGCAACATTTTCAGAGGATCAGAAAGGCATGTTCCAGTTATTAAAACTGTGTTGTATCTGTGAGAGTTTTGTATTGGCATAGGGTGGGCACCAAATGGAAGGAAGCAGAGGGTGAATATTCTCATAGGATGGAGATAATCTTCTTGCCCATATAAACAACTGATCCAGCTGCTGTTAAACACAGAGCTGGATCATCAGCTAAAAACCCAGCAGTTTTACACATGGCAATTTGCCTTCCACTCCTAATTAATACTCTTGACAAACTCCCTCCATACGATCCTAAAAATATTCAACAAGACATAAACTCTAGCGATGACACGGAATTTGCTTCAAAACTACTAATATCCCGAAGAAACTGCAACCTCAATGTTTATGTTAAAACCAGATTTGTTTCAAAATCTTGGTACAGTAACCCCCCCACACCTGTCGCGGGGGTTAGGGACCCACCCGACCCGTGATGACTGAAAATTCGTGATATGCGGATGCAGGTCGGGTGAGGCCTGGGGGGCGGTGGGCGATCAGATCCCCCTGTCGCCGCTGGCACGCACCGGTTCAAGACGTCTTGGGTCGGGGCACACTGGTGGCGTTGCGGGATCTGACCTCCCACCACCACCCACCCACGCCGCCCCAAGACTTCTCGTCCGGGGCTGCTCCATTGAAATGCATTGGCTCAATGCATTCCAATGGGGAAAAAATTCTCAATTGAAATGTATTGAGCCAATACATTTCAATGGAGATTGTGGGGCAGTGCCCAACGCCGCCAGCCTGCGCTCCTCTGAGAAGCCTGGGGTAGTGTGGGTGTGGGTGGGAGCTATGCGATCGCCCCCCGCCACCACCACCCCCGCGTAGCCCCGAGGCATCTCGGAGGAGCACGGGCCAGCTGCTTGGGTCGATGCAATTGCCCTGCGCGGCCCCGCAGCGATTGGGAGCAGTGACCATCTCCGTTTTCAAGCCAAAGAGCCAGTATTGTGCATGTCCGTGGCCATGTGGCTGGCATGGCTGCACGGAACACTGTCTACCTTCCCACTTTTTATGGCGGTATCTGTTTATCTACATGCATTTACATGTTTGCCAACTGCTAGGTTGGCAGGTGCTGGGGTAAACAGTGGGAGCTCACTCTGCTGTGTAGCACCCATGATTCGAACCACTGATCTGCCGACTTTGCAGCTGACCATTTCAGCGCTCTAGTCTGCTGGGCCACAACGCCCCTAGTATGTATTGTAGCCTTTGTCAAATAATTTCTTCCTTGACCTTTTGGAGTAGGATCTTATTTCTAGTTGATATCAATTGTCAAGTACAGGCAAACCACACAACTTGGCTTCCTATTTCAAAAGAAAGATTTTTTTCCTAGGAGTACCCCTTTTAGAGCATCATGCATCAGATCCCTGCCCTCCCCCCAAAACCTTTCCTAATCTCAGAGGGAGGATACCCCTGCCAGTTTGTTGCCGAAACAGCATTTGGGGCTCTTTAGTCTGGGACAAAGCTGCCTAGATGTCCTAAGCACATCCGATCTCGCCTGATTTTGGAAGCTAAGCAGGATCGGCCCTGGTTAGTACTTGGATGGGGGACCACCAGGGAATACCAGGCATTGTAGGCACCTGGAGTAGGAACTGGCAAACCACTCCAGTATTCCTGCCACAAAAACTCCATGGACATGGAGTCACGAAGAGTCGGTCACATCTGTAACGACACAACACACACACACACACACACACACACACACACACACACACACACACACACACACAGAGTCTGGGACAAAGGTGCATGTGGGGGATGTGATTGAAACGTACAAAATAAGGCAGGGCATGAGTAAAGCGGATAGAGGGACGTTCTTCTCCCTCTCACAGAATACCAGAACTGAGGGCCATCCACTCAATTAGAGGGTTGGGAGAGAGAGAACAGACAAAGCAAAGCAAAGCAAACCGTTCTTATGTACTGCTTCAAGTGGTCTCTGGGCATTTTACAGTTTAAAATACAGTATCCAGGCTACACATCCCCCCCAGCAATCTGGGTACTCATTTTACCAACCTCAGAAGGATGGAAGGCTGAGTCAACCATGAACCTGCTACGGGGAATTGAACCCCAGGTCATTAGCACAGTTTTACCTGCAGTACAGGCATTTAACCACTGCACCATGGGGCCATTTTTTTTACCCAGCGTGTTGTTCGTCTGTGGAACTCCCTGCCACAGGAAGTGGTGATGGTATCTGGCCTGGATGCTTTCAAAAGGGGATTGGACAGATTCCTGGAGGAAAAGTCCATCACAGATTGCCAACCACAATGGAGATGTGTAATCTCCAGGCTTAAAACCAGGGTACTTCAAGGATCAGATGAAGGGGTGTGGTATCAGAAGACAGATGTCTAGTCTTGGGTGCTCTCAGAGGCATTTGGTGGGGCCAATATGAGATACAGGAAGCAGGACTAGATGGGCCTTGGGCTTGATCCAGCATGGCTTTTCTTATGTTCTTATGTGTTCCCCTCTTTGCGTGATTTTCTGTATAAAAATGAAATCTCAATTGGGGTCTAGAAAGTTGTAAGGATATGTTAGGAAGGTACAAGAAGTGCAAGTGGTAGCCAGTGGCTTCATAAAATTGATCTGGTCCCCATTCTGAAGTTTTATCATTTTATTCTGTGTGTCATTAGACCTAGAGATCCCAAGGGGATTTGTGTGTCAGATGTCATGGTATTAAAAACCAATTCTGCTTCACTTCAACAGAAACCCTGAGGTTCCTGCGGATAGTTTAGTCTCTACTGCCACTGTGTGTTCACATTTATAGCTAGGAATGAATGAATGTCTTAGAAGCTGCCTTGGAAAAAAATCAGTGCAGCATAATTTTACCAGGGATGCACTTCACTCCACCCTGGAGGTGTGCAATGTGATGTTGTTGATCATGCCCCTCAATGTTTTGGCAACACAACAGTGATGTATGTCTTGTTTCTCCTCCAAGCAAAGTGGACTGGAGGGATGATTTATACCTATGCTTTATACATACTGCATGTACATTTATTTACTTACTTACTTATTTTTGTTTCGGTTCGGTTCGGTTTGTTTTTAAAGATTTTTATCAAAAAAATCATTTTGTTGGTTTGTTAATTCATTATTTGTTTTTACCCGCTTTTTAACAGCACCCACTGTGCGGCCCCTGGGGGCCGGTCACAGCTGGGGGGTGCCTACGAATGGGCGTGGGAGGAATAAGGAGGGGGAGCGGCATTGGAGCCGCAGTGCTTTGGCCACCTAAGCGCGGTCTCCTTCTTATCACCCCTCCTGATCGGCCCCGTGATAACGGGCCATGGGAGGGAGGCTCAAGGGGGTGGCTTTGCAGCCGTGCTGCTCTGGCCACCTAAGCACAGCCTCCTTATCTCCCCTCCCGATTGGCCCCGCGATAACAGGCTGCAGGAGGGAGGTGCAAGGGGCGGCGGCTTTGAAGCCGTGCTGCTCTGGCCACCAATGTGCGGCCTCCTTATCTCCCCTCCCGATCGGCCCTGAAATAACGGGCTGTGGGAGGGAGGCGCGAGGGGGTCGGCTTCGAAGCCACACTGCTCTGACCGCCTAAATGCGGCCTGTTTCTTATCTCTCCTCCCAGGGTTGGGCTGTGGCTCAAGCCCGCCACGTCCCTCGATGGCACCAACGAGGTGCGTGGTCCCTCTGTGCAGCTCGGCGCAAAAGAACTGCTGGACCAGCACCAGGTAGGAGACATCTCCACCCCCATTAACAAACTGAACCGAACCGAACCAATTTTTCTTGGTTCGGTTCATTTTGTGTTACATTTGCCCCTAGGGTCATTATTCGTTTCGTTACATAACAAAACAAACAACAAATAACAAAATGAAACAAATTCATTTCGTGCCCATCTGTAGTTTATATATACCATGGAGAGAACTCTTTTTTTGGGGGAAGGGGGCAGAGCTCTGAAAACATGCCAGTCTTGTTTTCCTTGTGATATCACCACCATACTTGTGTTGTTCAAATTCTGTAGCAGGTTGCAAAACTTCTTTTCCCTCTGGCAACCTCAAAAGTAGTGTGTGTCTTAGCACATTTTTATCATCAACTAAAGTACATTTTTAACAGACAATGGCTAATCGTACACACTTGGACACATGCTTATTCATTTGTATTAGAGATGGGCACAAAGTGCCGACTTTCTGATTTGTCCCATTTAATTCACCACTACAACAGATATTTGGTGAATCAGAGCACTGCCTCCATGCCTGAGAACTCACTCAGAGTCATTGTCTGCAAGTAGAGGGTCAGGGAACCTGGGTATATGTAATAGGAGGCTGGGCACTGAATCACCAAACACCTGGTTTTAGTGGAAAATAAATTGGCCAAATCAGCAGTTCGTACACATCTCTAACTTCTATAGGTTTGTTGTTGTTGTTATGATTGTTGTCGTTGTTGCATCTCTATTTTTATTTGATTTAACTGATTCTATCAGAGAATTTGGTTTTAGTGGCTCAGTGGGCTAGAGTACTGAAAACTGTTGGCTACAAAGTCGGTTCGAATCCGGGTGCCACGCTGTTAACCCCAGCTCCTGCCAACCTAGCAGTTCTAAAGCATGTAAATGCAAGTGGATAAACAGGGACTGCTGTAAAAAGTGGGAAGGTATAACAGTGTTTCCTTGCAGCCATGCCGGCCACCTGGCCACGGACTTGTACATCACTGGCTCTTCAGCTTGAATATGGAGATGAGCACCACCCCTAGAGATGGACATGACTAGCACGCATGTACGGGAGGAACCTTAACTTTTACTTTTTACTCTACAGGCACCCTCAGCCAATCGCAGCCTCCAGTGTCCTTGACTGACATCCCCTCCAACATATCAAGCTATAACTCACTCTTTCCCCCCTTCTCCCTCTCCTCCTCCAGACCCAAGCTGTTTGTGCCTGTTTCTTCACTGGCTCATGGTACCCCTGTGAAATGGTTGTTTGACCCACAAAGCGGTCCCGACCCCCCCCCCCAGGTTGGGAACCACTGCATTAGTGAAACCTCTCTTAAGTGTTTAATTTCATGTAAACACAGGGATGGTATTAGAATCCCAGTGGGATGCAGTTGACAGGATGATGGGCCAGGATTCTAGAGAACAGGGTTGGGATCCCACTTGGCAACTCACTAGGGGAGGGGTGAGTGTAATTGGTAAAGCAGCTTCTTCAATGCCTCATGTACCTCAAACACCCTGTTAGGATGACCTATGCAGATGGAAAGTTTTAATGTTCCCATGCAGGTGCAAACCAACTCTCCTTTCCTGTAGTACTCCTGTCTTTCCACAATGGGATATTCAGACATATTACTTCATTGGCTAGAAGTGCAGCTGAATGGCAGCTGTACCACTTCAGAATGCCAGGTGCATAGGTGCATACTGACACAAGCTGCCCCTTTGACACAAGCTGCCCCTTCCCCCTCCCAGAGATTAGATTCCCCCCTCTCTCGTTCTCTCTCCCAGCCAGCAAAATGAGTAATGGAAGACATCCCCCCCCCGCCGCCTTTCTAACCTGAGCACATTGTTTACTCTTCTGGATGCTATTTTTAGCCAAGCCATCCAGTGAAACCCCAATGGAGCTGCACCTGAAAGCTGTGCTGCTTCAAGTGCAAACTGAGGAATTCTTGTGCTTAAGCCAAAGATGTCAGTGGAAAGAATGCTAGCTCAAGTCCTCATTTTCATGGATTGCATATTGATGCAGAAAGACACCCCCCTGCAAGATGTTCTAAAACTGAGAGGGAGCCATCATCTCCAGCCCAGAGCAATACAAAGTGGGCAGCGGGTGAGGAGGATTGCTAATGCATATATTAGAATCACCGGTTCCGTGTTTGATTACCCTCCTTGCTGTACCTCATTTTCTCTTGTTGTGTTGTTTTGTTTTATTTTAATGCCAATAAAGGTTGATTTGATTTGATTACCTCCAAATATGTCCATAATTTGCAGAAAGTGTCCCTAATGACTTATCTCTAAGAGAAGTCAAGCAGAGGAAGTGTGTGTGTGTGTGTGTGTGTGTGTGTGTGTGTGTGTGTGTGTGTGTGTGTGTGTGTGTGTGTGAGAGAGAGAGAGAGAGAGAGAGAGAGAGAGAGAGAGAGAGAGAGAAGGGTCTATCCCGATGGGTATATAGATTTGTATTTGGATCATTTTTATATGGTTTGCTCTGAATCATATGGTATCAACCATGTGGGCTTCTACTTAGAGCCACCCATCCTGACTCTTTAAGCATTATTCTGCTCCTTTCTATCACGGCACTAGGGGCATCTGTTGTGCTTTTGGGGGTGGGGTATGGCACAACTTAGTAGCTGCCTAGATGCCCTGAGCACATCCGATCTGGCCTGATTTCGGAAGCTAAGCAGGGTCAGCCCTGGTTAGTACTTGGATGGGAGACCACCAGGGAATACCAGATGCTCTAGGCACCTGGAGTAGCCACTCCAGTATTCCTACCAAGAAAAACTCCATGGACATGGGGGTCACAGAGAGTCAGTCACAACTGTAATGACTCAACAACAACAACATGGCACAACTTAGTGCATTGCTAATTATTTCATTGTGTAGCCTTTGCAAGTGGCTAGTTCACACCCAAACAGGGCTATGAGGGTATTTTCTAAGGTGACAACCCTGTGATGTATGGGCTGGGTTGTATCATTAAAAGTAAGGACAGAGGAAACCCTCCTCCTTTATTTTTACCTTCTTTCTTGTTAGTATTTCCTTAACTTATGCAGTTCATTTCTAATACCAAGCTAGATTGATGCATTGCTCTTTCAATATTGCTTAGCCAAAAAAAAATTGGGTGGATTTGCAGTGGGATGCTGAGCAATGTCAATGGGAAAAAGTGAGGAATGGGTCTACATTGACAGCATGGGTTCTGGGCGGGGGGCATGCAATGCAGCTGTAACGGAGACTTGGCTGAGAAGAAAAGTGGAGGGAAGGGTGAGTTGCCTCCTTTATGTCTCTCCAGCCTTTATCCCAGTCTTTGCTCCTTGTTGAAGTACCAGCACCACAGTCTTGCCCCACCGCTTCTGACTTCCACTGCCACCTCCTTCCTCATCAGTAAACTTACTGCTGTGTAACCTGGAAGCTGACTCGTGACTCACAGGTATATTGACACACAAGTAAACTGGTGATCAAAAGGCTTGCATGAATGCTTCTCACAGGAGAATAAGCGTCCCAGTAGAGATGGGCACAAAACAACCATTTTTTCGTTACTGTTCTCCTTTATTCATTCCGTTATGTAACGGTACGAATAACGACCATTGCGATAGGGCAGGTTCGAACTGAACAGAACCAAGAAAATTTTCTTTGGTTCTGTTCATTTCCGTTATTGCTGTCGCGCCGCTCGTGTGATGAATAATGGAGCAGCAGAGGGCGGCGAGAGGGGGCTGGGATCCCGCCTCCGTGCACGGAGGGGGATCCCAGCCCCCTGTCCAGCCATCTCTGATTGTTGAATGACAGCCTGCTGGGCTGTCATTCAACAACCGGAAGGCGGTGAGAGGGCGCGGGGCCTGGCGGAGCCTCTTTGTCCCCTCCCCACCGGAGCTGATGACACAAGACTTTGCCGATCTCGCAAGAAGAGGCGGGATCCAAGCCCTTATGGGCTGGGCTCCAGGATCTCAGCCACGTGGCAAAGCGGCAATGGTACAGTCGGCTCAGAAGTCGGAGCGGAGGGTGTCGTTGGAGCATGGGGGAAGTGCAGCGGCACCCCCCACACACACACAGGTTTCCCTGGTCTAGGCCTGGGGGGGTGCAGGGCGGCAGTCTGCTGGGGCGGCGACTCCCGGGGCGGAGTGGTTCCCAGGGAGAAGGGCCCCAGTTAGGGCAGTGATGCATGGGGCTCCGGAGTAACGACCCAATATGGGTGGCGGATGGAGCGGAGGATTGGTCCTTGGGGAGGGGGCCCAAGGGAGGGTGGCGCTCAGTGGTGCTCTGGGGGTGGCAGCCTGCTGGGGGTGGCGGCCGGAGCAGCGCATGGCTTCGGTAGGACTCCCCGTGGCCACGGGATTGCTCTCCTGCTGGCAGGCTTGCCACCGGCTCCAGCGGCGCCCGGCCCCGGGAGAACTCCCATGGTTGTGGGACAGCTCTTCCAGGAGGCTTGCCCTAGCCCCAGAAGGGCACCCTGCAGCTGTGGGAATGCTCTCCTGGCCTGCATGCCACCGGCTCCAGTGGCGCCCGGCCCTGGGAAGGCTCCTTGTGGCCGCAGCTTGCAGCACTCGCAAAACGAAGAAACGGAAATGAAGTGGGCCCTGGGGGGCCAAAAAATGGAAGCAGAACAAAGCAGATCCCAGGGCCTGAATAATGACCATGAAATGCCATTTTGGCATTTCGTGCCCATCTCTAGTCCCCAGTGTGAACAGAAAGATTATTCAGAAGAGAGAGAGATTGCACTAAAGAACTTTTAAAATGTGAACCAGATCACTCCAGATTCCCTCACTGGACAGGCCCTAAGAGGTCAACAACTGAACAATTTGAAACATTTCCTGAAATGCCACCCCCCCTCCCACAAAAAAACCCCCATCATTATTTAGTGCAAAAATGGGTCACAGGGCTTTGCACCAAATGGTCTTCTTTTTGCACAAAACATTATTTTTGCCAATTAAATGAGTCCAAGGAGATTGGATAACTTCCTATCCCTCTTGATGTTCTCCTCACTGAGTAAAAGCATGTTGCACTTCTTCATCTGTGAGGATTAAGCAATCAAGGATTTGATAGTTTTGAGTTTTTCAGGCTGTCTGGCCGTGTTCTAGAAGTTTTTCTTCCTGACGTTTCACCACACTCTGCGGCTGGCATGTTCAGAAGGCAAGAAGCTCAAGGAACAAGGAATTTCTCTCTGTGCTCTGGCGAAACCTCAGGAAGAAAAACTTCCAGAACATGGCCAAACAGCCTGAAAAACTCACAACAACTGTCAGATCCCGTCCGTGAAAGCCTTCGAGAATAAATCAAGGATTTACATCTATTGGCATGCAAACCTTTATTGAATCAAAACATCTTACCTATGGATATGAATAGCCAGTTCTCTTTGCTCCATTTTCCTTTCCCCTCTTTTTTTTAACATTTTGTTTCTCTCTTTTTAATTTCTTCTGTTGCCCACGATTCCATTTGGTTGGTCTCCTGGTATCAAATTTGGTATAAAATATCTTTGCCTCTCTCTTGTTACTCAAAATGCTATGCCATTCTCATTATAACTTTTCTAATCCATATTCCATTCCTACCTTAAATGGTGTGTGATCTGTGTGTGTCTATGCATGTTTCATTGTCCTGTTTAGTTGTTTTTGTTTTTTTGTTTTCCAAGTCTTTGGTCTTTCTTATAGCAAGCCAGAAAATAGCCCTGCTATCTTCAAAGCCCCCATTTTGTTCTGCAAAGCAATAGAGACCCTTCTTGAACATCAAAGAGTAAAACAGAGAGATCAGGAATCACCTGAAAGCCTACATTTATGACTTCCATTGGACTTTTTTCACCATGACATTCTCGGGGGGGGGGGAGCCTCTGAGATCTTCCAGTCCCTACAAATTTCTTCCAAATGACTACATCTCTTTCACTACCTGACCTCTGTTGCACCACCCTTGGAATCAGCTGTTCTAGTTTGCTTGTTTTCTCTGATGCCCATGAAATAGTACCTGTGAAAGGGATCTGGGAGTCTTGGTGGACCACAAATTGAACATAAGTCAGCAGTGTTATGCGGTGGCCAGAAAAGCCAATGCAATTCTTGTTGCATCTACAGAACCATAGTGTCTAGATCAAGGGAAGTGATGTTACCACTCTATTCTGCTCTGGTCAGACCCCACCTGGAGTCCTGTGTCCAGTTCTCTGCGCCTCAATTTCAAAACAAAATAATGCAGTGTATGAGTAAAGTGGATAGAGGGAAGCTCTTCTCTCTCTCCCAAAATACCAGAACTAGGGGACATACACTCAAATTGAGGGTTGGGAGAGTAAGAACTGACAAAAGAAAATATTTTTTCACCCAGCGCGTTGTAAGTCTATGGAACTCCCTGCCACAGGATGTGGTGATGGCATCTGGCCTGGATGCCTTCAAAAGGGGATTGGACAGATTCCTGGAGGAAAAGTCCATCACAGGTTACAAACCATGATGGAGATGTGTAGTCTCCAGGCTTTAAACCGGGGTACTTCAAGGGCCAGATGCAGGGGAGTGGTATCAGATATCTAGTCTCATGAGCTCCCAAACGCATCTGGTGGGGCCACTGTGAGATACAGGAAGCTGGACTAGATGGGCCTTTGGCCTGATCCAGCAGGGCTCTTCTTATGTTCTTATGTTCTTATGTTCTTTAAAAGATGTTGACACCCTCAAGTGGGTACATTGGAGGGTGACCAGGATGGTTGAAGGTCTGGAAGAAATGTCTTATGAAGAATGGCTTTCTTAAAGGAATGTTTAGCATTTCAAAAAGAAGACTGAGGGGGGTTATGATAGCTATGCTTAAATATTTGAAAGGATGTCATATTGAAGAGGGAACAGGTTTGTTTTCCATGGCTTCAGAGACTAGGACTTGGGGCAATGGTTTCAAACTACAGGAAAAATGATTCCATTTGAACATTAGGAAGAACTTCATGACGGTTAGAGCTGTTCAGCAGTGGAATATGCTGCCACAGAGGGGGAAGGAGTCTCCTTCTTTGGAGGTTTTTAAGCAGAGGCTGGATGGTCATCTGTCGGGAGCACTGTAAGAAGGTTTCTGCATGGCAGGGGGTTGGACTACATGGCCCTTGAGGTCTCTTCCAACTCTTTGATTCTATGAAAAAGCTGCTTGCTTTGTTCTGTTGGTCCAAAGTCATGTTTTTTCTCATTTCTGGGAAGGGACTGCCCTATCGAATCACTGTATGGCAACTGCCAACATAACTGCTTTGTAACAGTGATGTGAAGAGTAATGAAGACCACAGAGGAATCAGCCAGTGGGTAAGTTATGTTTACTGCAGAGAACCTTAATGAAGTTGGAAGGAGTCTATAAGGCCACTGAGTCCAATCCTCTGCTCATGGCAGAACTCTAAACCAAAGCAAGTCAATTTTTCACCCAGAGGATCACTGGTCTCTGGAGCTCCCTGCCAGAGGAAGTGGTGGTGACAGTTGTCAGCCTTGACAACTTTAAGAAAGGAATGGACAAGTTCATGGAGAACAAGGGTACTGTCAATGGCTCTCATTATGGTTGCCTAAGGACAACCTCCAGGTTGGAGAGATGGGTAGGATATATCTCAATGCCATTTGCAGGGAATGGTAAGCAGGTGAAGACATCTGCTTGGGAAGACCCTGAAGCAAATGGTGAGCCGCTGTGTGAGACAGAATGCTGGACTGGATGGGCTGCCTGTTCCAGCAAGGAGCCCAGTGGTACAGGGGTTAAATGCCTGTACTGTGCTCATGACCTGGGGTTCGATCCCAGGTAGCAGGCTCATGGTTCACTCAGCCTTTCATCCTTCCGAGGTTGGTAAAATGAGTACCCAGCTGGGGGAGGGGGCAATGTGTAGCCTGCATGTTGTAATTAAACTGTAAACTGCCCAGAGACTATTTGAAGTGGTATGGGGAGGTATATAAGCAGAACCCTTTGCTTTTGCTTTGCTTATGTTCTTATGTAAATAGATGGCTGTCCAATTTTCTCTTGAATGCCTCCAGTGTTGGAGTGCTCACCACCTCCAAAGGTAATTTGTTCATACTGCTCTAACAGTTAAGAAATATTTCCTGATATTCATCTGTTCAACTGAAATCTGGCTTCCTGTAACTTGAAACCGTCCCTCGATAAGGACTCCTCCTCTGTAGGGCTGCCTTTCAAATATTTGAGAAGTGCTATCCTATTGCCCCTCAGTTTTCTTTTCTCACAGCTAGACATAGCCATTTCTTTCAGTCTTTCCTTATAGGGCAGTGATGGCGAACCTATGGCACGGGTGCCAAAGGTGGCACTCGGAGCCCTTTCTGTGGGCACCCGATATTTCCCCTTCATAGCCACCTGTATACAGGTTAAATTACTGTACTGTATTGGCACTTTGCAAAAAAAAAAAAGTGGGTTTTGAATTGCAGTTTGGGCACTCGGTCTCTAAAAGGTTCGCCATCACTGTTATAGGGCTTGGATTTCAGCCCGCAGATCAACCTGCTCCAGTCTGTTGCCATTTTTCTTCCACTGTGGAGTCCTGAACAGGACACAGTACTCTACATGAGGCTTAACCACTGCATTTTTTCTCTAATAAAATTAGAAAGATGGTAGCCGATAAAACAGATATTTAGGACGACATGGAACAATTTTTTATTTATTTATTTGTATCAGAATGTTCAACAATTTGAAATTATGGATGCATGTAAGACATATAGGTAGAATCAGAAATAAATTGAATAAAATAACTAGACTATTTTAGACCAGAGGTATCTTTAATAGCATTATCTTAGCCATTAGCTAGATCTTTTGGACACATGGGGTGACAACCATTGGTAGCATATAAATGCTGCATTGACTGAATTTATCCACAGTCACCCGGAAAAAAATCCTGTATCCAACCCCTTTTATTTGTCCATGCATTTACTTTAAAAAAAATTACCCCACCCACCTACTGTGGGCAGCCTGAAACAAAACACCATGAACATAAAATAAGATTCAATAATAAGCATCAATTAAAACAACAAACAAAATAAAAATCAACCCTATACTAAACATATATTTAAAAAGCAGCAAATATAGAAGGTAGCAGCAAAACAAAGACAGTTGACCCCAGATTAATGAGATAACAATGATCAAAGGAAGCAAATTTAGCCCTGTTTAACCAGGGGTCAAGCTGTGGAATTGAGTATTCTTTGATGTTCCTACTTTGCTTTGAAGTCTAAGTGTCTTCCAGGTGGTCCATCTAGAGTCTTATCCTCATGGGAGACACTCTTCCTCATCAGTACATTCAGCAAAGTGTGTTGTTTCATTCTCCCTGGGTTTATCCTCCCCTCTTCTGCTTTGGTATCTAGAGCTTGAAATGCAAACAGAAGAATTTTCCTCAATTTTAGCCATTGTCTAGAGCAGGGGTCCTCAAAGTTTTCAAACAGTGGGCCGGTCCACCACGCCCCAGACACCACTGGGGGCCGGAACACAGCCCCCCCCCCAAAAAAGGCTGACATGGAAAAAGGGGGGAGGGAGGGGCAAGTGGGGGGGAGCCCCCTACGATTGGCCCATGTTCACTGTGTCTCCAGGGCCCGAGCAATGTGTCCTGCTCCAGATCACCACCCTGAGGTGCCACCGCTGGGATCCCCCTACACATAGCCCACTGCTTTGAACTGCCTCAGCAATAGAAGCAGCTGCGGAGGCTGGCTTGCTTGCAAAGCAGCGGGTAGGTGGGGGGGTTGCAATTGGTCCCGGGGGCCGGATTCAGGACCTTGGGGGGCCGCATCCGGACCCGGGGCCTTAGGTTGAGGACCCCTGGTCTAGAGAGTTGGTGTCCATGAAGTGGATGCGTTTGGTGCAGTATTGGCTTATTTTGTTCGTTATCGGTGTATCTGTTCTTGGTTCTCCAGTTGCACAGTCATGGATAGGAAAGCTCTCCAGAAGGTCATAACCACAGCCCAGATCATTGGTTACCCTCTCCCATCCCTGGAAGAACTATACAGTTCTTGTTGCCTTTAAAAGGCAAATGACATTCTACAGGATTCATCTCATCCCGGACATAGTCTGTTTGTACTGTTGCCTTTGGGCAAGAGATACAGAGCAATAAAAACAAGAACAAACAGACTAAAAATAGTTTTTATCCAAGAGCCATAACCATCTTAAATGCTGCAACCAAATAGTGTGACCTTGAGGAGCTGATAGATGTATAATTATTTTTACCATTTAAATGTGTTTTTTTTTCTTTCTAATTTTAGTTTTGTTTTTGTTTTTGTTTTTCTCACACCTGGGATAGCTTTCAATTTCGTTGAACTATGAACAATGACAATACAGTACCTATTCTATTCTATTCTATTCTATTCTAGTCTAGTCTTTTATTTGCTAGCACCTCTCAATGTACTTTTGGAGGGGCAATGCCAGCCCAATAGTAGACCTTTTCAATGGAGGATAAGTTTCGAGCAGTATATGTCCCTTCAAGAAGAATTTGCTGTACCCACGTCAGCCTTATGGGGACAGTGCCTGAAACAGTTAGGGTGAAATCCACTGTCTCGCCTCATTCTTCATCCGCCTGGATGATATCCCCTACAGCCTTCCTCCGTGAAAACTGCCTTCCCACCAGAAGGTCTTCATCAACCTCTTCCTCTTCCTCCTCCTCTGGACCCCTGTGCTTTTTAACCAGGGTGTCAATCAACTTGCTCGCATTGTTGAGGGTCTTGTGAGCCCGTTGGCCAGGGGCTTTCACCGTGCTTTCCTCTAAGCCGACCCCCATAGCTTTCAAAGGTTTGCTTTTGCTGAACAACTCTTGTTGTTCCTTCATCTGCTTCAGCGTGAAACGGTGGCGGCTATTGCTCTGCGAAAGGTGATCTGAAATCTTGGGGTCCTTCTGTGAATCAAGGGTTTGAAGGTTGTCCTGCGGGGTTAAAGGTTTGCGGCATGGCATGGGGGAATCATCCTCCGTGGACAAGATAATCTGGATGTTGCACGCGGACTTGGAAGCACTCAATGAATGGGCGTTACCTTGATTGCGTAAACTGGAGTTGTCAAAGGTCTTGGCCTTGGAGAAGTTTTCTCTCTCTAGCTGCTGGACATTTTTCACCCTCTTGACATGGGGCTCACTGCCAAAGGAGCCGACACTAGCCACCTTGTAGGCAGCCAGCTGGGAATCTCTTTGGAGGCTCATGATCTTCTTGAGCTGAGCCTCTTTCACTTCCAAGGAGATCTCAAGAGGAGCCAACTTCACTGGCCGTTTCAGTGCGAGATTATCCATGCTTTGAGCCTCTCCTGCATAAAAGGGTTTCGGCGAGGAAGCTCCTTCCTTGGGCATTATTTCAGCACGAGCGTTGGTCCCTTCTTGGATTGACGGAGTCTCTGCAAGGTTAGGAGCAGAACGGTGGAAGCTTGGAGATTTGGGACCCTTTCCCTTTTTGTCCATGGGCATAATGGAGATCGGCTTCTTGGTGGGCTGGAGATTCATCACAGTAACTTCACTCACTGTGCAGTTCAATTTGGACATTTTGTCTTCTGCCTGGGAAAATAGCAGACATGAAATTTATTACTCATTTATTTGAAATAAAGGCAGCTAAAAACAGTAAGTGTGCAAATATTTTAAAAGAATTAAGCAAGTATTATATTAAAAACAGAAAATCTACTAAAACATATATAAAATAAGAAATCCGTGCATCAATTCAAAAGAACCTTTAGATGACTTATTTAACATTTTCTCCCAACATGGAACACTGATTAATGTATGGAACAGACAATAGAATTAGCCCAGTCCGAAATGAAGAAATGTGTAAAAAGCCAAGACATCCCCTCCCATCTCCCAAGTACTAGGAATCAGTAACAGGTTTTATATGAAACCATCAGAGTGTCTCACTGCCATCCCATGGCCATAGATATACATACATATTTCTCAACACATTCATAATCAAAGAAAAGTAGCTAAATTAGTCCCTTTCCACAGAGTGAGATATCAATGAAAGTGGTCCCTCTGCATTTACAGGGTTCCATTCACTAGTTAAGATTCTTTTCAACAGTTACCTTTAGTGTGACATAAAAGTGTCAATCAAAAAAAATAGTATGCAACAATTAGACCCATGAGACTCTCTCTTGCCGGATCTTGTCTGTGTTATATGTTTGTTGATGTGCTATTATTATTATTATTATTATTATTATTATTATTATTATTATTATTATTATTATTATTATTATTATTATTATTATTATTATTAATTAACTTATATTTTGATTGGTATGTCTGGAGTTTGTATGTTTGGGAAAGTTGCTTTTGCAACGTGTTGTACACCGCCCTGAGTTCCCACAGGAAAATTGGGCGGTCAGCAAGTACAAAAAATAAATTAAATAAATAAATAAATTTGTTGTCGGTTATCTGAAAAACTGGTATGAAAATTCTTCAACCTTCCTTGGCCAGGTAATTATCGTGGCATGAACTGTGAGATTCTCACCCTCAAATGAGGAACATGTGAGATCCCCTCCTTCCTGGTGATAGAAGGTGAGAAACTTGTGATAGCCATGGTGAGTATTTCAGTTGCAGAGGCCTCCGGATTAAGAATAAACCAGGAAGATTCATTTGATACATTCTAAGACGAGCATGGGGATGGAATCCATCTTGCCTCAAAAGCCCTAAACTCCCAACTTAGTCTCTCTCTTTGTTGCACGTTCTTAGCTCATCTTTTGCTAGCAGGGCTCCCCAAACAATTAGCAATAAGTGAAATTTATTTTTTAAACAAAGCATTTTTTTAAAAGCAGATTAAAAACATCATTCAAAAGCAGGTCTCCACAAAACAAATTGGAAATTTCCTTTAAAAGCAGCTCTAAGGCATTGCCTAAAAACAATGCTCAATGCAGGGGATTGGAGATTAGATAGATAGATAGATTGATAGATAGATAGATAGATAGATAGATAGATAGATAGATAGATAGATAGATAGATAGATAGATAGATAGATATAGAGTGTGGCATAAGGTAGGGAGTGGCAGGATTTTGCTACCCACATCAGGCAGAAGGAGGATTTAGGCAGTCCCTGATAGTCCAGCATGGAGTCTTGTTATGTCCTTATTTCCTTTCAGAATTGTAAGCCAATATGTGTACATGGACCCACTGAATGGCAGTTTCTGGAGCAACCTTGTTAGAATCTTATTGTTTCCCTGCCATGAAGTAGATTTCCTGGAATTATGTGCTTGGCTTCTGGAACTGAAGGAATAAAGTCATCCTCAAGTTCACATTCTCATGACTTGATCAACTTCTTTTTTTTTAGCTGGCCACCTGTCCTTATTTGGGAACTACTCTTTTGCCCATGTTCTTCTCCATGCTATTGGATTATTATTTTTAGCGTCCTTGGGTAATACAATAAATCTGGTTAGACTTAACTATTACTACCTCTGTCCTGTTTCTGGCACATCATGAGTAGGCAGGATTATCTTGAAAAACAAAACACCAATAATGCTGGAAAAGTTAGCAGGAAAAGAGGAAGATTAAATATCAGAGGGGCTGACTCCCTCATGGATACAACAGGTTTTAGTCAGTAGTAACTGAGAAGGCCTCTACGTATCTATGTATGGAGATATGCTGTTTCTCCCCACCACCACCACCACCACCATTTTTACCCTCACAGCCACCATAGTAACATGCAGTGTTAAGTTTCCCTAGAGCAGTGCTTCTCAACCGGTGGGTCCCCAGGTGTTCCTGGACTGTAACTCCCAGACATCTTCATCACTAGCTGAGCTGGCCAAGATTTCTGGGACTTGCAGTCCAGGAACATCTGGGGACCCCACAGGTTGAGAACCACTGCTCTTGAGTTTCCGTAGAGGTAAGCTAGTGGAGGTAGAGGAGAGTGAAAAGAAACAACATATGCACAGTGCTGGAGAGAGGCATGTGTTGAGAGACTGAGAGAGTTTTCTGGGAAATGTTGATGGATGAGCTGTCCACAGGAAGAAGCAAAAGAACCTGCGAACACAAATTATTTACCGAGACCACGGTGCCTACAAAAATCCCAGCTTCCCAAGGTTTCCTAGTTAGACTCTTTCCGCTCCGGGGGGAAATGATTTGCAGAGTTACATTATTAAAAAGACCCAAAGAATTATGCACCTGCTTCATTGGAGACTCTCTACTCAGTTGTAATGTAGCAGCTGCAAAATGTTCCTTGTTATTCTCAGATGTTTTCCTTTTGGGCACGACCAATACAGTGCTGACATTTTATTGCAAAAGGGGAAACAAGGCAACAGGTTTATTTCCACCCCCTGCCTCCTTTCCTCATTTTCTTTCAGTATCAGTGCATCATAAATACAGTGGTACCTAGGATAACGAATTTAATTTGTTCTCTGAGGCAATTCGTTATCCGCAAAATTCATTATCCGAAACACAGTTTCCAATAGGAATGAATGGGAAACCAACTAATACATTCCAGATCCTAGGAAAATGGCACAGACACCTGGTTTGTTTGGTCAAAACTCCTTATAAAGTGCACTTTAAAGGTACAGATGCAATGCCACCCAGGATAACTCTTTTTTACCAATGCATGCTGGAAATTCTTTATCTGAGGCAGTCCATAGGGAAAATTCATTATTCAAGGCAGCCCATAGGAAAATTCGTTATCCGAGGCAGCCCATAGAGAAAATTTGTTATCTGAGGCAGCCCATAGGGAAAATTCGATATCCAAGGCAGCCCTATACATGGAAATTGCGGGTCGTTATCCGAAAAAATCATTATCTGGGGCATCCGTTATCCAAGGTATTACTGTAGTTGGAGATGCATTCCTAAAGTCTATCAAATCTGCAAATATGTGATCTCTCAGTTGCATGGAGAACCTGCCCCTACTGAGGAGATTGATTGATTGATTGATTGATTGATTGATTGATTGATTGATTGATTGATTGATTGATTGATTGATTCATCCATTCATCCATTCATCCATACATCCATTCATCCATTCTTTCTCCTAAAAGATCCAAGGCAGTATTCAGTATGAAAAAGAATGAAAGGTAAAAACCAAATAATGAATCACTGCAATGTTTAAAAATAAATATCATATTAAAACTCATCATAGCAGCAGTATTTTCATACCGCAGTCAATGCCTCGGGGGAAGCAATACGCTGTTTTAGTTCTGTAGGAAGTGGAAACTGAATTATTTTCTCCAAACACTACATAACAGATTAATTTTTTTTTTTAAAAAAAGAAGCTTTCCTTAAATTATTTGACAATGCACATAAAAATGTGCAGTAAATCTTAGAAATATATATTATTTTAAAATAAGGAAGTGGCACCAGATGCTTGGAATACTCTAATTAGCCATGTTCAAGTTGTATCTTGTAACTACAGAATCAACTTTGCACAATACTATCCTTTTTTGACTGGAAAGGTACATCCTGATTTGGGGCATTCTTGCTCCATAGATGACATGACACTACAGTGGTACCTCTACTTACAAATTTAATCCATTCCAAATGCATGCTCTTAAGTCAAACAACTGCGTCACCCCCATCCTGGCCCGCTTGCACTGGCTACACGTTGCCTCCCAAATAAGGTTCAAGGTATTGGTTTTGGTTTACAAAGCCCTCCATGGCCTGGGACCTGTCTATGTGGAGGAGGGGATCTCCCAGAGGTCAACTTCGTCCCAACCGACCAGAGCCTCGCTCTCCACCCGGAATCAGGCCTTCTCAGTGGCCACCCTGGCACTTTGGAATATCCTGCCAATGCAGATAAGGCTGGCGGAGTCTTTGCCAGCATTTAGGAGAGCGCTGGTTTGTTTGTCTGTCCCAGATTTTTCTTGCTGGAGTATATGCTTGTCTGTACGGATACTGTTGCTGTGTCTCATTTTTATTTTTTATTTGATTTGGGGTTTTTCCCCATTTGTAGGTTGTTTTCTTTGTGGGCAAGTTGTTTTTTCTTCACAATTTGGTTGTATACCACCCAGAGTTCCTGAGGGAAAGTCAGGCTATTAATAAGTACAACTATAATATAAATAAATAAATAAATAAATAAATAAATAAATAAATAAATAAATAAATAAACTCTTAAGTAGAGGTACCGTATCTAAAAACTTGAAAAAATAAATAAATAATTGAAAAATATATAAGTAGAGCAGACTGCATCTAAAATTTGAAAGGCAGCAGTTAAAACGCCAATGGTTTTCCACTATTAAGTTGAATTGCTCTTAAGTAGAGCTGCTCTTAAGTAGAGGAACCAGTGTATGTTAAAAATATTATCTTCACAATGAAAAGTCAGTGAGCAGGCCTGTTTGTAGTTGGGTTGTAATATCCATGGAGGATTGGTTGGAAGCCCCTCACCCCCATGAATGACAAAAAATGTAGATACAGTAGGACCCCCATATCCACTGATTCATTATCCACTGATTCAGTTATCCATGGTTGGCAGAGGAAAAAATAAATAAATGTTTTATAGCTACTGTCATAAAGAGCAGCCTTAAAGCAAGCTACTGTTGCAAAACAGCAGCTGTAAAGCAGGTTACTATCACAAAACAGCAGTTTTGGGGACATTTTGGTGTTCTCTCTTATCCACGGTTTTCATTATCCAAGGGAAGGCTTGGAACCAATCCCCAGCAGATACTGGGGTCCTACTGTATTGTGAATGCATGGTATATGGCTGCCTATAGTAGCCAGTTCTGGTAAATACACCCTGGAAATACATATAAATAAGCATTTCTGAGATTTTTTTTCATTTAATATTTTCTGGCAACAGATAAATGAACCTGCGGATCTCACTAATGGGAGGGGGGTTCTTACTAAACTCTGCTAAACAAGCTTAAACATACATCAGCTGTAGTAGGTTTGGAATGGGCAGTCAAGCCAGAGTTGAGTTATTGGTGGTGCAACTTAAGTCTGACTCAGTAGCAAGTGCTGTGACTCGTGTCTCCATCCCTGTTTTGTCGTTTGTGTGTTTTTGTGTGTACTTGGTTTCACAAAGAAAGGCACCCAATTGTTGCAACCTGATGTTTTGTGCAAAATGCAGAAAGCAGCACAAGAGGAAAGAGTACTTCACACATGGATGTTGTGAAAAAAAAGCAGGATCTCTGGCAGTGTTCTCAACAACCATCCATCTCACTAAGCCAGTCTCACCCAATGCATCAGCCACTGTGATGTATTTTTCATGTCCCTCTTTCAGACAATCCCTCTGCACACAAAAGGGACTGACAATGGAAGAAGGTGCACCACCTCTTTGCGTATTCACTAAATCCGGATGGCGTAATGCCTGGATGAGGCTGTCCATGTGGGGCCCTTCGTGAGATCACCTCTACCCTTTTTATAGCTCGTACCTCATGAGGCAACTGATTTCTTCACATGCTTAGTAGAGCTTCCATCCAGTCACTCAGAATGATGCCGAACTGAGGTGAGCCAAGGACAAGAACTGAGTAAGTGTCTAAATGAAAACGTCACGTCCACGTGTTCTTGGCCATGCCACGTAGGCCAAAACCCTTTACCCTGATCACTTACACAGGCCAAAGGTGAGGTTCCTGGAATAGATGTCCCCATTTGCGCTACTACACATTGTTTCATTTTGTAAAAACCCGCCTCACTTTCATCACTTCCTTATTCTAAAGCAGTTCATTTGTTTAAAGGTCTAATGTAAAGGCTTAAAAATTTACTTATAGATGTGAATTTGTAAACTTTTGAGTTTCCTATGCCTATTTATAGATACTTTGGCCACTAGAGGTGGGCATGAAACAGAAAACCCATGGTTCAGGTTCGTCTGTTTCGGGCCCACCCTTGGTTCGGTCTGTGTTCGGGTTCATATGAACTTTTAAAAAAAATTGTATGAAGATGAACCAATCTGAACCAGTTCGGGTCCTTACTGGGTGGTGACAGCTGTGGCCAATCCTGGCCCCTGCGGCAGGGGCTTTTTGAGGCGCTGGCTTGGGGCCAGCCCCTTGGTTTTCTGTGTTTTGTCTTTCAAGCGCCGACCGCGTGGCCCCTGGGGCCGGGTTAGTGTTTTTTTGTTTTGTTTTTAATTATTATTATTTTCTTTATTTTAGAGCACTGACCCGGCCACCCCTGGGGCCAGGTCTGTGCTCCTTTTTAAATTATTTTTTGGTTTGTTTTTAAAGCGCCAACTGTGTGGCCCCTGGGGCCGGGTTTATGCTTGGATTTTTATTATTTTTTTCTTTATTTTAGAGCACCAACCTGGCTACCCCAGGCCACCCCAACCTGGCCACCTGCTCCTTTGTTAATTTAATTTAATTAAATTTAATTTAATTTAATTTAATTTTTATTTTTATTTGTTACTACTGACCACGTGGCCTAGCTACCAGCTGTAGCATGGGCCGATCTGCTTTTTAAAAATTATTATTACTTTTGCTGGCTGTGAGCGGGTTCGGCAGCCCGAAGGTTGGATCCAGTGCTCGTGGGCCAGTACTGGGCCCGCAGGCCAGATCGGTTGATTTTTATTTTTATTTCTATTTTTATTTTTATTGTATTTTTTTACTGCCTACCATGTGGCCACCTACCAGCTGTAGCACAACCGGTCACCTTCCCCCCTCCCCCCCCCCCGGAAGCTCCTGGACCCTCCCTGCAGCCAGGAAGGAGGACCCCAGGAACAGCACCAGGTAGAAGACACCACCGGCAAATGTTTCGCTTCTCTTAGAGGGGGCAGTTCATTATTCATTTTGTTATGTAACGAAATGAATAACGAATAACAAAACAAACCAAAAGTTTATTACGTGCCCATCTCTATTGGCCACATCTTGGGAAGGCAGGGTTTTCTAGAGAAGCCAATAATGGTAGCAAAAGTTGAAGGCAGCAAGACTAAATACGAGATGGACTGACTCCCTGGCATGAATTTACAAGAGCGCAACAGGGCTACTGAGGTGAGGATATTTTGGGATTTGCTGATCCATGAGGTTGCCATAAATCATAAAATTTATGATTTTTGTCACTTTGTGATCATTGTGTGTTATTTTTGTCTCCATTAATTCCCCTTTGGACCGGGGAAGAGGCAAGAGGAAAGATGGAAGTATTTTAAATAAATCAGAAGCAACTTGATGGCACAGAAAAACAACATTAGACTAAACACATTGAATCAGTGGCTGAAAGGCAAGCCAGCATTTCAGTACAGTAAAAATGAAGACCAGATTGTGTCACTCCATGGAAGTCCTTAATGGGCAGATGATCAGCACTTATCCTATTGAGCTATGAAAGACAGAGATTGGGAATGAGGAACAAGAGGATCATGCCAGTGATACTATTCAGACATCTTATGACCTAATCTTTCCTATACAATTAAGAAAGGGTTGTGTAAAAAACTATCAATATGAATATTCAAAGAGGAATTCAAATACTATGCATAGCTGCACTCTCATTATGGCTTTCTCTTAGTAGAAAAGTACGATCCAAAGCTATCCAGAAAAGTTATAGAAAGGTGAATCTACAAAAGCAGCAGAGTAAAGAGGCACTTCATATACTAACAGATTTTAGGTGCCGTGCATTTTCATGGTCTGCAGCTCAGTTATTCAGATGTAAATGGTCCGCAATCCATAGAAACTCATTTCAAGCAAACAAAGCAAGTCTGTAAGACGTAAGATGCCAGAAGACTTCCTTTCCTGCAAGAGATTAACATGGCCATCTCTGTGGGGAAATCAATATTCATGCACATGGTGTGACATTATGTTGATTCCCATTTATGATCGTAATTGTGACCTTTCCGGTTATAGAGTACACAGAAATGGTTTGCCATTCCCTTATTCTGGGGGATATTCTGAAAACTTGCAGAATGCAGCCTTTTCCCACATTGGAGAATTGAACTCCCCACCTCTGGCTCCCCCAGCCAGGAACCCAATAGTGCTGACTGCTGAGCTATTCAGACAGCTTCTTTCAGAACTAATTTGAGACATTTCACTGCCTGAATGTGGACAGGGGAAGGAATTGGTATCCCATCTGTGAACCAAGATGCCTAGCATTCAAAATTTTGCTTATTTTGCCATAGATAGTGAAAGGGGGAAATCAACAAGTGCTTTTCTCATCCTGGTGGTAAAAATATAGTTGCAAATGACAACAAACAATATAACAACTGATTATTTTTCTCCTCTTTCACAGGTACCTGAGGCAGCTACAGTGGTACCTTGTATAAAGGAATCAATTCGTCCCTAATGAAATTATGTTAACCAAATTTTCCTTTATATAAATTTCTCATAGGAATGCTTTGAAAATGGATTAATCCCTAATCATGAGCATTTTATGTTGTACAGATTCACCTCATAGGTGATTCTGTTAAGCAAATTTCCCCTATCTCCGGAAATTTTTATGTTGTACAAATTTAATGTTATACAACCCGTTTGTTATACAAGGATCCACTGTATTTTAGTTTGTTTAATGATAGGAGTTCCTCATTGTGTGTGATTTTTGTCTCCATTAATTCCCCTTTGGACCAGGGATGGGGCAAGGGGGGGTCTCCCCAAGAGGAAAGGTAGAAGTATTTTAAATAAAATAATAACAATGTATGTTATTATGGGAGAGCGCAACACAGGTTGTGACCCCACAAAGAATCGGGACCAATAATGGAGCTGCCTGATACAATCTGTTTAGCGATGTTTTCATGAAGTACAGTACAGGGAAAGGCACTCCAGAGTGACCCCCAAGCTTGACTTTTTTTGGTCCAACTGTAGACCTTCTATTTTGAGGGAGCTGGAGCTGGAGTAATTCACCCAGCAGACAGAAGGGGCATGTTAAGGGTGATCAGTAAGGCGGTTACTTTATGTCCATTTTGTCTCTGTCAGTGTTGTGCTTAGGAGCAGTTAAAAACAAAGTTACTTCACGTCCATCACGCAACTACTGAAATTTGTCTCGACCACACACCCAGAACGAGTGCTAAGTGCAACAATACTGTACCTGGCGCTGGGGTAGGGTTTTCCTTTGTCACTCTTTGTTCTCGAGACAAGACGCCATATAGTAATGACTGTCACGCAGCAAAACATTTGTTTCTCTCAGAAAACTGTGTCTGGGTTTTTTTATTATTATTTTGACTTTTCAGAAGCAAAATATCGAAAAACAATTTTTTAAGCCAAAAAAAAAAAAGGAAAAAGGAAGCTAGTCAAATCAGTGTTTGTCAAGGTACAAGACTGTGAGGTAACACTTGTCACGGGACAAGTTATCACAACCATGGGAACACTGAAACAGGGACAAAACCACATGATCGTGACCAACGCTGTCACGGTACAAAACTAGTAGCAGAATAAAGAAGAATGTGAAGTAACTGTCTAAGATTATCCTTTCTGGTGTGATCAGGTGCATTCCTTTCCCGCTTGCTGATTTCACCCTTTACCTAAACAGGTAGGTGTGGCAAGAGAATTGCCTTGGAAAGGATACACATGCCATATTTAGCCATTTGTAGATGGGCCAAAAGAAGGCATTGCAGAAGAGTCCTGAACGCTGGTGTCAATACGGCAGAGACAAAGGCCTTCTCAGTGTCAGATACCACTGACAAAAAACAACAACCCAGAGTTATTAAAGGGACATTATGCAAGCACATTAGAAACCAGGATCAAGATGTCAGCGAAATCTACAGCCAAGCCTCCCTCCTATTCAAACTCACCTGTGAATAAATCCTATTAGACACGAGGGGGAGAGAAACATGTTAATAAACGTGAATGGGATTAAGCAGCATGTGTACAGAGGCAAATGAGGAGGCAACATGGTCTCCAAAAGGTCCTTTGTCCAGATAATAATATTGCAGCGGCATGAACTTCTGATCTAAATGCTTAATAATTAGAGATGGGCACGACTTGAAAAAAATTTTTTTCGAGTTGTCGTTAGTCGGGCCGGTTCCGTTTCGGCTCGTTTCCGTTTTTCGCGAAAATTTGCAAAAATTAGTCGGTTCGTTTTTTCGTTTTTTCGTTGTCGTTAGTACTGGTTTGGGGAGGGGGTAGCGGGCTCCTGGAGGGAGCTGCAGGAGTCAGCCAGAGCCACAAGTGACGGACTGGCAGACTCTGCACCCGCTGTGTCTCACGTACTTGCATGTAGTACAATGCAAGTAGATCTGGCTTAGGGTTAAGACGGATTAGCGCAACGGCTAGGGTTAGGCTAGTTACGGGTGAGGTTACGGTGAGTATTGGGGTGCATCTGGGTGCCTCTCTGTCCCACTTAGAAGGACAGTGTACTGGCGTATGGGTTAGGCTTAGGGTTCGGGTTTGGGCTACGATTAGTGGGCTGTTTATGCCCGATTGGCACATCCCAGAAGTCTCTGTGGTCAACCTGGCCAAGTGGCCATGCGATTGGTGGAAAATTTGCATGGTCTACTCCCATGGGAGAGCCCATCATTGCAAATGTGCAGGTGTAATAAAATAAAATAAAATAAAATAAAATAAAATAAAATCAACGGAGACTTTTTTTTGCAAGAAAAACCCACTGCTGCTACTGTAAAAATTCAAGCATTTAAAATAGCTAATTTTCGCATGTTTCTGTGGTGCTTTGGTGGGGTTTTGGGCAACAATTTCAAAAAAAATATTGCGGTCGCCATTTTGGATCCCCACCCACCCCATGGCAAATGGATGCGCCCTCCCAGCCTGGTACCAGCAGCACAGCAGTAGCAATAGCCAAGGAGAGGGGGGCGGGGAACCCCCCCCCAAATAAAACACCCTTCTGGCCTGGTAGGTGCCCTCAGACAGTTTTCGCCTACTTTTAGGGCCGGGAATCGGGTTTTTTTTTAACTTTTAAAAACTTTTTTTCTGTGCCGCTTGGCATTGCGCGATGCAAGTAACGAGCACGACAAATCAGACCAAATTGTTCGTTCGTCGGTTCGAGCTCGAAGTCTGGGGCAGTGATTCCCGTTACCGTTTCCGTAGAGTAACGGAAACGAGTAACGGAAACGGAAACGGGAATACCGCTAAGTCGTGCCCATCTCTATTAATAATAATAAACCCCTGCCACCTGGGAAATGGTACTGGGGAGGATGCGTAGCACCCTTGAAATATCATTTATTTAATTATTTTATGTGAAATATCCCCCCCCCGCTTTTCTCATTAAGAGGACCCAAAGTGGCTTACGTGCTTAAAGAGGGAACATTTCAACGCTAGAGATAGTAAGTAGGCAATGGTTTTAAAAGAATCAAACAAGTATTGTATTAAAAATGACAAATAAAAGGAACGCTTTTAAAAACCACAAAACATAATCAATATTTTTTTAAAAAAAATACTTGTCAGGCTGCCATTCATTAAGAGAAAGCCTGCCTGAGGAGAAAGGTATTTGGCTGCTTGTGGAAGGACAGCAAAGAGGGAGCCAGTTGGGCTTCCTGTGAGAGTGAGTTCCAGAATCTGGGAGCAGCAACAGAGAAAGCCTTTTCCCATGTCCCCACCAAACATGCCTGTGAAGGTGGTGGGACTGAAATAAAGGTCTCTTCTGATGATTTTACTGCCTGGGCAGGATTCGTAGAGAGGGGGCAACCTTGACCCTAAATTCAGGCATGTTTTGTCAATGGCATCTCTGTGTTATACATAAGAACATAACATAAGAACATAAGAAGACCCATGCTGGATCAGGCCAAAGGCCCATCTAGTCCAGCTTCCTATATCTCACAGTGGCCCCACCAAATGTGTCTGGGAGCGCACAATACTAGATATCTGTCTCTTCATACCATTCCCCTGCATCTGGTCCTTGAAATAACCTGGTATTAAGACTGGAGATTACACATCTCCATCATGGTTTGTCACCTGTGATGGACTTTTCCTCCAGGAATCTGTCCAATCCACTTTTGAAGGCATCTAGGCTAGATGCCATCACCACATCTTGTAGCAGGGAGTTCCACAGACTAACAACATCCTGGGTAAAAAAAATATTTTCTTTGGTCTGTTCTCACTCTCCCAGCCCTCAGTTTGAGTGGGAGTCCCTTAGTTCTGGTATTTAGTGAGATGGAGAAGAGGGTCCCTCTATCCACTCTACTCTTGGCCTGAATTATTTTTTACGTCTCAATCATATCCCCCCCCTCTGGCACTTTTTTCCTGACTAAAGAGCCCCAAATGTTTTAGCTTTTCCTCATAAGGGAGGTTCCCCAGCCCAGTATTCATTTTAGTCACTCTACATGGATCTGTGAAAGGTAAAAGGGAAGATGGCATGGTGCCAAGATTTCTGATCCTTGTGGTGAAGATGTACCAGTTAATTTCATGCCAGATGGACATATGACAGCTGATGGCTGCGTATTGTGCAAGGCTTTATTTCCTCTCTGATTCCTATGTACCTTTCAAAGGACATGTAATCATGGGCTCAAGCTACAGGAAGTCAGATTTAGGCTGAATATCAGGAAAAAAGCTCTTAACTGTTAGAGCAGTATGGTACCAACTCCATTGGTAGGTGGTGAGCGCTTCAATGCTGGAGGCATTCAAGGGAAAGTTGGACAGCCATCTCTCACACATCTCCCAAGTGACATTAGGTCTGCTTAAAAAAACTGGCTTTGAACAGCCACGTTTGGCGATCAGGGGATTGATTTAGTACAGGCCTGCCCAACAGGTAGACCGTGGGCTACCAGTAGCCCACAAAGGGTTCAAAAGTAGCCCACCGACCATCAATAAAAAAGTGAGGGATATGTTTCCACCCCTCCCTGTCTCAGCCGAGCGGGGCAGTTCAAGGGCCATGGCGCATTAAAATCTGTTCCCTGCAGAACAGATTAATTGGTTTTCAATGCATTCCTATGGGAAACTGCTGCTCTACTTACAAAAGTTTTTACTTATGAGCATGTGCTTGGAACAGATAAAATTCGTAAGTAGAGGTTTTATAGTGTAGTAGCCCTCAGGCACTTTGAGCCGGAAAAAGTAGACCTTGGTCTGCTCAAAGTTGGACAGCCCTGATTTAGTATATTATTTATAATATGTAGAGATGGGCACGACTTAGCGGTATTCCCGTTTCCATTTCCATTACTCGTATCCGTTACTCTACGGAAACGGAAACGGGAATTACTCCGCCAGACTTCGAGCTCGAACCGACGAACGAACAATTTGGTCTGATTTGTCGTGCTCGTTACTTGCATCGCGCAATGCCAAGCGGCACAGAAAAAAAGTTTTTAAAAGTTAAAAAAAACCCCGATTCCCGGCCCTAAAAGTAGGCGAAAACTGTCTGAGGGCACCTACCAGGCCAGAAGGGTGTTTTATTTGGGGGGGGGTTCCCTGCCCCCCTCTCCTTGGCTATTGCTACTGCTGCGCTGCTGGTACCAGGCTGGGAGGGCGCATCCATTTGCCATGCAGTGCGGGGGATCCAAAATGGCGACCGCAATATTTTTTTTGAAATCGTTGCCCAAAACCCCACCAAAGCACCACAGAAACATGCAGAAATTAGCTATTTTAAATGCTTGAATTTTTACAGTAGCAGCAGTGGGTTTTTCTTGCAAAAAAAGTCTCCGTTGATTTTATTTTATTTTATTTTATTTTATTGTTTTACACCTGCGCATTCGCAATGATGGGCTCGCCCATGGGAGTGGACCATGCAAAGTTTTGGAGCCATTCCACCAATCGCATGGCCAGGTTTTGCTGACTGTACCAGGCTGGGAGGGCGCATCCATTTGCCATGCGGTGGGGGGGGGATCCAAAATGGCGACCGCAATTTTTTTTTGAAATCGTTGCCCAAAACCCCACCAAAGCACCACAGAAACATGCGGAAATTAGCTATTTTAAATGCTTGAATTTTTACAGTAGCAGCAGTGGGTTTTTTCTTGCAAAAAAAAGTCTCCGTTGATTTTATTTTATTTTATTTTATTTTATTTTATTTTATTTTATTTTATTACACCTGCACATTTGCAATGATGGGCTCGCCCATGGGAGTAGACCATGCAAATTTTCCACCAATCGCATGGCCACTTGGCCAGGTTGACCACAGAGACTTCTGGGATGTGCCAATTGGGCATAAACAGCCCACTAATCGTAGCCCAAACCCGAACCCTAAGCCTAACCCATACGCCAGTACACTGTCCTTCTAAGTGGGTCAGAGAGGCACCCAGATGCACCCCAATACTCACCCTAACCTCACCCATAACTAGCCTAACCCTAGCCGTTGCGCTAATCCGTCTTAACCCTAAGCCAGATCTACTTGCATTGCACTACATGCAAGTACGTGAGACACAGCGGGTGCAAAGAGTCTGCCAGTCCGTCACTTGTGGCTCGAAAAATTTTTTTTTCAAGTCGTGCCCATCTCTAATAATATGAGTTGGGATTATGAGTCTGTATATCTGCCTGTTTTTCGCCATCTTGCCTCAGTATTTTTCTGAATCCTTTTTAGCTTTTCCTTTTAACTTTGGGTTCTGCGGTATGCTGTTGATTCTTTTTATGTTTACTCTGTGGAACTGATTATTATTTCTTCTGAATTGTGGTATGACATACTCGTTAACCGCCCTGAGTTCCCATTTGGGAAAATCTGGCTGTATATAAATATAAAAATAAATAAAATAAAAGAGAATCTGTCAGATCTGCTTTGATTTGATTTGCTGAATTCAGCAGGGGATTGAAAAAAATGGCCTCATAAAAGCAAACAATTGTGTTATTCCACCATAGAACACAAGGATCAAGCTGGTATAGTTCAGCGGTTTGGAGTCACTAGCTGCGGTGCCTGTCAGGAGAGAGGTCAAATGAGATTCCTCAGAGGCACATGGATAGGTCCCATACCGGACACATGTGCAGCCTTAGGTAAGCTGTATTGCCTCAGAGTGCCACCAAAAGGAGGGACAGGTGAACATCCTTTAGTACCTGAGTGCAGGTTACCATAAGTCAGAAAAGACAGAACGACTGTTATTGATTGTAGCAGTCTGTGCTGTTCTCAGCACTCATCGCAGAAGATGTCACACATTTTTTTTCTAATCTGATGAAGATGCTCCTTTATGCCCAAGAATTGTCAGCACATCGACAGCTAGCCTGACAAGGAGATGCTTATATCTCCATTGGCATCTGGTGCTGTAAGGGGAATGATTGAAACAACGACATCAATGTGGAAGGCTCTTCCACGATTTAATATTTCCACCTGCAGTCTGAAATGACACTGCCTAGGCAGAGGTTTTCTACCTCACTAGGAGGGAACCCCATTGCAGGTCAGCGACTTGAAGCCCAATTTTTTAAAAAGAAAAACTGTTTTTTTGGGGTCTCTTTGAAACCCCATCCTTGAGAGTAGTCAAGGCTGTCAAACAGATAACTGTGAGCTATTTTTGGACACGTGGGTCACTTGGAGTGCACTCCTGCTTTTAAACTACCAGACAGTGAGTTATGGCTTTTAAAGAAACATTGGATCGTTGGAAGCCACTTTTAGCAGGGATGTGAAACTAACAGCCTCTAATTCTTAAAAAAAATAATTAAGGGGTGGGGGTGGATTCCTTTTTTCTCCATGCAGTGACATTTCTCTGTGTGGGAACTTCCGCATTCTTTCTTTCTCTCTCTCCCCCCCCACCCCCGGAGAAATCTCACAGGAATCCTTGAGGGGATCAGAAGTTTTATGGTGTGTTTTTTTCCTGCAAGCAGTACCAAGCTGCTCCTGATTGTTGCAAGTCCTGCACAGAAGGGCATCCTGGCTGTGCGGAATTCACCAGGAAAGAGCAGAAGTAAACTAAGCCATGCAGGATGGTTACGTAAGAACATAAGAACATAAGACGAGCCATGCTGGATCAGGCCAAAGGCCCATCTAGTCCAGCTTCCTGTATCTCACAGTGGCCCCACCAGATGCGTCTGGGAGTGCACGAGACTAGATATCTGTCTCCTGATACCACTCCCCTGCATCTGGCCCTTGAAGTACCCCAGTTTTGAGCTTGGAGATGACACATCTCCCCATTATGGTTTGTAACCTCTGATGGACTTTTCCTCTAGGAATCTGTCCAATCCCCTGCGCAGGGGATTCCTGTGCAGAATGGCATCTTTCCTACAGAGGACTCCTCTCTCTCTCTCTCTCTCTCTCTCTCTCTCTCTCTCTCTCTCTCTCTCTCTCTCTCTCTCTCTCTCTCTCTCTCTCTCTCTCTCTCTCTCACACACACACACACACACACACACACACACACACACACAGAGAGAGAGAGAGAGACACGGGCAGAAGGAATGCACAGGGTTTGTTACATTTCCTAGGCTATTTTCTGTGAAGGAAAAAAGGCACCAACCAGCAGAGCAAAAGCAGGGACAGGAGAAGACCATGGTCTCCTTTTAATTTGAACAGGAAAACAAGCAGTTCCACTGGTGCAGGGGGACATCTACATGGTAGACTACATGATATGTAAAAAGTTCTAGGTTCTATCCCCAATCTGTCCAGCTAGAGGTAAGACTGTATCTTTGTCTGAAACTATGAGGAGCCTAGGTCAGTGATTGCTGATTATACTGGGCTAAACAAAGAAACAATATATTTAGCTTGCTTCAGGGTTCTGCTGCATCCAGACAAAGGTTTTACTCTTTATATCTCTGCTTTTTCATTTCTTCTTTCTCCGTGTCTCTTCTATGGGGGGGGGGGGAGGAACTGTGTAGCTAGTTATGTGTTGTTGCTGAAATATCCACTGTCAAGTTGCCCCTGACTTATGGAGACCCCATGAATAAGGAACCTCCCAATAGCCTGGCCCCAACTTCCCTATTCAGCACTTCCAAACTAATGGCAGTGGGTTCCTTTAAGGAGTGAATCAATCTCAAATTCCGTCTTCCTCTTCTCCTGCTCCCTTTCACCTCTCTGAGCATTACTGTCTGTCCCAGAGTCTCCTGCCTTCTCCTGATACACCCAAAGTAGGATGACCTTTCAACATTTTGGCCTCCAATAAGGTGGCAAACACAAACAGCGAGCTGCAGTGATGCTGAGAGAGGGAGAAAGGGACAAACTGTCTCTGAATCTTTAAGGGTTGGTGACCCAGCTACATCACTGTAGCACTTCACTCGCCAGAGGTGACAAAGAAATACAGTGGCACCTTGTATAAAGGAATTAATTCGTTCCAAATGAAATTATGTTAAGCAAATTTTCCTTTGTGCAAATTTCCCATAGGAATGCATTGAAAACAGAGTAATCCCTCATTTTTATGTTGTATGGATTTGCCCCATAGACGATTCTGTTCAGCAAATTTCCCCTCTCTCCGGGTTAAACGAGGGTCCACTGTATTTGAAATGCCTTTAAGACACAATGCTATTTCATCTACTCATTCTCCTTAGGGGCATTTTTTGTTTTCAAAAATAGCATCCTCCTAACACAATTGCATTAACCTCCTTTAAAAAAACAGTACAAAAATATCTGTATAAACAAACCCCTTGCCCTCCAGTATACTTACTAGCCTTCCCGGTAGCTCCTGTTTGGCTCGCTGCGTTATCATTCCACGCTGTGATCTTTCCTGCCGGTGGTGGGAGAGCTTTGTGCCGTCTGTTGTCCAACTTCTTCCTCCCATGTGAGCTTAAACTGCAGAGTCCGGCAAATGGGATAAAGTGAGGGCTTAAAGATGATGGTTTAGCAATACGTAACGGCGGATTAGGGTCAGCTTTTTATATAGGCACTTAAAGCAATTGGCTCTGCAGGAGTTCCAAAAATCCAGGTTGCATCTTTATATATATAACAAATGGTTTGTATAACATAAAATCTGTACAACATCAAAATTCTGGAGATAGGAGAAATTTGCTTAACATAATCGCCTATGGGGAGAATCCGTGCAACATAAAAATGTTCGCAATTAGGGATTACTCTGTTTTCAATGCATCCCTACAGGAAATTTGTATAAAAGACAGTTTGCTTAACATAAATTCATTTGGAATGAATTAACTCCTTTATACAAGGTACCACTGTGTGTGTGTGTGTGTGTGTGTGTGTGTGTGTGTGTGTGTGTAGGTAGACAACACACACACACACACACATATATATATATAGGTAGCATGATTTATTTCCTTCAATGATCATTCTCCTTCTTTTTCTTTTTTTTTCTTTCTCTTTTCTTTGTTCTATTTTGACAAACTTTTTCAGCACCCATTTGACCATCCTGTAGCTGCAAGCCGGTTGCCGCGTGCCATGCAAGTATCTCAGCCCTCTCCATCCTGTTATGTAACTGACAGCACAAGATGTTTCCTTAAGGGATGGGGCTGTGGGCTCGATTGCATAATCGTCAGGATGTTATCAGAAATTACAATTTGCTTTTCCAAGGACTTAGGTGAGTACAGATGGTTCGGGCTTTAGCTCATTGCCAGCTACTGAATACCTATGGAAGTCTCTCCTAGCATGCAGGTTTTGGTGTGCCATCTATTGCAATTGCACACACACATACCCTGGGAACAAAATTTTGTGATCACTGCATAGTAAACAGACATGCTACGAAATGTTCAGCTTGGAATTAGAGATATACCTTATGGTGTGCATGGGGAACAGGCTTGCACGGATGTAAGATATGCATGCATTTCTTTGGCAGTATGTAACAGGAAAATTTCTTACATAAATGCATTCCCTAGGGGAAATCCAGAGACGATGCCTGTGGTTTTTATGCTGACCTTCTGCTGAACAAGTCACCACTGATGCAGAAATGGGGCATGATATACCCACAGTTCAAAACCTTCAAGTGCTATAAAATCAAACTGATAACTGAATTTGTTTATGGGACTAGCATGGTCTGACTGTCATTATCCTAACCTGTTCCTCCCTTCTTCAACTCAAATATTTTCAAATAAATATTTACATAGGTAGAAAACATTAAACAATTAAGTCAGTCAATCAATCAATCAACACCTTTATTGGCATACATAAAATAAATAATAAACAATGAACAATAAATAGACAGTTGTAGAATGTGTATCCAGACCAGTGTCACACACACTAAACGGAAAAAGAGAAAAGCAATGTATTTGTCTGTCCATCATTGACAGCAAACCATCTGGAATGAGCAACTAAATCTGAAAGTGTAGAGCAGAAGGCCCTTTAAGGGACTGCATTGCTGAGTCAATGAGTTGATAAACATGGCACTCTGCCTGGTGTGGGCTTTATCTAGGCCTAGCAGAAGATTATGCAAAACTACCTCCTCCGGGCGGCCAGGAAATCTAACAAGAAATGGGTCTAAATGGGAAACACGGATGTCCCTGTATAAAGGGCAATATAAAATCATATGAGCCATAGACTCAATCATCCCTGAGTTCCAGGGACATTGCCGTGTTTCCAATGGTTGTGAGTAGAGATGGGCACAAAACGAACAATTTTTCATTTCTGTTTTTGTTTTTTCATTTCGTTATGCAACGAAATGACAAACGAATTTTATCTCTAAAATGAAACGAAATGAACAAAAACACCAGAAATTTTGTCGTGCGTTTCGTTTCCGTTACGGCAATACATTGAACTGCTTTAAAAGCTAAAAAAAATCACAAAAAATTGAAATAAATGGTAATGAAACGGTAACGAAACAAACAAAAATGAAAAGTTTTTTTGCAAAAATTCGCAAAAAAGGAAAGGAACCGAAACGGACCCTCCAAATGACAAACAACAAACGAAATGCCAGTTTTTTTATTCGTGCCCATCTCTAGTTGTGAGCCAAATCTACCATATAAAATGTTGGATGGGAGCACATTACATCTTGCACGCCATTCATGTGGATTCTCTAGTAGATGTAAATATCTGGCCGGCTTACCAATTTGTAACGGAAGTTGGAGGCTTAGAGGAGAGCACACTTTACAGGCTGCTGCAAAAAGATCTTAGCTTTCTATATCTAACAATCGAAGTTTTAGCATCCTGTATGCCTGCGCAAAGGGTAGCGCCCCCAGTTAAACAATTAAGTACCCCACACACACAGATGTCATTTGAGCCCTCCAGAAAGGAAGGCATTGTGAGAAATATGGCCAATCTAGAAGTTGATTAATAGTTCCCCCTGGTTTCATGTCACTCTGGTCTGAATAGGCTTGCTAGGTGGACAGGGAACTTAAGAACATAAGAACATAAGACAAGCCGTGCTGGATCAGGCCAAAGGGCCATCTAGTCCAGTTTCCTGTATCTCACAGCAGCCCCACCAAATGTGTCCAGGAGTGTATGAGACTAGATATCTGTCTCCCGATACCACTCCCCTGCATCTGGCCCTTGAAGTACCCTGGTTTTTTAAGACTGGAGATGACACATCTCCATCATTGTTTGTAACCTGTGATGGACTTTTCCTCCAGGAATCTGTCCAAGCCCCTTTTGAAGGCATCCAGGCCAGATGCCATCACAACATCCTGTGGCAGGGAGTTCCACAGACTAACAACGTGCTGGGTGAAAAAATATTTTCTTTTATCTGTTCTTACTCTCCCAACCCTCAATTTGAGTGTATGTCCCCTAGTTCTGGTATTTTGTGAGAGGGAGAAGAGTGTCCCTCTATCCACTTTACTCATGCCCTACATTATTTTGTACGTCTCAATCATATCTCCCCTCAGGTGCCTTTTTTCCAGACTAAAGAGCCCCAAATGTTTTAGCCTTTCCTCATAAGGGACGTGCCCCAGCCTAGTAATCATTTTAGCTGTTCTCTTCTGTACCTTTTCCACAGTTCCACTATGTCTTTTTTGAGATGCGAGGACCAGAATTGTACACAATACTCCAAGTGAGGTGTTACTGTCGTTTGGCAGTATAATGTTGGTTGTTTTATTTTCAATCCCCTTTTTGATAATCCCTAGCATGGAATATGGCCAATCTGGAACTTGATTAATAGTTCACCTTTGTTTCACGTCACTCTGGTCTGAATAGGCTTGTTAGGTGGACAGTGGCCTGACTATGCGTGTTAGATGTGTGAAACCAAGAACTATAAATTGGAAGCCTTGCATCAACTTTCCTCAGACTCCCAAAGCTGCTTGGCTGAGCAGTGAAACATTTCAGTCTTACAAGAAAAGAAGTCCAATGGCCATGACTCAATTTCTGGATAACCTCACCTGGATGACTGAGAATCTTCACAGGCATCTGACGTGGTCTTTCTCTGATTTTCAGACCGCTAAGGACCAGACGATTTGTATTATGTCCTAATACGTAAAACCATAGCATTCCCAGAGGGTGTACATTCTTTCTCACATGACTGTAGTTTAAGTCAGAACTTCTGCCGCTAAGGAACCACCAACTCCTGGGAGAGGCAGACTGACAATGAGCCAGGATCTGAAGGGAATTAACCAAAGCGATAATGGCAGGGATTAGTGCATCTCTCTGAAAGGGCACACTTTTATGTGGAAAATAATGTGATGCCCTGTGGATAAATTTCCACCAGCGGCACAAACTCCATATTGTGTGCTTTCAGAGGAGTGCCAATGGTAATAACAACAGCACTTTTCCTAATCGCTAGGCATTGGCTTTCAGTTCAGTGGTATCAGAACTACCCTAAACATCGCTGGAGCTGAGGTCTCACCATGAGCTGTTTATCCTGGCCCAGTGGAGGCTTTGTAACAGCCTGCTGAGAATCAGCCATGCTTTCTTTCTGAGCAATAGTGGGGAAAGCTGCTATGTTATTGACAGGACACACAGGCAAGCTTCTTCAATGAGCAGACCTGCAAATCTGACTGCGTAAGGCCACACTTTCCCAGATGGTACTTGGATAGGAGACCACCAGGGAATACCAGGTGCTGTAGGCGCCTGGAGTAGGAACTGGCAAACCGCTCCAGTATTCCTGCCAAGAAAACTCCATGGACATGGGCAGCTCCGAGCTCGACGTAGTTTGGGGGCGGGGCACGTTTGCCCTCTCATCCCGGATCTTTGGCACAAAGACTTCGCGCTGATCCGGGTATTTTTGCCCGGGGATGGGAGCCTACATAAGGTGACTCCCTCCCTGCCCCAGCCTCTTCTCAGCGAGATCGTCAGCCCCACCCTCCAAAACTATCAAAAGAAGAATGAGATTATCTGGTCGCTATGGGGCCGGACGGGAATTTTTGGTGGCTACTCAGATTGGCATTGAGTAGCCACGCTTTTTTGCCCATCCCGTTCTCTTTTTCGCATGGGATGGGTATCATCCTTCTCACTAGTCAAAACCCAGGTAGGCGGGTAGTGCAAGAGGTAATGGTATCCAGGAAGGCCCAAGTAAGTCGCCCTTAAGGAGCTACATAAGAACATAAGAACATAAGAAGAGCCATGCTGGATCAGGCCAAAGGCCCATCTAGTCCAGCTTCCTGTATCTCACAGCGGCCCCACCAGATGTGTTTGGGAGCGCATGAGACTAGATATCTGTCTCCTGATACCACTCTCCTGCATCTGGCCCTTGAAGTACCCTGGTTTGAACCCTGGAGGTTACACATCTCCATCATGGTTTGTAACCTGTGATGGACTTTTCCTCCAGGAATCTGTCCAATCCCCTTTTGAAGGCATCCAGGTCAGATGCCATCACCACATTGTGTGGCAGGGAGTTCCATAGACTTACAACGCGCTGGGTGAAAAAATATTTTCTTTTGTCAGTTCTTACTCTCCCAGGACTCAATTTGAGTGTATGTCCCCTAGTTCTGGTATTTTGGGAGAGGGAGAAGAGCTTCCCTCTATCCACTTTACTCATACCCTGCATTATTTTGTATGTCTCAATCATATCCCCCCTCAATGGCCTTTTTTCCAGACTAAAGAGGCCCAAATGTTTTAGCCTTTCTTCATAAGGGAGGTGCCCCAGCCCAGTAATCATTTTAGTCGCTCTCTTCTGCACCTTTTCCAGTTCCACTATGTCTTTCTTGAGATGCGGTGACCAGAATTGTACACAATACTCCAAGTGCGGCCTTACTATTGTTTTGTATAATGGCATTATAATGTTGGCTGTTTTATTTTCAATCCCCTTTTTGATAATCCCTAGCATGGAATTGGCCTCCTTCACCGCTGCCACACATTGGGGAGACACCTTCATGGAGCTGTCCACCAACACACCAAGATCTCTTTCCTGATCCGTCACGGATAACTCAGAGCCCATGAGTTTATAGATGAAGTTTGGATTTTTTGCTCCAATATGCATTACTTTACATTTGGTTACATTAAAACGCATTTGCTAGACAGCCCTCAAATAAAGTTAATAATCATTGGTATGTTTAGGAGTAAAATAAAGTCAACAAGTCAATATTAGGCGAGGGCTGTGGCGGGATAGCAGATTCACGCTGGTTGGCACGATGCTGAACAGGTGGGCAGCATCTTGCCAGGGGTGAATCTCCCTGAATACATAATGGGCTGATAGAGGATTATTTCCGCCCATTACCTGCTTGCACTACGGACTCAGGTCCCCTTAACAGGTTACAGGCATGTTAGTGGAGTTAACTAAATATGTTATAAATAAAGTTGTGTCCCAAATTATCCAAAAAAATGACGTCTTGCCTCTTTATTTCCAGGGCTTGGGGGGGGGTAAGAGGTCACAAAGAGTCGGTCACAGTTAGGGTTAGCTGACCCTAACCCTAACCCTAACCCTAACCCTACAACATAACACAACACAACACAACACAACACAACACACACACACACACACACACACACACACACACGCACGCACGCACGCACAGTCAATACTGGATGTGGACCTGGTTTATTTGCATCCTGGAATGTTCTGTATCTTTTTTCAAAAAAAATTAATTTGGGTCTTATATATTAAGAACAGCAAACCAATTGAAAGAGAGAGACAAATGTGTATGAATGACACAGAGTCAAGCGAGAGAAACCAGTCTCAAGAAACCTGCAATTATTAATTGAAATGTTCAAAGTATATTGGAAAATAGATAATTCCTTTCTCAGGGAGCCAGTGAACTCCAGACACGACTGAGGTCAACAGTGGGTGATTTATATGAGAGGGTTAAAAACTCCATGCATCCACACTGCTGGAATATTGCCAGGGCAAACACACACTATGTAGTTAAAGAGTTCTAAGTGAGGTCAGCCAATTCAAAGATAATGTCGATTTCAGCCTGAAATGGTGCATCATTGTGAACAAAAGTGATCTGGTGTTGAAGCTCCTGATCAGAGAAGCCTGGTGCCACAGTGATTAAACTGCTATACTGCAGCTATAACTGTGCTCATGACCTGGGTTTCAATTCCAGGTAGCTCATGACCTGGGATTCAATTCAAGGTTCGTTCAGCAAAATGGACAGCAAAACGGGGCCCCGGCATACTTGGGGTGGGGGGTGGGGGCAAGGTGTAGCCTGCATGATTACTTGTAAACAGCCCAGAGAGTGCTTTAAGTGCTATGCTTTAAGGGCAGCATATAAACAGAATACAGTAGACCTTCGTATAACAAATGGTTTGTATAACATAAAATCTGTACAACATAAAAAATTCCATAGATGGGGAAATTTGCTTAACAGAATCACCTATGGGGCAAATCCGTACAACATAAAAATGGTCACGATTAGGGATTACTCTGTTTTCAATGCATTCCTAGGGGAAATTTGTATAAAGGAAAATTTGCTTAACATAATTTCATTTGTTAAGGTTTCATTTCTTAGTCTTTAAAGTGCCGCATGTTTTTGTCTTTTATTTTGTTTTGTTTTGATTTTTTACAAGTTTTATTGCAGACATTGCAACTGTTGATGATGTACCAGTCTCACGTTGGCCATGTACCTGGTCATGCATGTGGTAGCATGCACACAAGCAACCTGTCCTACTGCCTCACCCATTAGCTCTGGCAACTTCCATTATTCCTCTTGTGCAAGTATAACCCCCCCGACACACACCTAATGGGATTCTGCCCTGTCTATTTGTTTAGTTTTCTTTCCAGTGCCTTGCCCAATTTTTTTTCTGTGAATACAAACAGCTGTGGCAATTTTGCACTATAAATATGTTTTCAATATAACATAGGACTTGCTTGAGTGGGGAGTGACTGGGGTTAATTAACAGTTATACGTGGAATGTGAGCCAGAAATGGATGTTGTTAAGACAGTGGAGAAGTGTGAAACAATGTTTACGAATGGAACAGTCAGCTATTTTATCTGTAGGGATGCATCCCAGAAAGATTCTGGTTTGTATGTAAATGTGTGAAAGGATCAGGTAGATTTTAATCATTCAATGCTGTTAATTAGTGCTGTCAGTTAGGGTTTGGAGGCTAGAATGAGACCAGTCTGAATGAGACCATCTATCTATCTATCTATCTATCTATCTATCTATCTATCTATCTATCTATCTATCTATCTATCTATCTATCTATCTGAGATGGGCATAAATTAAAAAATGATGTTTTGGTTTTTCGTTTTTCATTGTGGGTCCGTTTCGGTTCGTTTTCATTTTTTGTGAATTTTTTGAAAAAAAATTGTTTCTTTTTTTGTTTTTTGTTTTTCATTTTTACCCACTTTTTGCGCAATTTAAAGCATTTCCATGCGCGGACGTCCCCCAACGCCCCAGAAAACACTAAAGAAATGATGCTGGCAGAGACACAGTATAGACTAGGTATGCAGGGAGGCTGCAAAGGCAGCGGCGGGCTGCCCAGGGTGTAATGCAACCACAGAGTGACTGCATTGCGAGGCAGGGGAGGGTACTCACCGAGAGGTACGCACACACACAGGGAGGCTGCAAGAGAAATCTCTTCTTTCTCTCCCCTAAGAGCCAAGCTGCAGCCAGCAGGAACACAGAGACACACACCTGCCTGGCTGGCCTAAAGTAACGAGTTGCAGGGACAGCAATCCCACCCTAACTCCCACCGCAGACTGCAAGGAGAACGGGGGCTGCCAAAGCTTTTTATGCCCTCTGTGGCTGCCACACCTACCCAGTCTGCAACCTGGGCATGCTATTGGTTGAAATTGTCCAAGAATTTACATGATCCCATCACATGGCTTGCATCCATCTTGTGGCTGGGATCCATTTTGTGTCATCCTTAAAGGGAAAAGAAAAAATACATCGCAATGGGAGAAAGACAAAAACAGACGTTTTAAGGACCCCAACCCCCTGGTAGGTAATAATTTCAAATAATTATCGCTGTGTTTTTAAGGATGTCCAGAGCGTTTTAATACCCAAGAAATCAATATTAGGCATCTGGGAGCCATTTTGGGTCGATGTCCCCTAACTCCCCTTAAAGGAAAAATATACAGCGCTCTGAGAAAAGACATAAATGCACGTTTTAAGGCCCCCAACCCCCCTGGTAGGTATTATTAGGCAGAATAAATAATTATTGCTGGGTTTTTACAGATATTCAGGATGTTTTTAACATTTAAAAACAACTTATTTCATTGTGTGTCACCATTAATGAAAACGAAACGTAACAAACCTAATTTTCATGGTTCTGTTCGGTTCGTTCCAATTTCATCACAATTTTTGTTATTCGTTTCGTTACATAATGAAACGAATAACGAATAACGGAACAATTTTTTTTCCGTTTCATGCCCATCTCTACTATTTATCTATCAGTTCCTTCCTTCCTTCCTTCCTTCCTTCCTTCCTTCCTTCCATCTATCTATCTATCTATCTATCTATCTATCTATCTATCTATCTATCTATCTATCTATCTATCTATCTATCTATCAGGAGAAAGTGTCAAAATGACACAGAAGAAAAATAAAGATTTAGGATTTTATACTGTAGTCATTTGTGGGGGTTTTTCTTACCTCTTTACTCAACCTTTCTATTTCTTTGTTTATAAAATCTCACACAAGGCTCTTTCTGGTTTAGAATGCTTGCTTATAGTTTTATTGTTAGCAGTGACAAGGTACATATACTACTGGTCTATGCTGTGACACCAAGCTTGTGTACCATCAAAGTAGACCAACTTCTGCTGTAATTCTCCACAAAAATTCTTATGTCTGAAAGCTCTTGTTGAAGTCAGCACTTAACTGAGCCAAAGTTATAACCACAGAATGATGCAAAAGAATATCTGTGTGCCTGAGTTATTGGTGGTAGTGGTGGTGGTGATGATGATGAACTAAGCTCTGGAGATGTCTGTCATTTGGTCAGTGGTAGACACAGATAAAGAAGTGACTCACCAACTAAAAGGAGAAAGTAAAAATAATGTACTGTTCCAGTATTCCCTTTTAATACATTTCTTGTTAATACTGAGTTCTAACTTTTGGATTTGTAAACATAAGAACATAAGAACAGCCTTGCTGGACAGGCCACAGCCCATCCAGTCCATCAGTCTGTCTCACACAGCAGCTCCCCATTGGCTTTAGGGTATTCTGAAGCAGATGTCTTCACCTGCTTAGGATTCCCCGCAAATGGAATTGGGAGATATCCTGCCTCTCTCTCCAAACCTCCTTATTTATTCATATAATTTGTTTCTTGTCCTTCTTCTCGCCAAGGCTCCCAGACAATTTACAACACATTGGAATTGTTAACAACTGATTAAAACTATTATTGGGGGAGGGGGCAGATTGAGAACATTATTTTCAAACATTCCCTAAAAGGTAGTTTTAAAAGCCATTTCTAGAGAACAAAAGTTCCTGAGCAAAGGTCATTATATGGTACACTTCTAATAAACAACAAACAATATTGCTTTTCAGCAAGAGCAAATGAATTACAGTAGGACCCCCATAGCCACTATTCATTATCCACTGATTCAGTTATCCATGGTTTGCAGAAATAAATTAAATAAATAATTCAGCAGCCGCAAAGCAAGCTACCGTCACAGACAGCAGCTGTAAAGTAAACTGCTCTCATAAAACAGCAGTGTAAAGCACACTACCGTCACAAAAAGCAGCCAGAAAGCAGGCTACTGTCACGAAACAGCAGTTTTGGGGGAGGTTTTGGTGTTCTCTCTTATCCACGGATTTCAGTACCCATGGGTAGGCCTGGAACCAATCCTCAACGGATACCAGGGTCCTACTGTATGTAGTCGAGGAGCCCATGAATTCTTCTCTACACCTATCCGCAGATCCTAAATATCGAATGGTGAAGGGAATATTGCCCAAAAATGTAATGACTGTTACTTTCCATATTTCTTTGTTTTTCTTGTTGTAATTAATACAAATTGTCTTTGAAATATGGTGGCTCTTTGAATGTGAAAAAAATAGCTTCTCACCCACCCACCCCAGGCTCTCTTTTTATCAGAATGGCTTTTAAAGGCAGAACTCTCTGACGTGTCGATGTTCAAAGGCAAGCTTTAACAAGCAGGATGTATGGCACAGAAAACCAAACGTGAGAGGCACACCAGGGCATGGATCATGAAAGGAATCAATTACAGCACAAATAACAGTATGGTGGTTCAGGCCACTTTGGCATGGCACCTGCACAGGTGCTCCACAGGCCCTGCATTCTTCTTTCCCCTGTCTCCTTGTGCAATCCCCCACTCACCAGAAACAGTATGCTACCCTCCCCTGCCTCCTCCCCACCATCCCCCACTCACCGGCAGCAGCATGCATGCGCTTCCCTCCCCTCCTCCACCCTTCTATGGCGACCACCCACTTAGACAAGATGTGCCAGAGAAACCTATGGCACAGTCAGAAGTGCGCCCCTGCTGGTGAGTGGGAAATTAGGACAGCAGAGTCCCTCCCGGCGTTTAAGGAGCTGTTAAAAACTTGGCTTTATACGGCCGCATTCGGCAATCAAGGAGGTTGATTCATTTTTATAAGTAGGTTTTTTTGAGTTTGTTTGTCTGCCCGTTTTTCACCATCTTGCCTTAGTAATGTTTTGTAGTTTTAGCTTTTTAAATTTTGGTTCTACTGATTGTTGTTGGGTTTGTTTTTGTTCTTTATGTCATACTGTGGAACCAATTATTAATTTTCTCTGTATTGTGTTATATGCTATTCCTTGTTAACTGCCCTGAGTTCCCGTCTGGGAAAATATGGTGGTATATAAATATAAAAATAAACTAAAACAACCAAACAAACCATATGGAGGAGATAGGGGAGAGAAGCAAACGGTGCCTGGAGAACACTGATACCGTTATCGTGCGAAACCGTGCGAAACATGGTTTGTGCCCACCTCTAGATACGGTATGAACCTAGACGTTTTCTGATTCCTCCAAACCACAGACGAAGAAATGAATTAAAGAAAAGAGGTACGAGAGGATAGACCCCCCATGACGAACAAGTCTGCTGATGGATGGTGCTAATGTCAGATTGGGAAAAAGGCATACGTACGCCTATCAATGGTGATGGCCCATCTATCTGGAATTCTGGGGGGTTCACAGTATCACACAGTTAATCTACTATGTCATTCTGAAGTTTTTTTTCAAGACTCAGTTTTCAGGTCTTCCATTAGCAATAATCTAGGTCCAAGGTCAAAGACATAGCCTTTTTACAACATATAAAAGTATCAGGGAGATGCCTAATCACTTATTGTGGGTAATATATGGCAATTTACTCTGTAGGGTTGGTATTGAACTGCCTCTGCCTTTGAGAGACAAATTAGACAAGATACCACTCTGATTTTACTCCAGATATCTAGACAAGTTGCTTTACTCTTTCAAAAAAAGAAGAAGAGAGAATAGGTTTCTTCCCCATTTGACACTAGACGTCCTCGTACAGATTCATAATGGATGTTGCTTAATGATAATTTTCTTCTCATTTCCAGAAAAACGTAAGATGATCTTCCAGCACACCTACTGCTGTGGCACGGAATGTCAGCAAAATTATGTTGAATGCGCTGGTTGAATTTGTCATCAGATAGCTAATGCTTCGCCCATTAACTCAAGTGCATGGTGATGATCGCAGGAGTAAAGGGTATTCAGCCCTGCACTGAAAATGAATTGTGTTGGAGTGCCATTACCGACGGTTACCTGTAGAATGATGTTCACATCCATTTTTTCCATTCAGAAATGAGGCAGGGACAGGAACACCTCTCAATTTCTGAGCCATGTCACTTTTGTATGCTTTCTTCCTGACCTTGATTCCTATTTCTGCTACATTCTAATTCATGAAACATAGGCCGTTACTTCACGAACCTCTCGCTGCGCGGCGAGCCGTGATTTCTGCGCGAATCGGTCGGTTTTGTCCGCACGATCCTCCATTTTGGATGCGGCGCCACCCCGACCACGCCCCGACCACGCCCCTAAACCGTGCTCCAAGCGGGGCGAGAGATTCCCCTGCCGGAGGCCGGGAATCTCCCTCGCTTCGCATCCCGCTTCGTATCCAAATTCACGTGTGGCCAGTTAAAAAGTATATTTATTTATTTTTTAACTTACTTTTTCTCCGAAATGCCGATGCATAGATATTTCGGTTAACCCGTTCTTTTGATCTTGCCTTCTGTAAACGGGGCAGGGGCAACAGAGGGGGGGCAAGCGTCCCCGGGTGACGTGAGCAGAGCCCCTCCGCTGGCAAGGGATGGCGAAGGGCTGCGCAGAGGGAGGGGGGATGGGGTGTCGGTGTCGGTGCCGCCGCCGCAAGACACCCCCGCGCGCGCCCACCCAGAGAGCGGCGGCGGGGCACACAGGGCGATGAAGCTGAGAGAAGCCTCTCCCCGCCCCGCCCCCCCCCCCAAAAAAACCAACCCAGCAGCTCTGCTTCAGGGAAACACGATGGCCGCCCACAAGTCCTCTGACCGCAAATGACAGCCAGGTATTGATGCATCGATACGCCGTGGTAATTTTCTTAAAAAAATAAAAGAAAGCAGAAACCGGACGTTGCAAGTAAGCTTCCGAATGCGAAGGGAGCACATGAAGTACTACTGGATTCGACCCTAAAACCTCGCCCGGTGAGGACACGGAAAGAGGGGTGGGGGCGAATGGAGACCACATGACTACCACGTGACCGCCTTCGAATTCATAGCGAAGGCAATCACGCTGCGAAGAGAAGTTCTTCGTGAAGTGACGGCCATAGTGCCAACGGTACCATGTCAAACCTGCCTGATTCATAGATCTTAGAAATGTGAAACCTGAACGCATAAAAGAGGTGACAACCCTCATTCAGTGCAGATGAGGTATAATTCAAAAGAATTAAATCCAGACATCTAAGATCTAAACATTCAAAGAGCCAGGCCTGGATGAGTAATCCTGTTAGTGACAGTTGGATCTGATTTGATTTAAAACAAAAGCAGTCCTTTTCAGTGCAAAAAAATGAATATATGTCAATTGCAATTGTTGGTGAATCTTATAAAAATGAACTGAAATGAAACCCCCACCCTTTTATATCTACAACATCAGTTTCAATGAGGGATATGTGCTGTCTTTGGACAACTGTGTCAAAACAAGTCAAATCTGAGATGCCTGTCTATTTCTGAGTTGTCCACAGGGCAGAGCAAAGAGCCCAGAAGTATTAATGAGGTGGAACAGCACACCCATGGATCTTTCGTGTTAAATCCAACATATCTCAGTTACAACTGAGGAAATAGAAAGGAAAACTTTATGAAGTCTCTGAGTTGACAGCACAAGGACATGGCAAGTCTGTTTTCAAGAATGGCGGTTACGTCACATCCATTTTGTCTCTGTAGTTGTTGCGTTTAGGAGCGGTACAAAAAAGTTACTTCACGTCTGTCTCTCAACAAACTGAAATTTGTCTTGACCATGCCCCCGGAACGGGTGCTAAGCAAGACAAATCTGTATCTAGCGCTGGGGTTGGGTTATCTCTTGTCCCTCTTCTGATCCACTTCTTGTCCCAGTTAAGAGGACAAGTAACAACTGTACTGGTACAAATGGTATTTTTCCTTGTGTCCATCTAGTGGTTAGTGGGTGAAGCGACATATGTCACTAATTTTCCTACGGGAAAAACCATGCAACTCAAATGTATAAGAAAGAAAACATTATCAATGCTGCTGTATTGGCATATGAAAACCAGAATATCAGTAAATAAAAATATCAAAAAAGATTTTTTTTCATACCCCGCAAAATAGGAAGCTAGACAAATTCAGTGTTTGTCACGGTACAAGACCGTGAGGTAACACTTGTCACGAGACAAGTTATCATGACCATGGGAACACTGAAACAGGGACAAAACCTTGTGATCGTGACCAACTCTGTCATGGTACAAAACTAGTTGTGGAACAAAGAAGGATGTGAAGTAACCACCAATGAGGCGAAACTAATTTCAGATCCAGGAAAGAGGACAAGTAGGGGAAGAATGGACAGGAGAGCAAAGTCAGAGAAACACAGGCTCTTTTAAGAAAGAATCAGGGAGGACCTTTGCCTTTTAAGATCCCTCATTCAATGGCTTCCTTGTAGCTGTCATGCCCGGTCTGGCCAAGGACTGCTCAGAAGGAGAGGAGGTGAAAGATTCAGACCAGCCAGAGAAGAAAAGAGACGGAAGAGAGCAAGAAAGAGCTCAGATGCCTCACCTACCCCTCACCAGTGAGGGGTGTTTGATTAAGGTGTTGGATCAAAAATGCTAAATTCATAGGCACTGCCGAAGGAGAGTGTCAACACCTAAAGCCAAAGTAGGGGAAAGTTCCGATAAAACCTTATAAAAGAGCTACCCATTCAGAGTTCTGTTGCAGAAAAAAATGGTTGTATTTTTGCTACCAGTACGGGACCTATGTTGCGTTAGAGGTCATTTGATCTTTATCCAACTTGCCTTGACACTGTTTAATCCCCTCTGTAGATGAGTGCCTTGTGGCTTTGGGACTGTGCCCATCCACTGTCTGTACTCGTGAACAAGAAAGGGGCTTCCCTGAAGAACCAGAAATGGCCAAACCATGCCAAAGAGGCAGACAAAGATTTGAGTGAAGTGCCTCTGATAAAAACAAAGGGTAAGGGTGTGTGTATTCCTAGGTCTTCCATGGGTGAAAGAGGTCAAAGAACCCACCTAAAGGTCATGTCATAAGGGCACAGGACAATCTTTATCGGTCAACTGTTTACTCTTAAGATCCTTAGTAGAGATTGGCATGAAGTGGAAAGCCAGTAGTCCATGATAGTTTGTGGTTTGTAGCTGTGACCCCATTGTAACCCCACTGCCTCCCTACCTTGTCTTAAAGCCACCAGCACCATTTTGAGAAGCAGCAGGCCAGCCTCCTTGCAGAGAATCTGGGCATGAGGCCTATATGAATACACCTTCCGCTCAGCAGACAGGAGTGTGGAGTGCAACCATCTCAAAGGGACAGCCTACTCTTTTCATATAAGAAGAGCCATGCTGGATCGGCCCATCTGCCCATCTAGTCCAGCTTCCTGTATCTCACAGTGACCCCACCAAATGTGTCTGGGAGCACACGAGCCTAGGTATCTGTCTCCTGATACCACTCTCCTGCATCTGGCCCTTGAAGTACCCCAGTTTTAAGCCTGCAGATTACACATCTCCCTCATGGTTTGCAACCTGGGATGGACTTTTCCTCCAGGAATCTGTCCAATCTCCTTTTGAAAGCATCCAGGCCTGATGCCATCACCCCATCCTGTGGCAGGGAGTTCCACAGAGTAACAACGCGCTGGGTGAAAAAATATTTTCTTTTGTCTGTTCTTACTCTCCCAGCCCTCAATTTGAGTGTATGTCCCCTAGTTCTGGTATTTTATGAGAGGGAGAAGAGCATCCCTCTATCCACTTTACTCATGCCCTGCATTATTTTGTACATCTCAATCATATCCCCTCTCAGGCGCCTTTTTTCCAGGCTAAAGAGACCCAAATATTTTAGCCCTTCCTCCTAAGGAAGTTCCCCCAATCCAGTAATCATTTTAGTCGCTCTCCTCTGCACCTTTTCCAGTACCACCCTACAATGTGTCACCCTACATCGGGAACCCTTATTACCTAAGTCTCTGGCTCATGGGGAGAAACGCTATGCAAAACGCAATTCCATAAGAGAGAGCCATGCTAGTCTGCCTCAGTATGTGGGAAAAATTAAAGAACTAAATTAGTGTGGCTACAAAAAAAAAGCCAAATGGTATTTTAGGTTGCATTAATAGAAGCATAATATGAGGTGTAATTTCCCTCCTATTTGGCACTGGTTAGGCCTCATCATGAGCACTGTGTCCTGTTCTGGACACCACACCTCAAGAAGGATGCTGGGAAATTGGAACAAGTTCAGAGAAGGGCAGCAAGGGTGATTAGGGGAGTGGAAACCAAGACTTACAAGGAAAAACTGAAAGAACTGGGCATGTTGTTTACCCTTGGAAAAAGAAGGCTGAGGGGAGATATGAGAGCACTTCAATTACTTGAAAGGTGCAGTAGGACCCCGGTATCTGCTGGGGATTGGTTCCAGGCCTTCCCATGGATAATGAAAACAGTGGATAAGAGAGAACACCCAAAATCCCCCAAACAGCTGTTTTGTGACAGTAGCTTGCTGTATGGCTGCTGTTTTGTGTCATTAGCTTGCTTTAAAGCTGCTGTTTGTGACACTACTTGCTTTGCAGCTGCTGAATTATTTATTTAATCTTTTCCTTTGCCAACCGTGAATAACTTTTCCTTTGCCAACTGTGAATAACTGAATCAGTGGATAATGAATCAGTGGATATGAGGGTCCTACTGTAGTCATACAGAAGAGGAGCAGGATCTGTTTTCAGCCATCCCAGTATGTAGGGAACACAATAATGGTCTCAAGTTACAGGGATCCAGATTTTGAGTATTAGGAACATCGGGAAAAAACTCTCTAACTGTTCGAGCAGTATGGCAATGGAACCAGTGACCTTGGGAGGGGGTAAGTGCTCCCACACTGGAGGCATTCAAGAGAAATCTAGTCAGCCACCTTGCAGATATCGTCTGATTTGTATTCTTGCCTTGAGTAGGGGATTAAACTCAAATGGCCTGGTAGGGTCCTTTTAACTTCATGATTCTATGATAATCTCTAATTTTGCCTCTTGGCAAAAATTCCAATTCAGACTCATTTGCTTCCATTCATAGGATGGCAAAGGGATTTATGGTGAAGGAGGTACAACTGCTACACCTCACTGAGTACACAAACCTTTATAATTACACATGGGCACGACTTGGCAAAATTCTCGTTTCCGTTTCCGTTTCTCGTTTCCATTATGTAACGGAAACGGTAACGACAATTACTCTGCCAGAACTCGAACTCGAACTGACTAAAGAAAAATTGGGTCTGATTTGTCGTTGTCATTCCTGGCATCGCAGCGATCGTGCGATGCCAAGCGGCACAGGAAAAAAGTTTTAAAAATAAAAAACCCCGATTCCCAGCCAAAAATGAGGCGAAAATATGCCTGCCTGAGGGCACCTACCAGAGAGGTGGTTTCTGGGGGGGGGGTCCCCGGCCTCCCCCCCTCTCCTCTCCTGGGCTGCGCAAAGTGCGCATCCTCGTCGAGTCGCAACTCGCCAAGCGGTGCAGCACAGAAAAAAATTTTAAAAATAAAAAAAAACCCGATTCCCGGCCAAAAAAGCAGGCGAAAATATGCCTGCCTCAGTGAGGGCACCTACCAGAAGGGTGGTTTCTGGGGGGGGGTCCCCGGCCTCCCCCCCTCCTCTCCTGGACTGCGCATCCTCGTCATCTCGCCAACTCGCGCCATGCCATGCGGTGCAGGCGGGGGATCCAAAATGGGGCGACCGCAATATTTATTTTGAAATCGCGTGGTCCAAAAACACACCAAAGCACCACAGAAACATGCGAAAATAGCTATTTTAAAACTTCCTGAATTTTTACATTAGCAGCAGTGGGTTTTTCTTGCAACAAAACGTCTCCATTGATTTTATTTTATTTTATTTTTATTTTTATTTTTTACACCTGCGCAATGATGGGCTGGCCATGGGAGTGGAGCATGCAAATTTTTGGAGCCACTCCACCAATTGCATGGCCACTTGGCCAGGTTTTGACCGAGACTTCTGGGATGTGCCAGTCGGGCATAAAAAGCCACTAACCCTAGCCCGAACCCGAACCCTAACCCATACGCCAGTACACTGTCCTTCTTAGTGGATCAGAGAGGCACCCAGAGGTGCACCCCATTAACTCACCCTAACCTTACCAGTAACCCTAAGCCTAGCCCTTGCGCTAACCCCTAACCCCAAGCCAGATCTGTGTACTCGCATTGCACTACAGCAAGTACACTTCCCTTCTTAGTGAGTCACAGCGGGCGCCCGTAGGGGTCCTCTGTCACTTCGTTCCCCAGCCCGAGTGCAGGCAGTGAGTCACAGAGGCACCTGTAACTGCAACTTAATGGTATGCATATCCAATTGGCTATGCATGCCATTTTGTAGCGGGTGAGGAGAGGAGGCACCCACGAGGTGCCTCCAGGAGCCCTCTTTCCCTTCATGGCGGGCCAGAGGAGGCACCCACCCCAGAGAGGTGCCTCCAGGAGCCCCCCCCCAAAACCAGTACTAACGACAGACGAAAAACCGACAAACGAAATGACAAATTTTTGGAAAATTTCGCGAAAAACGGAAACGAGCTGAAACGGGCCGGCTCCGACACACGACAACTCGAAACGTAATTTTCCTGGTCGTGCCCATCTCTATTTATAATGTGCCTTGTGAATGGATTCAATTCAGCTGGTGAAGATCATGTGACGTTTAATGCCACTGCACAACTTTATTGGTGCATCATCCAGGAAGTTGAGAACTCATCTCATGTTTCTGAAAGTGTTTGCAAGTGCTTCACTTGACTTGCAGAGCTCATTTCTTGTATATTTTGGAATGCAGAACTTCATTTTGAAGGCAAAGAATCTTTAATTCTATTGTGAAGTGAGTAAATATACCTCTCATAATACCCCAAGTGAATATCTTTAACCATCTCAAAAGGCTGCACGTTCTTTTTTTTTCAGGAGCCCAAGGATGATAGATTCTCATTCATAAACACTGCAATCCTCCAAAACTTACTTAGCTGCCTTGCCTGATGATTAGTGAATGATTTATTAGAAAAGCTTCCATTCTCATTGGTCTCTCTCATGATGATTAAATAGGAATGTAATAACCCATTGCTCTGGGATTATTGCCGAAATATCAAATTTATGTGAAATATGAAATAAAGCAGCTTTCCCCTTGCTATGTGGATTATGGATGAAGCCCTGACAAGGACAAATGTAAGGGGGATAAGACAAATCTCTGCTGACTATTTAGCAATACATGGGAAGACAGCAGAACCGTTCCTACTTAACCACAATTGAAATTAATGGAAGCTTCACAAATGTCCTGGATTGATACTTGCATTCATCTCAGAGGAGATCCGTGGGGTGTATTTACTTGTTCCTGTCTCTTGAGCTCAGAGGAGTTTAGTTCCACAACCTCTGTGCCCGTTAGTTAGTTTAGCCATTAGAATGGGAGACTGAAATATGGGATCAAAGGCATTGTGATATATGTATGCAGAAGCACCCCCAAAGCAGATACCATGGGTCCCCAACCAGAGAGTAAAACAGTAGCTTCTTAATAGCTGAACTTCTACGACTGCTGGTAATTAGATCAACTGAGCCTCTAGGACAGTCATGGCAAACCTTTTAGAAACCTAGTGCCCAAACTGTGATTCAGAACCCACTAATTTTTCACAAAGTGCCAATACAAAGTGGATAAAGGGACATTCTTCTCCCTCTCACAAAATACCAGAGCTAGGGGACATAAACTGAAGTTGAGGGTTGGGAGAGAGAGAACAGAAAAGAAAATACTTCTTTATCCAGAGTGTTGTTAGTCTGTGGAACTCCCTGCCACAGGAGGTGGTGATGACATCTGGCCTGGATGCCTTCAAAAGGGGATTGGGCAGATTCATGGAGGATAAGTCCATCACAGGTGACAAACTATGATGGAGATGTGTAATCTCCAGTCCTAAAACGAAGGTACTTCAAGGGCCAGATGCAAGGGAGTGGTATCAGGAGACAGAGCTCTGGTATCGTGCGCTCCCGGTTGCATTTGGTTAGGGCCACTGTGAGATGCAGGAAGTTGGACTAGATGGGCCTTTGGCCTGATCCAGCATGGCTCTTCTTATGTTCTTATGTACAGCAATTTGATCTTAATACAGGTGGCTGTGAAGGGCTGATGTGGGGTGCCCACAGAAAGGGCTCTGTGTGCCACCCTAGGCACCCTTGCCATAGGTTCGCCAACACTGCTCTAGGACACCAGAATCTTCCAGTTAATAAGGAGACTTGTTGATAAAGAGGAACTAGTTCATTCAACTTTTAAAGAGTCTTTCCTATCAAGAAGTGGGTTTTACGGTTTAAGTTGGGTTTTTTTTTTAGCATTTAGTCAAATTTCCTCTTCCTTTTCATTCTGAGCAATATGGAAATCACAGCTACTTCTATGGGTCACATTCACCCCACTGTGCTGTCTGTTCTGTTTTTGTTCCTCTTCTCAACTTTAATCTAAAACAATGATGAGGATTAGGACCTTGCTATCTGGCAGAAGGGCTCCTGCCGCAAAAATACTGCCCATAACACCCGATCATCTCAGGCAAGACATTTGAAGGTGGCGTCGCTGAAGGAGGCCCGTAAATCTTTGACGAGAAATTGGGCTTTCTCAGCAGCAGCCCCTCGGCTCTGGAACCAACTTCCTCCTGAGATCTGTCTGGCACCTTCCCTCCCAGTCTTTAAGAAGCATCTAAAGACGTGGCTATTTAAAAGGCTTTCCCTGGATATTAATCTGTTCTAATAATGATTGCTAGTATTATGTATTTATTTTGTTTTTATCTGTAGCCTGTCTTACTCCTGTTCTATGTTTTTGTTATATATTGTTTACTAGTTATTGTGTTTTTATGTATATACTTGTGCTTATCTATTATATTGTATGTTACTGTTTATGGTTTTGATTTCTGTTCAGTTTGTAAACCGCCCAGAGTAGCCATGTAGCTAGATGGAGTGGTATATTAAATAAATAAATAAATAAATAAATAAATAAATAAATAATGGCTAGTACTCTCTGACTGGCTCCAGCTCAGTGTACAATTGTAGAATAATGGAGTTGGAAGGGGCCTATAAGACCATCAAGTCCAACCCCTGGCTCAGTGAATCCCACTGAATCAATTACTGAAGGGCAAGTCAACACTAAATGAGTTGACAAACCAACCCTAGTTTATTTATTTATGTATTTATTTATATAGCTTGTATGCCGCCCACTACCCAAGGTCTCTGGGTGGCTCACAATCAACGTAAACAATTTAAACAATTAAAACATCAAGTTGCAATAAAATTAAAACAATAAAACATTTAAATACAGTAAATACAATATATTAAAACACTGCACTAAAATTGCCACCAGGACCCACAATGATCAGTTAAAAAGACTTCTTGAACAGGAATGTTTTTACCTGGCGCTGGAATGTCATCAGTGTTGGTGCCAGGTGGGTCTCGCTTGGGAGGGCATTCCATAATCTGGGGGCAACTGCTGAAAAGGCCCTGTTCCTACAAGCCATCCCTTTCACCTCCTTGAGGGATGGCTCTTTCAGGAGGGCCCTCTGGCTAGATATTAATTGCCGGGTAGGTTCATATGGAAGGAGACGGTCCTTCAGGTATCTCGGTCCTAAGCCGTTTAGGGATTTATATGTCAGAACAAGGGGACCAGCCATAGGATACCAGGCAATCTTTCACGAAACAGTGAGTAAAAAGGGGGCTGAGCCATGTGAACAGAAAAACAATGCAAATCTAGGCTAGGTGATACCTTTATAGGTCACTAATAAAACAAAAAAAATGCAAGCTGAGCTTTCAATGTCAAGCCATCTTTATCAAAGCCATGTACCAAAAGTACATTCATGGCAAAAGATGTAGTTTGCCAGGCATTGAGATTCTTTGTGGTCCGATGATATCAGCCAGGCGCTCTTCTGATGGGGCAGGAAGTACAGCTGGTGTTAAAACTACATCAAAGTCCAGGATTTTGATTAGCACACCCCCACCCAACCCCCCCCCTTCTTTCCCTCCATTCAGCTCTTTCAAGACCATAGTTCCTATGGCCGGAAGTGGTTGGGGGAAGGTAAATGCAAAAAAAAAATGTACTCCATTTGGAAGTTAGGTAAAATTTAATAAAACCCACTAGGTGTAGTCAATTGCGGCCAAGTTAAAAAGAAGCAATTTTACCTAGTTGTTGCAGTCAAGGCCTAGGGTGACAACGATGTGCCTCCTCCTTCTTGGATCATGGGGAGGTTAATTCAATGGGATCACTTACTGGACACCTTTAACACTGAACTCAATTGATTTTAACAGAGGTTTAAGGCCAACATCCATTGGACATTCTTGGGTTGAGGTGTGCTAAATAACCATTTTGATTTTCCATTATGTAACTGTGAGGGTTCGCTTTCTGATTCATGACTACCGATAGAAGAATTGCATACAGATCTCGGAAATTCTTGAAAAATAAAAGAACTTTTATTTGACATTTCAAGTCTCAGTTTTTCTTCTTCTCTTTGGTTACATATTTCTTTAACAGGAGTCAACACAGGTAATTCGAAACTTGGATCAAACGGGTTATTCAACAATAAATTCTTGTATCACCTCTTATCTGGGATGGGTTTTCCATGGCGACCCCTGGGGACCTCCGTATGGGTTCCCGCAGCAGTGATGTTGAGCGGTTTGGGGAATGCCCCATCCCCAACCGGGGATCCATCCTGCTGGATTAGGGTCAGGATTTTTCCTTTTATCTTTCACTTCAGATACATTTGTGTTGTTTTGTTTTGTTTTTTGAGGTAGGAGGGAAATATATAGGGGTGGGAAGAGACAATCCCGACTCTCCCTTTTTCCACACCTCCGTCTTCCTCTGTACTCCTTCTCTAACATCCCCAACGGCTCCCCGTTCTCGAGTCCGTCCTCCCTCCCCTCTGGGCTTGCGACCTCCCTCGCTCCTCTCAGTCTGCACACTCGCTTCTCTATATAACACTCTGCTTATTCTATCTTCTGTCTGCACGCCCACTCCTCTCACTTCCTTTTCCAGATCTCTATTAACCTGTACAGCCGTGTTCCACTGCAGTCTCATGGGTATATCCCCAAATCTCGCCCCGACTTGCACTTTCTTATCTTTTCCTATAGGTGTCCAACTAGTGACTTGTATTCCCTTTTCTCTCATTTCTTTCTTTTGCACTTTCCCTCCTTCCGTTTGAGTCCCTAAGTCCTTAGTCTCAATGTTAACTCCTCCAATTCCCTCTCTCAAGGTTTCCCAAGTTATCACTTTATTAATAACTGCCAAAAACCCTGCTGTAATCTTAGAAGGTGTCCACCCCTCTCTAGGCACTTCCTCTACTTTGTCATGTGTATCTTTTACATCACTGCCTGTCCCCAGTTCTTCTAGCTCTTTTCTCCTGTCACCATGTCCATATTCTTCTTTCTTGATTCTTTGTGTTCCATGCGCGGGCAAACCCACGTCAGTAGTATCTTCCTCCCTCTCACAGTAACACATTGAGTGCTGGTCTTTGGTGGGCAACAGCTACCTAGTGTGAAACTAAGTGAGACCTGCACCTGAACTGTTTAGACAAGGTCTGCTGGAATAACTGCAAACTTTGCATATTGCCTTTAAGAGATTTTTGTTGAGAGTGGCCTTTCTTGATTGGAGTTACTGCCAGTCAGTGACCAGGTGTTCCCTTTCTGCCTCAGATTTTGTAGTGAGTCAGTCATGAAGCTACTGAATCATTTAAGCTCTGTTTTTGTTTTTGTTTTTTTTACAATATGTGTTTTGATCTATTCAGTACTGTGAGCAAATCCAACTTTTTATTTTTTTCTCTCATCAGTGTCTCTGAGTGAGTGACTGAGACAGTAAGTTCCAGATGATGAGAACAAATAATAAGAGGCAGTTTACCTTTGGGATAATTGCAGCTAATTCTCCTTTATAGGTCCATGAACCCTTGCCCACTGCATACTTAGAAATGTTGAAACCTGTCAGGCCCCTGCAGAACCTATTCCAAAGACTAAAGAATTAATGCCTGAAGAAGCCCCAGATGGGGTTTCTAGGCTGTCAATTCCTCCAGGAGCTGCACAGGAGAGTAACTCAGCATCTTCAGGGGATTCTCCATCCCCACAGAGGGCTGCTTGTCGAAGGCAGTGAAGACTTACAACCAGGAGAAGCAGAGACAAGCTTTATCTGAGCCACCGATGTCTACATTTAGGGAGTCCTGAGTTTTGACAGGGTTAGTTTCTGGGGAAGTTATGGTGCTCTCTGGAGACATAAATTAAGCATTCAGGACTGAGACAAACTGTGGGAGCAACACATTGATAGGACAACTTGCTACTGCTTTCCTGCTTGATCCTGCTTGGCGTGACCCTGGACCTTGTCTCTCTTGGCTCTGGGCTTTCTCCGTGGACCTGGCGTAAGCTACCATTGGCATTCTGACTTTGACCTCTGGACTGTTTATCTTGGACTCTGCTTTGCTCTCTGAATAGGTGTGACCTTGCTATAGGTTTCCTGGACTCTCATTTACTTCTGATTTGCTGGATTGGGGTTTGGCTCTGAGTTTCCAGTAAAAGCCTGAACTTACCTGTGCATGTGAGTCTGTGGGTCGTGACAAAGCCAATAATTTCCCACTCTGGAAAGACAGTGAATGGTCACGTGGCCTACAATCTGTCCCGTGTTTCTTGCACTTGCATTTCAAGAGCACTTCATGTTGACAACGGATTAAGATTTAATCAACCAAGCCCAAAGTGTTGGTTTACAAGGGGGCTCTGTCAGATTATAGCTGTCCCTCACATGGGTGTTCCATTATTTGCAGAATGCTGCTTATCAATAGAATGAAGCAAGGAAGGACACACAGCAAGAACTTGTTACAAGTACTTACAAACTTTCAAGACCACAGCATCCCTTGTGTACTCTACAATCTGCCTTATAGCAGCTTCTCATTTGCCACTCTTGTTTTCTCCAAAAGTTCTTAATTACTTTTTGGATACTTGGAAGGAGAATTTCCAAAGATGCTCTAGGAAGGGAATGATATCAAATGAAATGCTGGCTTCTGGTAGAGAGGTTTACCAGCTGGCCTCTTCCCCCAGTGGCTCTGCTTCCAGATGATCTATCTTCAGCAACAACATTAATTTGCCCTTGGCCATATTCTCTTTCCACTTGACAAGTCTTTGCTAACAGGTGTAATGACTTCAGCTCCCTGCTGCAGACTCCAGCCCACTTTGACCAGAATACTGCAGTCGCCTCTTGAGGATGTATAGTTAACAACAGATGGAAGCAACATATGGAAAAGTGGGATAAGAAATGCAAGGATGCCGTCCTGGAGTTGGTCCTCAGCATCTCAGCTCTGCCCAGCTGCTTTCCGGCAAGAAGAAGAAGAAGAAGAAGAAGAAGAAGAAGAAGAAGAAGAAGAAGAAGAAGAAGAAGAAGAAGAAGAAGAAGAAGAAGAAGAAGAAGAAGAAGAAGAAGAAGAAGAAGAGCCAGTCAACCATCCATTGTTGGCTGTAACATAAGCACGCAGCGCACAAACTAGTTGTTAGCTTTTCCTATAAGCAAGACTGGAGATCGGACATGGATGGTGAGAGGGCCAGGCAGAGTCTCCAACTCCCCGAGTTATGTTCTTTTCTGAATTATTTATTTGGACGCCTGAAAATAATATTTTGAACTGCAGTGTTCCACCCCACGTGGGTGCAGTCTACCTGTCTTTGCTGCTCAGCCACTCAGAGGAGCTAGAGTGGCAGTAGAAAAGTGTTGCCCTGCTTGCTAGCCACTGGCACAGTGGTTAAACAGCTGCACTGCAGCCAAAACGGTGCTCATGATGCAGGGTTCAATCCCAGGTAGCAAACCTTCCATCCTTCCTAGATCTGTAAAATGAGTACTCAGCTTGCTAGGAGGGCAATGCGTAGCCTGCATAACTACTTGTAAACCATCCAGAGAGTGTGTTAAGCATGATGGGGCATTATACAAAAAGAACACTTTGCTCTTTGCTAACAAATTTGGGGCCAAAAATGTCTCCAAAACTAAAGACACGTGACATCAATGTTTCAGTTTGAAAAGAGTAATACTATATTTACAATTTACATGTGTATTTATTTATTTCAAGATTTTTAATGGAAAGAACAGATCATGCTACTCTCTGAAGCCTTTGGTATTTAAGCTGTTTTGTTTCCAAAAAAAAAATGGTTTTAAATGTTTTTTAATCTGTTTATCATGAATTTTAAAGGTCTTTTTTAAAATGTCCACCACTCTGGGCAGCTTGGTGGAGCAGGAAACCAGATAAATAAATGACAAATGAATGAATCACATTTATGTGCCACCTTTCCCCCAGTGAGCTCAAGGTGGTTTATATGGCTCTCCTCCCCATCTACCGTGTAGAGTATATTGGCTTAAGAGCTGGTGGCCAATATCCTGTTCAATGTTTATCTGGACGAGACTGAGCTCTGGAAGGAGCCATAGTAATCAGTAGAGATGGGCACGAATCAAAAAAATGGTGTTTCGTTTTTTCGTTTTTCATTGTGAGGTCCATTTTGGTTCGTTTCCGTTGTTTGTTAATTTTTGGGAAAATTTCATTTTGGTTTTTCGTTTTTCATTTTTCGTTTCTACCTGCTATTGCATGATTTTTAAAGCATTTCCGTGTGCGGGCGTCCCCCAACGCCCCAGACCAGAGGGAAAACACTAAAAAAAATTGATGCTGGCAGAGACACAGTATAGACTGGGTAAAAAGGGAGGCTGTAAAGGCAGCGGTGGGAGTTGCCCAGGGTGCAAGGCAGCCGCAGAGTGACTGTACTGCAGGGCAGGGGAGGGTACTCAACGAGAGGTATGCACACACACACAGAGGGAGGCTGCAGGATTGAAGCTAGAGTCGCAGAGACAGCAATCCCACCCTAACTGCAAGGAGGACGGGGGCTGCCAGAGCTTTTTATGCCCTCTGTGGCTGCCAGACCTGCCTGCCCAGTCTGCAACCTGGGCATGCTATTGGTTGAACATGATCCCATCACATGGCTTGCCTCCATTTTGTGGCTGGAGACATCCATTTTGTCATCCTTAAAGGGAAAATAAAAATACATTGTGATGGGAGAAAACAAAAACAAACATTTTAAGGACCCCAACCCCCTGGTAGGTAATAATTTCAAATAATTATCGCATTATCGCTACATTTTTATGGATGTCCAGGGCGTTTTAATACCCAAGAAATCAATATTAGTCATCTGGGAGCCATTTTGGGTCGATGTCCCCTAACTCCCCTTAAAGGAAAAAAATAGAGTGATCTGAGAAAAGACATAAATGCACGTTTTAAGGACCCCAACTCCCCCTGGTAGGTATTATCAGATGGTATAAATAATTATCGCTGTGTTTTTATGGATGTCCAGGGCATTTTTTAACATTTAAAACAGCTCATTTCATTGTGTGTCGCCATTAACAAAAACGAAATGTAATGAACCCAATTTTTGTGGTTCTGTTCGTTATGTTCCATTTTCATCACAATTTTCTTTAGTCGTTTCGTTATGTAATGGAACAAATAACGAATAACGGAAACGAAAAAAGTTCATTTTGTGCCCATCTCTAGTAATCAGACTAGCATGTTAAAATTGAACAGGACATTTGGCAGTGGCTAGTTAATAGTGATGTCATGAGCATCATAGCTTGGTGAAAATCTTAATCCCCTGGGTGTTCCAAGCCCAGATCCAAGACTCCAACCACTGCATCACACTCATAAGGGATGTATCTTCAAAGGTTTGAACATGCAGGGGAGCTTTCTCCTTCCATCTCAGCCCCTTCAACATGATTCTAGGACCATGAGTTCTGACCATTCTTTCAACTGCTCATGATCCAGTAGACCGAGATGGGCAGAAACCACAGCTCAAATGTTCATCCTGGGTTGTACACGTGCATCACAGGTGCCATGCATGCTGTTCCCTGGCCTCCCTGGCCTATGACCCACTCAACCAGATGAAGCAGGCTCCTCTCCACCTCCTCTTTGGCTGTTTGCCCAGTCCCTGGTTGGAACACAGGCATGTCTGTCCCTTCTCCTGGTCTGAATGGGTGTTCAGCCCAGGAGGCAGGGAAGGGAAGGCCAGGCTCCTGCTGGTAACTAGACAAACAGCCAAGGGAGAGAAGGAGAGGAGTGAGCTCCAGCTGGCGAGTAGGGGATCCAGGCAGGCAAGCAGGGCAATGGAACATCTGCCACCTGTAGTCCCATGGGTACAAAACAGCACCAAGGTCTGAACTGATGTTTGTGTCGCTGCATGTTAAAATTTTGTGTATCACAAAATACCAGAACTAGGGGACATACACTCAAATTGAGGGCTGGTAGAGTGGGAGCAGACAGGGGAGAATATTTTTTCACCCAGCGCATTGTTGGCCTGTGGAGCTCCTTGCCACAGGATGTGGTGATGGCATCTGACCTGGATGCCTTCAAAGGATGGATTCCTGGAAGAAAAGTCCATCACAGGTGGCAAACCATGATGGAGATGTGTAATCTCCAAGCTTGAAACCAGGGTACTTCAAGGGCCAGATGCAGGGGAGTGATCTCAGGAGACAGATATCTAATCTTGTGTGCTCCCAGACGCATCTGGTGGGGCTACTGTGAGATCCAGGAAGCTGGATTAGATGCACCTTTGGCCTGATCCAGCATGGCTCTTCTTGTGTTCTTATGTTCTTATGTTCATGCCTGGCTGGTTCCCCACTCACCAGCCAGAGCACACTTCTCATCTCTCTACCAGCACAAACTGATGACTCTGATGCTATAAGAGCAGAAGATCAACCCCAGCTCTCAGTCTGAATTTATGTGAGCTATCCAGGGTGGTGAATCTGTTTTGGGAATATAGTTCAGCACATCAAGTATATCAAGTCTGTGCAAGAACATGGAGTGGCTTCGCTCCCTCACATATCACTAGATAGATATTCATCATCTCCAACGTATAATTCCAAGGGAATCCTGTCTGACCCACCTTCCTCAGTCTTGTGGATGTGTGTGGGTGAATCAGGTAGCCAGATATTACCAGTAAACCGAGGTTAATGTTTCATAGATGATTCACCCAGACCTCCCAGACTGAGAAATCTAGCTGCAAAATAATCCTGTGCTTGAGTCTTGAAGGTCAATCTCCAAACAAAGAAAACTAATTTTCATCCATAAAAAGGAGAGAAGATCTCCTGTGGTGATATTTATTCATAGCTTCAGACTTTTCCTCTTTTAGTTGTGGATTTTGGTTAACATCTGGTTTTGGCCTCATAAACAGAGACATTCTTCCTCTGCCACTAAAGGTGATACATACAGCAAACCTGAAGAATGCTTCTAACCTCCATAACCTTCACAATATGTGGTCTGCATACTGTAATTAAACTGTAAACTGCCCAGAGACCACTTGAAGTGGTATGGGGCAGTATAAAAGCGGAACACTTTGCTTTGCTTTGTGCCAGGCCCAGCACACTAAGAAGGAAGGAAGGATGCAAGGCAGGGAGCAAAGCTTTACAGCAGGAATGAGGTAAGACAAGGAATGTTAGTTCTAGGAAGAATGGACAGAACATGTTAGGAAATACCCTGAGGTTGTGGGAGGGAGGAGGAGGCAATATCATAGAATCATAGAATCAGAGAGTTGGGAGAGACCTCAAGGGTAGACATGGGCACGACTTGGCAAAATTGTCGTTTCCGTTTTCGGATATCGTTTCCGTTACGTAACGGAAACGGTAACGACAATTAAGCTGTCAGAACTTTTCCGCGTGGTGAAAACCAGAGAAGATTGTGAAGAGCTCCAGAAGGATCTCTCCAAACTGGGGGAATCGGCTAAGAAATGGCAAATGCGTTTTAATGTAACCAAATGTAAAGTAATGCATCTTGGGGCAAAAAATTTAAACTTCATCTATCAATTCATGGGCTCTGAGTTATCCTTGACGGCTCAGGAAAGAGATCTTGGTGTGTTGGTGGACAGCTCCATGAAGGTGTCTCCCCAGTGTGTGGCAGCAGTGAAGAAGGCCAATTCCATGCTAGGGATTATCAAAAAGGGGATTGAAAATAAAACAGCCAACATTATAATGCCATTATACAAAACAATAGTAAGGCCCCACCTGGAATATTGTGTACAATTCTGGTCACCGCATCTCAAGAAAGACATAGTGGAACTGGAAAAGGTGCAGAAGAGAGCGACTAAAATGATTACTGGCCTGGGGCACCTCCCTTATGAAGAAAGGCTAAAACATTTGGGCCTCTTTATTCTGGAAAAAAGGCGATTGAGGGGGGATATGATTGAGACATACAAAATAATGCAGGGTATGAGTAAAGTAGATAGAGGGAAGCTCTTCTCTCTCTGCCAAAATACCAGAACTAGGGGACATATACTCAAATTGAAGGCTGGGAGAGTAAGAACTGACAAAAGAAAATATTTTTTTCACCCAGCACATTGTAAGTCTTTGGAACTCCCTGCCACAGGATGTGGTGATGGCATCTGGCCTGGATGCCTTCAAAAGGGGATTGGACAGATTCCTGGAGGAAAAGTCCATCACAGGTTACAAACCATGATGGAGAAACCAGGGAACTTCAAGGGCCAGATGCAGGGGAGTGGTATCAGGAGACAAATATCTAGTCTCATGCGCTAATAAACGCATCTGGTGGGGCCGCTGTGAGATACAGGAAGCTGGACTAGATGGGCCTTTGGCCTGATCCAGCATGGCTCTTCTTATGTTCTTATGTTCTTATGAACTCGAACCGAAAAAAGAAAAATTGGGTCTGATTTGTCGTTGTCGTTCCTGGCATCGCGCGGCGATCGCGCGATGCCAAGCGGCATAGAAAAAAGTTTTTAAAATAAAAAAAACCCGATTCCCGGCCAAAAAAGCAGGTGAAAATATGCCTGCCTGAGGGCACCTACCAGAGGGGTGGTTTCGGGGGGGGGGTCCCAGCCTTCCCCCCCCTCCTGTCCTGGGCTGCTGGTACCGGGCTGGGAGGGGGCATCCTCGGCGTCTCCATTTGCCATGCGGTGCGGGGGGATCCAAAATGGCGTCCGCAATATTTTTTTTGAAATCGTGGTCCAAAAAACCACCAAAGCACCACAGAAACATGCGAAAATTAGCTATTTTAAATGCTTGGATTTTTACAGTAGCAGCAGTGGGTTTTTTATAGCAGTAAAAGGTCGCTGATTTTATTTTATTTTATTTTATTTTTATTTTTTTACACCTGCGCAATGATGGGCTGGCCATGGGATGGGACCATGCAAATTTTTGGACCCGTTCTACCAATCGCATGGCCAAGTTTTGACTGACACTTCTGGATCTGCAAGAGGGCATAAAAAGCCGAGGCACTCCCAGAAGAGCCACAGTCCGGGCTTGGATGTGGGTGGGAGAGGGCTGTGTGTAGCTGGCTGCTGTGCTAGACTAGTTTCGATTTTGCGGAGCCTTTAGATTTCAGTTAGGCAGGCAGGGAGCAAATTGATTCTATGAATTTTTAGGAAATAATAATTCCTTTCATTCTCTGTCTGCTGTGGGGAATAGCAACACAATTTATTCTTTTTTATTCTCCTGCAGTTTGTTAGGATTTCTTTTCTGATAGTGCTTCAAAGGGGGGGGAGGTTTGAGTGGGAGGGGAGGTGTGGATTTATTTTAAAAATTTCATTTGCTTGGTGGCAAGCAAGCCAAGGTCCTTTCATACCCTGCCTGCAGCTCTGCTGTGGGTGCACTGCCCACTTTGTTTGCAAAAATTGCAATTGCTTTATTCGATGCAGTCTTGTGCAGCAAGTCAGTTTAAAGTGTTTTCCGCCTGCTCTGGGTCATTGTGGGACCCGCACCTGCCGCCCGTGCGCCCGCGCGCCCACCCCTCCCCCCTGCCGCTGCCGCCGCCCACCCATCCCCCCCGCCACCCTGCCTGCCGCCTAGGGCACAAAAACACCTAGCGCCAGCGGGACGCCACTCGCTGGGATGTCAAATCGCGCGAAATCATGGCGGTGGTAACGACAAACGACAAACGACATGACGAAATGACAATTTTTTAAAAAAATTCACGAAAAACGGAAACGACCCAAAACGGACCCGTCCCGAAAAACGACAACTCGGAAAAAAAAATTCTGGTCGTGCCCATCTCTACTCAAGGGTCTTCCAGTCCAACCCCCTGCCATGCAGGAACCCCTATCACAGTGCTCACGACAGATGACCATCCAGCCTCTGCTTAAAAACCTCCAAAGAAGGAGACTTCACCACCCTCCTTTGTGGCAGCATGTTCCACAGCCAAACAACTCTAACTGTAATGAAGTTCTTCCTAATGTTCAAATGGAATCTCTTTTCCTCTAGTTTGAGACCATTGCCCCGAGTCCTAGTCTCTGAAGCCATGGGGGGGGGGAAAACAGTCCCTTCTTCAATGTGACATCCTTTCAAATGTTTAAACATAGCTATCGTATCCCCTTTCAGCTTTCTTTTTAAGGCTAAACATTCCCAGCACCCCTAAGCCACTCCTCGTAAGACATTTCCTCCATTTCTTCTTCTTTTAGCCATAGATGGAAGCAGAGAAGATGATGAGCACACTGAAAGTGTGTTTGGGAAAGAAAGAAAAGCAAAATGATCATGATGTGTCCCCCCCATCCCCCAAGTACACCCATCCCAAGCTTTCCCAACCAGAGATAAGCTAAAGAAAAGAGAGCGTTCTCTTCAAGAGACCTTACACTAAGTGCCATCACTGAGTCTGTGCTACGGTGCCACTGCTCATCACAACCACGAGAATATTCAAGTTTCCCAGCCAATGAAAGCCACCGTTGTTTCTTTACTCTGAAGTTATACACCAATGCCAACTATAATTATTATGTTGACAGTAATAAAGAGGTGGCAATAATCACCAAACCCTGAATTTATGTTTAACCTGCCCAAGGACAAGAGGGAGATGATTTTTAATGTCTCCCTACATCTGATTATATCTACAGTTCTCCGTCAGGTTTTCTAAACAATAATGGCTAAGGAGCCTCATGGTAAAGGTAAAGGTAAAGGTTCCCCCATGCGTGCTGGTCGTGTCCGGCTCTAGGGGCGGTGCTCATCTCCATATTCAAGCCAAAAAGCCAGTGTTGTGCAAGTCCATGGCCACATGACCCGCATGGTTGCAAGGAAACACTGTTTTACTTTCCCACTACTTATGAGGTACCTATTTATCTATATGCATTTTACACACTTTCAAACTGCTAGGTTGGCAGGGTTAGGGTTATCAGTGGGAGCTCGCTCCGCTGCGTGGCACCTGGGATTTGAACCAGCGAGCTGCCGACTTCGCAGCCAGCAGTTTTTGGAGCCTTAGTCCACTGAGCCACCAGATAAACCTCTGTTCATGGCCCAGGGCTCTTTCGCAGATAGCCAGCTTGAGGTTGACTCAGCCTTTTAGCCTTCCAAGGTCAGTGGGGAGGGGCAATGTACAGCCTGCATAACTAACTTGCATCCCAGAGAGTGCATTAAGTTCAATGGGTTAGTTTATGGGCCAGCATGTTTTTAAATGACACAATCACCATAAACTGACAGTGGACAACCGTAGAGCAAAGACTATTATCTTCCCAAGCCACATCTTAAAATGGAAATTAAGACAAATGGAAATCTACCCGCCTTCTTTCCCTCCTACTTTCCATTTGCATTACACAGTTAAACTGGTTTGACACCACTTTAACTGCCATAGCACTCGGCCTTTTCCATTTGAACAGAGAGATTATGTTTCTCTACACATGCAGGTGCCTTCTGAAGCAATTTCCCATGCCTATGAAGTCAGTTTCCTGCAACTCATTAGCAGCATTTGGATATCATGATGATCCAGAGAAACACAGAAGCCCGGGCGTACTGGCAGCAAGCTGCGTGGTAGCATGCACTGCCCAGTTCCTCTCATTTGGAGGGCAAACAAAACCCAGTTCTTGGGTCTGATGTCTCTTTATTGACAAGCAGGATCCCAGCAAAGAGCTGGTCTCCCAATCAGAATCAGAATCAGAATCAGAATCCTTTTATTGGCCAAGTGTGGTTTGACACACCCAGAATTTGTTTTGGTAAAAATCTTCTCCATATATAAGCAGGCAATATAAAAAACATATATTCAACAATAAAAACACAGTACAACAACACAATGTAGCCTATTATTTAAAAAGGAAGAAAAGAAAAAAATAATTATTCAACAGTTTGATAGCACTTGGAAAGAAACTATATATCTAGTTGTCCTCGTATCCAATACCTTAAAACACTGTCCTGAGGGTAACAATTGAAACAGATTATGTCCAGGATGTGTGGAATCTGTATATATCTTCATCGCCTTCTTTTTAGCTTGTGTGGTATACAATTCCACAAGAGATGGCAAATGAGTAGCAACTCATTTCTTTCTTCATAGGCCAGATAATTAACCCTAGAACAAACTATGGGTTATATCTCTGCTTTCTTGAGGAAACAGGAACAATGAAAAAGCAAAGTACAGAATCAAAAGCAGTACAGAAAGAAAAGGAACATACAAAGTCCGTGGTTGAAATAATGCAGTTTATTTATTATTTGATGTACTGAGGCATTTCCCACTGAAATTTATTTGCAGCTTCTTGTGCTGATGAATTTTGGGCTGCCATTTTCTCCTTCATGAGTGATAAGCATGGATCACATGGCATAAAAGTGAAACAAAGTGTGTTTTTTATATACTGCCACCTACCTGAGACTCTTGGGATCGATCTTGGGTCCTAAGCAGAGTCTCGTTTGCAGTACTGCAGTTCAACTGCTGCAGTGTGAGGCTCCTGCAGTGAAACTTCAGTTGCATCTCCAATGCAGGCTTTCTATATGGTCGAAAGAGTTCCACGTGCAGAACAAGAGAAGGAAATGCCACTGGATGTTTAATCAGCACCGTACATTTCACATTAACAGCTCACTAAGGACAACCATTCTGAAATGCATAGGCATGTCGAATAGTGTTATTGAGGGAGAAAGAAGGCAGGAAGACAACCTCTTGCCAAGTCCAGGGGTTGAAATTAGGGATGGGCACAAAACGGAAAAATAATGTTTCATTTCGTTTCGTGCTCACCTCCATTTTGTTTCATTTCATTTCTTACTAAAAAATTTTTTTTAAAAACTCATATGAAATGAAATGAAGTGAAACAACTCCCCTGGGTCCTAGAGGCACCAGATTTGGTGCCCGGGACTATGGGAACCATATTTAAAGGGCTCCTGCTGAGCTGTTATCAGCTGGACCCCTTTAAAACTGGCCCAGTTGGCACCAGGGGAAATCCCCTGGTGCCACCTGGGCCAATTTAAAAGGGGTCCAGACATTGACAGCTGGGCAAGAGCCCTCAGAAAATGGTCTGGAGGGCAGTTCTGGCAATCGTATTGCCCTCCCAAGCATTTTCAGAGGGTTTCTGCCGAGCTGTCAATGGGTGGATCCCTTTAAACATGACCCAGTCAGTACCACAGGGTCCCTCTCATACTGACTGGGCCAGGTTTAAAGGAGTCCAGCCATTGGCAGCTCAGCAGGAGCCCGGAAATGATGGAACAAAAAGGTTCATTTCAATGAAAAAAAATACTGTTTCATTTCGTCTATAACGATGTAGGCTCCTGCCGGGCTTGTCTCAGATTGGGGCCGCTTTGTCTCCCCGGTAGCCGTAGATTCGGCGCGAAAGAGGAGAGCACGTGATCCCCTGGCTGTGTGGGGACCAAAGCCCTTAAAAGGGCAGCCCACGCTCCAACCCTCCTCTTTCGTGTCGAACTGCACCCCGCCCTCCCGCCCTTAGAGGTTATGAGAATGAGATAATCTGGTTGCTTCGGGGCCGAATGGGAATTTTTGACTGGTACCAAGATTAGCTGATGGGTCCCAGTGTGTTTTCGCCCATTCCATTCTCATTGACCGTTAGGCAGGGCCACCTGAGTTTGCTTGGCGGGTAGTGCAACTGAAATGGGGCCAAGACTGTGATGTCAAAACGGTAAATGCACCTTGGACAGGGAGCAGGGCAGCTGTACAATAGAGAATATCAAATATAATAACATCCTATAGGTAAACCCCACAGAATGAAAGTAAATTAAAAGATCATAAAGTCACTGAGCTCGTACGGCTGCCCCAAGTAATATGCTGACCTAGTTTTGGCTGGGAGGGCTGCTTTCTTTGAACAGCACCCCTGTACTGGGTCCCAACAGGGCGTCACACTAAAACAACATCTGTAGGCTAAAATATAAGTTGAACTACGGGAGGCCCATGCCTCGTCTACAACTATTTAGTTACAGTTTCAGTTCAGTTAATAATAAAGTTATTCATAAAGTTATTAATAAAGTTGTGGCCCGATTTAAAACCCAATGATCTGTGTGGACTCCTTATTTCGGGACTGGGGGGACAAAATGCTTTTTCCTTGTTTTGTTTTGTTTTGTTTTGTTTCGTTACATAACAAAATGCTAAAACAGCATTTCATTTTTCGTTTCCTGCCCATCCCAAGTTGAAATTAAAAATTACGCACTCAGAAGGAAATGCTCATAAATAGGACCCTCCACATCTCTGCTTCACAACCCTTAACCATGATCAGCAGAGGGCAGTAAAACTGTGTGGATTCTCTTTATACTGTGGTCCTCCTAGATCTTTGCCTCAACAACACTGTGGGTGAGCCATGTGTGGGCCTAGTGGCAATCATTAACCAATAGATTAACACTGACCTGCCATCTCATGGTGAAAGGACCACCCCAATGCCTCTAGAACACCCCTCGCAAGCCCCAAGAATCAGAAGGGAATCTAAGACTTCCCCACTTCCCCACAATGGGCCCTAAACCCCAAAGGAGATGTTCGAGAAGCCGCTTTCACCATATAGTACAATTAAAGGTAAAGGTCCCCCCCCCCCCGCACATGCGTGCTAGTCATGTTCGACTCTAGGGGCGGTGGTCATCTCTGTATTCAAGCCGAAGAGCCAATGTTGTGCAAGTCTGTGGCCATGTGGCTGGCATGGCTGCAAGGAAACACTGTTTTACCTTCCTGCTTTTTACTGCGGTCCCTATTTATCTACTTTCATTTACATGCTTTCGGACTGCTAGGTTGGCAGGAGCTAGGGTTATCAGCGGGTGTTTATGCCACTGCGTGGCACCCAGGATTTGAACCACCAAGCTGCCGACTTTGCAGCTGACAGTTTTTGGAAGCCTTAGTCCACTGAGCCATAATTGTTTGGAAGAGAAAAATCCAAGTAAGAATTCCCCTTTGGGTTCACATGTTGAAACTTCATGTGAATTCAGTGGTCCTGAAATGACATCCAAGTGATTTGTTCCTAATTTTCCTACATAGCTCTGAACAAGTTCAGTGAACCCCTCTCAACATACCATCCTAGACACACTAGACTGTCTGGTTTCAAAAGCAAAGCAAAACTGGGTCTTATTAATGCTTGGAGGACACCTCCAAAAAATACCAAGGATCTCCAGATGGGCTAGGGAAGAAACTGCTCACAGCACCAGAACATAGCAGAGCATAACAACACCTTTTGATGTTTTCTGTATTCTTAGGCCCATCCTCCCCCCGACCATCTGAACCCAAATGTCAGAACGAAAGGCTAACAGCCGTTGCTTGGCCAGCCAGAGCTTTACAAACAAGCCCAGTGGACAGGCTGAGCAGAAGTTCAAAGGTATAGAAAGTGGCTGCATGAGCGTCCATACCAGTGTGTTCCACCTCCACCTCCATGATACATTGTTTCTTGATGTCATGTGCCCACATCCCTCATCCAGGCAGGTAGTGGCAATGTCTTTGGCAAGGAAAAGTACTTATGGAGTCTGTTTGCCTAGAAGAGCAAAGATGCGCCAGTCACTTGAATGTTGCCTTCACGTGATGTCTCTAAGTCCTTGTCTCTTGTCCTATTGCAAGTTATGATGCAATTTGGGAATGATGCCAGGCAGAGTGGGCTACACACCTGTGTAATTATCTTCTGGCAACTAGTCAAGTCAGGTGACAGTTTGATCATGCTCAGTTGTCAATTTGCTGAGTAATGATTGCATCAGACACATACATAAAAGAAGAGAGTTGTTCAGTATGGTGTGGGGACGTGGTTGGAAGGAGCAGCTCGTTACTCTGTCAGTTTAGATCCTGGAAAGTTTGGACTACTGGACTGTTTATCAAACTAATGAGGTATATGCCTGCCAATTCTGTTTTTGCTGGACTTGTATATATTTTGTAAATACAGTTCTTGGTGAAGGGAGTCACCGCTGTGTTTGCGTCTTTATTTTAGCACTGCTATCTGGCTGTCAAAGCCCACACTCTTTACACAGCTCTCACAGTCTTCTGCTGAGAAATAACCGCTCTGCGACAGGCTCCACCTCTTATTCTCTTCCTCAGTATTCTGCTGCTAGATTAAATATCACTGGAATTAAACGACCTACCGGTACCAATATGACCTAAGTCAGCCTGCTCCTGAGCCTTCTGACTGTACAGTTCTAAGATTTATTCTAAAGGGGCTTTCATGCAACTGGAAACTCAGGGTAATAATGGCTTCATTTCAGTTCTCAAGAGTCAGACCGTGTCTTGATCTGTTCTGATATAGTAGCCTGCCTGAAACGAAATAAAGGGTTTGAATGCAAATTGCAAAATCATTGCAATCATGGATAACAATTGGATTATACCCACTGAGTCAGTTTTTCAAAAAAGAAAGACACCTTGTACTGAATGGAAATGATACTCTGCCAGTGGTGCTTTGTATTCCACTGACATAGTCTCTACTCTAAACAAGTTATAATCCAGCACTTTCAGTTTTTATGTACTTACCTTTATGTGCAAGGAAGCAAAAACGAGTGCTGGATTGTCACTGTGTAAGGTATTTAAGAGCAGTTGCTCCTGTCTGTTTTAGTAATGCAGAAGGCAGGAATAGAATCTTAACAGCAAATATGTATATGTTTTTTAAATGCAGTATCCTTTATTGTTTAACATTTGGATCATTTGACACTGGACTATTATCAAACTTTTCTTCTTTTCTAGTATATATGCAAATATAGAGGGCTTTAAAGTAAAATAAAATAAAAATAAAGTTATTATTATTATTATTATTATTATTATTATTATTATTATTATTATTATTATTATTATTATTATTATTATTATTATTATTATGAGATGCTGACAAGATCAAACTGACTGATCATCCATACAAACTGCAGTATAGATCAGTGGTTCCCCAAGTGGTCTATATAGACCCCCAGGGGTCTATTTTGACTTGCAGGGGGTCTATGACAGTGAGAATAAAACAGAGTCCATGAAATGTAAATAGGGGTCCACGTGAGTGGACCCCCTTTAGGCAGATCATCGCCAACATTTAGGTGTTCTGTAAATGTCTTACGCCTAACACAAATTGTTTTGGCACCATTTTTGAAAGCTTTTGCAGTAATTTTTGGAAATGTTTTAACTTTTTTGGTGCATTTCTCAAGTGGTGCAAAGGTTGGGACCTGATCCGTGTGGTGTGCATACCTTTAAAGTCCGTTTTGCATTATGTGTGTGTGGGGGGGGGGTATTGCATCATTTTTGGGAATTTGATCCTCGCTGTGTGCATGTTTTTAAACTCCGTTTCTCAAAGGCTGGGGACTCGTGCTTTGCAGCCACATGACAGATATTTATACCCGAATCACGGCTGTTCGAAATTCAAATCAACTATAATTACAGTTGTATCTTGGTTAACAAGCAACTTGGTTTAGGAGCATTTTGATTAACGAGCAAAAATTTCTGAACATTTTTGCCTTATTAACAGTCAGTGTCTTGATACGCCAGCAGCCTCATGCGTGTCACATAATCAAAATTGCTCTAAACCAATAGCTTTTCTCCCTCTCCTGCCCTCCTGCTGGAAGTGGGTGATTGTCTGTTTCAGTTTCTGTTTCAGGCAACAGCAGGAACAGAGTTGAAGGAAGGGTGACAGTCTCAGTAAAGGTATGAACAGTTGCCACCCCCATCAACCCCTGTCCCCAAAGAGGCCACCTCCATGGGGCCTCTCCACACCATCCCTGCCACCACCACTGCAACCAGGACACACCCACCCCCACTGCCCCATTTTTAAAACAGCCCCCAGTCAGTCCAGGTTTGGTAAAGATTGCATTTTGGAGGTCCAGGTCCAGATTAATTGCTACTGTTGAGTTTGGCATTTGAGAAATGTGTTTCCCCAAATAACTGTGAAACAAATTACAAATTGCCTGATTCATGGATGGTTTGTTTAGTTTTTCCTTGTTTGCTTGCTTTTGCATTGCGTTTTATTTCATGCCCATCTCAACTCCTAATTCCTTTTCCTTGCATGCCATGTCTCTTGTGCAGTCCTTCTGTTGTCATGGTTTCTTGTCTTCTTTACGCTCAGGTGCAGTCCGGCTTTGGCACTTTCGTCTTTCACTTTTCCTGACAGTCCTTTCAAGGCACTGGTGCTTTCTGCCAATAAGATGGGGTCATCTGCATATATTAAATTCTATCTTTTTTCTAGTGAGATGGCACTTCAGCTGTGGTGGGATCCAGCATTCCTTGAGAAGCACACTTGGAGTTTTGTGATGTTGCACGGCATCGGTGAGCAACACATTTGTCACCCCAGCCCTTTCTGTGTGCAGTTTCCCTTGGTGTATATATTTATAACACAATGCTTGAGCAGAGCACCGTATCCGCAGAATATGGAGTGAAAACAGCCAGAGAACAATTGAGCTTGCTTGAATGTGTGCCATCGTTTGAGAAGTGCAGGTCTAACTGGCTAAATGGTAGGTCCATTTCAAAGACTCCAAACACTGCTGTCCATCAGAGGGAAATGATAATTACTTGGCAAGACAAACCCAGGGTATTGACTCAGCATGAGACAGCTGCCTTGAGTTCATCACAATTTTCCCTTCAGCCATTGAAAGACAAGGAAGATAATAAAATATGGCCATATTTTTCCTCCCTAAGAAGATTCCATAAGAAAGACAAATTAATGTCAGAAAAATGGAACTCGAGAAAATTCACAGCAGGTCTCACAGCAACGTCTGTAGGGAAAAGAGGTCTACAGAAATAAGCCATGCCCCACTATAGAGTTGGACACGACTCAAAAAAATGGTGTTTTGTTTGTCGTTTGTCATTTAGGGGGTCCGTTTCGGTTCGTTTTTGTTTTTCGTGAATTTTTTGCAAAAAAAGTTTTCATTTTGTTATGTAACAAAACGAAAAAATGAAAACGAAAATGAAAAATTGCTGTTTCATTAGCATTCATTACAGTTCAATGTATTTGCCGCAACGAAAACGAAATGCACGACAAAATTTCCGGTGTTTCTGTTCGGTTCGTTTCATTTTGGAGACAAAATTCGTTTTTCATTTCGTTACGTAATGAAATGAAAAATTGCTCATTTCGTGCCCATCTCTACCCCACTATCTTGTTAAGCATTGCTTTAAAAACAGCACAACTGCCAGATGCCATGAACAAAATGGCAACCCCAGCTAATCAGTTGCTTCAGGCTTCCCGATAGCTTCGTACAACGCCGAGAAATAATTTCACTTCCATTGGCTAGGTCTAAATCTGACAGAAGAATTATTAAAAGAAGTGCTGTTCTCGTCTTTGCCTGTCCCCACCATGCACCCCATACACCTGTTGGGAAGCCACTTAAGACCTGGCTCTCAAGTAGTGCCTTAGGGTCCTGAAGAAAGAAGGAGAAGCACCATCATTCTGGTGCAATCATGGCAGCAGTCCATTGAATTTGGGTCTTCTGTGTGTGCATACAGATGGCTGTGCTTCCCAGGATCTACGGCACATCCGATTTTCCAAGCAGTGCATGATCAAGTGTGTAAAAGGATGCCTGCCCCTGGACAGAATTCTTGACTGATTGCCCTTATGCAGCTGCATAAAGTGAATACAGTTCTGGCCACTCTAGCTATGGAACTGAAGCTATCACCCAATGACAAGTGAATCTACCATTTCACATTTAAATCATGGAATCATGAAGTGAAAAAGACACTATAAGGCCATTGAATCCACCCCACCCACCCCGCTCAAGGAGGGAGTACAAATCAGGTAGTTGTTTACATTTCTCTTGAATTCCTCCTACAGTGCTGCAACTTCTTGAGGTCATTGTTTCCATTGTCGTACAGCTATAACAGTTAAGAAGTTTTTTCCTGATAGCCAATCAAAATCTGGCTTCCTTTAATTTGAGCTGATTTTTGTGCCCTTGGGGATGGTCAAGAACAGATCCTGCTGCTTCTCTGTATGACATATGATAGTATTTGAAAAGTGCTATAATATCACCTTCAGTCTTCTTCTCTCAAGACTATACATGAAATATACAGCTAGCAGCTAACACGAGCCATGTTAAGTAAGGGGCAACATTTATTGCTGGTGGCCTTACTATCTAACAATAATCTAATAAACTCACAACAATCTGATAATAAAAGGATAGGTGATAGAGTGTATATACAATGTCCTAGACCAGTGATGGTGAACTTATGGCACAGGCGCCAAAGGTGGCACTCGAGCCCTTTCTGTGGGCACCCGATATCGCCCCTTCATAGCTACCTGTATACAGGTTAAATTACTGTATTGGCACTTTGCAAAAAAAAAATACTGGGTTTTGAATTGCAGTTTGGGCACTCGGTCTATAAAAGGTTCGCCATCACTATCCTAGACTCAATACCTGTGGTTTTCAGTTGAAATGGACCTAGTAGCAGAAGTGGAAAAAAAAACACTTGTTAAAGTTGTTGGAGAGCTACCATCTTAGAAAGGAGAATACTGGGCTCAGAAATGGTCTGATTAGGATGGTGACGGTTGTAATGGTGATGGCAGACGTGTACGGAGTAAATAATACCATTTGCTCTGTTCATGAACCCCCTGTTCATAATAGAAACATCTTATTCTCTACTTCTCTGGTGAGCTTTATCATGAAATTTCAGCTGCTAAGCTCTGTAATTGCTCTAGATGAAGCTATTTTCTACAAAGGGAGGGAATACAGTGCATAGCCACATGGATCCTCTTTGTTTTGAAATCATTTACATTTTTGTTTCAGACAAGTTTTCAAAGGCATCCCTTTTGCTCGGGTAATGATCTGTTGTTCAACTGCATTTTGATCAGCTATTATTATCTGTAATGTGTTTTGTGATGCAGCGCATGAAAGCGTCTCTCGCAAGCGGTCTATGGCACAGAATGAGAATGTAGGTATCAACAGGCCACAATGAATGAACCTGTGCTAAACAATCAGAGTGTTTGTTCATTTCTTTGTGTCAGTAGCATTAAGCGTTGAGGGGGTCAAAGGCAAAAAAAAAAAAGCAATATCGTACATGAGACTGAGCTCAGCTTAACTGATGTCTGGGTCAAGCATTCCAGCATTTGGAAGGAATTGATCACTACTGACATTATTCATCTTTATAAGGAGTTGGGACTGCAGGCAGTGAAATAATAGAGTGTTTCTTGGTCCCATTGGCAAGGCTCAAGATCATACCACCCAACAAAGCTCTAACACTGAGAGACAACAGATGTCTGTCTCCCAAAGCAAAAAACAACTGAGCCCCTAAAGATATGTGTTGGACTCAAGATTCGTGATTTAAAGACCAATTTCATGCCTGCTGGTACTGTTTGTGAGACATTTTGCCTTGGTTATCTGCCTCTTATCTGAGCTTGCAGTGTGTGTTTTAGAGAAATAAATGAGCAGAAAGCCACCCTTAGAACAATGTGGTAAAACTGCCAATATTTTAAAATGTGAAGGATGACAAGCGTGTTTCAACTAATGGGGGCAATAGATGCAAAAAGTGAACATTAGGGCCCATACATAGCAATATGTATCTCAAAAAATGTACACAGATGTCCCTGTTAGACGAAAGTATGGTGTCTAGAGATTGGCATGAAACAAACAATTTTTCGTTTCTGTTTTCATTTTTTTGTTTCGTTACGCAACAAAACGACAAACGAATTTTGTCTCCAAAATGAAACGAAACAAACAGAAACACTGGAAATTTTGTCGTGTGCTTCATTTTCGTTACGGTAATACAGTGAATTGCTTTTAAAAAATCACAAAAATCACAAAAAATTGAAATAAATGGTAACAAAACGGTAACGAAAATGAAAATGATTTTTTTGCAAAAATTCACGAAAAATGGAAACAAACTGAAATGGACCCCCTAAACGACAAACAACAAACGAAATGCCATTTTTTTTATTCGTGCCCATCTCTAATGGTGTCTCACAACCCAATGGGAATAGGAGTATTGTGTACAATTCTGGTCACCGCATCTCAAGAAAGACATAGTGGAACTGGAAAAGGTGCAAAAGAGAGTGACTAAAATGATTACTGGCCTGGGGCACCTCCCTTCTGAGGAAAGGCTAAAACATTTGGGGCTCTTTAGTCTGGAAAAAAGGAGCCTGAGGGGGGATATGATTGAGACGTACAAAACAATGCAGGGCATGAGTAAAGTGGATAGAGGGATACTCTTCTCCCTCTCACAAAATACCAGAACTAGGGGACATCCACTCAAATTGAGGGCTTGGAGAGTAAGAACACACAAAATAAAATATTTTTTCACCCAGCGTGTTGTTACTCTGTGGAACTCCCTGCCACAGGATGGGGTGATGGCATCAGGCCTGGATGCTTTCAAAAGGGGATTAGACAGATTCCTGGCGGAAAAGTCCATCCCAGGTTACAAACCATGATGGAGATGTGTAATCTCCAGTCTTAAAACTGGGGTACTTCAAGGGCCAGGTGCAGGGGAGTGAGATACAGGAAGCTGGACTAGATGGGCCTTTGATCCAGCATGGCTCTTCTTATGTTCTTATGTTCTTATGTTAAAGGAGTAGAAGGCAGTCAGGACTTGCTGCAATGCAGCAAAAATTGAAAATGAGAATTTTGCCCCCTTCATCCCTATCGTGATATCATCACTTTTGGCTTAGATCTGAATTTTCCAGTCTGCACAATTTCTGTTGATCTCAGCGTGAAACCAAGCACATTTGAATTCTTGCTCAATACTTTTGGAGGGCTCCTTTTTCTGACAACCTGATTTTGGGGTGGGGGGGATTCAACAGAAAAGGTGAAAACATCATCTTGGGATATATTTTTAAATTTGGCATTTGGATTCCTTTGAAAACTGATGCATTTGTGGACCTCAACAAGAAGCTCCCAGGTGCCAAGTTCCTTTTTGTCTTGAAGCCTGTTCTATTTCCATCATCCACAGATGTTCGGAAGTTATTTTAGAACAATAACATTCTGAAGCTCATAAGAAGGCCCTCTCCTCCACTAGGTCTCTCTAGCATGATAAATGGAGCACTTTGGTTCTGTTTGCAATGGTGTCAAACTTTCAAAAACCAGAAACTGTTAAAAGCAACTGGGAGTTGAGTCATGGCTAATGGACTTCTTTTTTGAGAGATAGAAACGTTTCGCTGTTCATCCAAACAGCTTCATCGGTCTGAATACAGCTAGTGCAAGAGACCTTCTTATAGTCAGCTTGACCTCTTGTCCCCTGGTCTGATTGGCTCATAAGATGAACAAAGCCTGAATAGGCTCGTTAGGGAGACATTAGTGTCCATGGACAAACAGGTTCCTGTTGTGGATTTCATCACAGCGACAGAATCAGCCATTCACAGCAACAATCTGCCAGCAGCAGAAGCAGAACTACTCAGGATAAAAGTCTCTGCTGCACTGTCCAGTGCTCAACCACCACCATCCAACCTCACCAGCCAAGAGAGAAGTGCTGTGACATCCCTCAGCAGGGATGAGAGCATCACAATTCTGCCTGCGGACAAAGGAAGGTGCACTGTCGTCCTCAATACTGTGGACTACCACGAGAAGGTTATCACACTTTTAGATGATCAAAACACATATGAAAAACTAAGAAGAGACCCCACCAGCAATTACAGGAAGAAAGTAATAGAATGCTTAAAACTCTTGGAGCAGGAAAACGCAATTGACAGGGTGACCTACCACCAGTTATATCCCGGAGAGACAGTCCCCTGCTTTTATGGACTTCCCAAGATCCACAAGCAAGGAATTCCCCTCAGACCTATTGTCAGCAGTATAAATTCAGTGACTTACAACATCGCAAAATACCTGGCAACTATCCTAGCCCCACTGGTTGGACACACGGACCACCACGTACACAACTCAGAAGAGTTTGTTTCTAAAGTCAGGGAGCTCAAACTGGATACAGAGGAAACCATGGTATCCTTTGATGTTACATCACTCTTTACCAGCATACCCACCGCTGATGCGCTAATAATGGTAAAGAGAAGATTAAGAGAAGACAGCACCCTCACCTCCAGAAGTCGCCTCAACCCAGACCAGATAGGCCTGCTCCTGGACCTGTGTCTGAACACCACATATTTCATGTACAGAGGGGACTTCTACAGACAGAAGCATGGCTGTGCCATGGGTTCCCCAGTGTCACCAATTGTAGCAAACCTATACATGGAAGAAGTGGAGAAGAAGGCACTCAACACCTTCCCAGGGACAACACCATCCCACTGGTTCAGGTATGTAGATGATACCTGGGTGAAAATAAAGACGCAGGAAGTACAGGCCTTTATAGACCACATCAACGCAGTGGATCCTAATATTAAGTTCACTAGGGAAGACACCCAAGACAACAGGCTGGCTTTCCTGGATTGTGCAGTCATCATCAAACCTGACCGTGGCCTAGGAGTAGAAGTTTACAGGAAACCCACCCACAGAGATCAATACTTACCGTTTGACTCCCACCATCCATTACAACACAAACTAGGAGTCATCAGGACCCTAAGCCACAGAGCAGAGAGCATCCCCACCTCCTCAGAAGCCAAGAAGAAGGAAGACAGGCACCTGAAGACAGCACTTAAGGCCTGTGGATATCCAAGGTGGGCCTTCAACAAAGCAGTGGGCCATCCCAGACGAACAAGGGATCAGTCTGAGACCCAGACCTGACGGAAGAACCTGGTCATTCCTTACATGGCTGGAGTGTCGGAGAAGCTTAAAAGGATTTTTGGCAAACACCACATCCCAGTTTATTTCAAACCCACAAACACACTAAGGCAGAGACTTGTCCACCCAAAGGATCCGATACCAAACCATAAAAGGAGCAATATAGTATATGCAGTCCAATGCAGTGAAGAGTGTTCAGACCTCTACATTGGAGAAACTAAACAGCCATTAAACAGAAGAATGGCCCAACATAGGAGAGGTAACAGCTCAGGACCAGAATCAGCAGTACACCTCCATTTGAAGGGAAAAGGCCACTCTTTCAAAGATGAGGATGTACACATATTAGACAAAGAAGAGAGGTGGTTTGAGAGAGGAGTAAGGGAAGCCATTCATGTTAGCATTGAAAATCCCTCCCTCAACAGAGGTGGTGGGCTCCGGCATAGTCTATCTGCTACTTATCAGGCTGTACTTTCCAAAGTACCCAGGCAAATCAAGGAGCCTTCACCACCAGGTCACAGCTAACGACCCATTCTTGATGGGTTTCAGCACCTTAGGCCATTGTTTACCTTAAGGCCATGGACACTAATGTCTCCCTAACGAGCCTATTCAGGCTTTGTTCATCTTATGAGCCAATCAGACCAGGGGACAAGAGGTCAAGCTGACTATAAGAAGGTCTCTTGCACTAGCTGTATTCAGTCTGATGAAGCTGTTTGGATGAACAGCGTAACATTTCTATCTCTCAAAAAAGAAGTCCAGTAGCCATGACTCAACTCCCAGTTAAACGAACCTGGATGACTGAGAATCTTCACAGATGTTAAAAGCAACATTTCGAAGAGGATGAAAAAAGGAGAACATTTCAGCATGCACATGCCTGTGAAGTGATGGTTCCATGCAGGTGCAAGAGATACGCCTACCAGTGGGGAGCCCACTTAGGTATGCCTACGCAAACAGGGCTTTTCACACCAGCTGTAGTTCCAAGGAGTGGTTCAGTACATTTATCCAACCAACCAGAGGTTAGACATCATCACAGTTACACTGCCTTCGTCACGATGGCATATAAAACCTGGTAGGAGATGAATGAGCAGAACAACAGAGGCCATCAAACAGAAATGTCAAACACAAAACGGTGCTGTTTGGGATTTTTTTTTCTAATTATAGACAGCTCCTTTACAACATGAACCTCTGAATGTAATGTTACTATGCTTCCTTATTTAGAGTCTGTTGTTATTGCGGGCCAGGCAGGAGTAGAAAGGGCTGATGAGCTATTAAGACCAGGTGAACAATCAAGTAATGGTTTTTCTCTGGAATTGACTCTACCAGGTTTGGTCCTTTAGATGTTCCCAACCAAGAATGGGATTTTTGATTTCTTAAAAAAATATTTTTATTTTTATTTGTTGTCTTGAATTTTTTTTGAATTTTTTTAAAATTACTTTTGGTACTGCAAATATATTTCTCCATTCTGGGAGTTCTACCTCACTTACAGACACCTTAGAGACACTTAAATGTGACTCATCTGAAACACTTTGATGCGTACCTCTGCCTAGCTTTCTATTCTGAAAATACACTCCCATCTACCATGGGGGCAGGAACCAGAAGCTTGGTCAAACTTAGGCCTAACTAGTCCTCAGAAACTTCCAGTTTAGGCTTCTTCTCACCGGTGATCCACATTTAAGAGTCTGTAAGGTCTTTGTAAGTCATAAGGAACTCCCAGAGTGAAGAATTATGGGATCTGTAATTTTAAAAAATATCCAAAATCTCATCCTTATTCCCTACCAGTGAAGGCTGGGGACTCTATTTCTGTAGAGGTGGTGAATCTATTTTAGTCTGGGCTGTCCATGTGCTGGCCCTGTTTTGCAATAAAGTTTAGCAAAAATCCAACCAATATCCAGAGCTCCCCATGAAATCCAAATCACCACTTATCCTCCAGGTTGGATAAAGCCAGTACAGCATAATGCTGTAGTTGCTTGCGTTCGTCCAGGTTGTATTGGAGCTTCTCTAGCAGCTCAAAGTAGCGGAAGAGGGAATCCCGGGGCCAGACTACTTTCTCATCATCATCGGCTTCGTAGAGGCCTGGCAGGTTCTTGTGGATGTACGTTTCCCAGTCCAAGGCCCCACTGTAGAGTTCATGTGAGCTGGGCACTTGATCATCTAGAGATGGAAGAGTTGATGGCACCTCAGAGTAAATGTCCGGTATTGTGCTGGTCTTTTCTAAATACGTTTGAGGCAGGTTGTGCCTTTGCTCCATAATCTCCAGCTTAAATTTGTCTGCTTGGTGTTGAGTCTCTATCTGCTCTACTTCCTCACTCAAGTCATTGCGAATGTTCTGGAAATTGGTGACCATGATGGCCACAATGAGGTTCCTGAAAATGAAGGCCCCAACGAGAAGCCAGAGGCAGACAAAAATACCACTGATGACCTTGTTGATTTCTGGGACTAGCCACGAGTCCTGCAACAGCGCATACCAATGGTCCATCGTGAAGAGGATGAAAATGGTCACCAAAGCGTTGGGCATGTCCGTGAAATACATGCCGAATGTGAGGTCGTCCCGGTCGGAGCGGCTGTAGCTCTCGAAAAAGAAAATGCCAGATACAGCAAAGACATAGAACAAGAAGATCAGGAGCACCAGGATGAAAGCCATGGCTTTCAGGGCTTTGGCGATGGCCATGATGAGAACCTTGACTTGCTGGACCCTCGGGAAGAGTTTCAAGCAGCGCAGCACACGGCAGACCTGGAGGATCCGTAAGCCTGCTACAGTGTGGGTTTTGTGCGTAAGGTAAAACAGTTCGGGGATGAAGGAGATGATGGTGACGGTGAAGTCAAAGACATTCCAGTTGTTTTGCCAGTACTTGTGAAAGCTGATGCAGCAGTGCATTCCTATCTCAATGATGAAGATTATAACAATGACCGAGATGATGACTTCCAGGGCAATCTTCATTTTCACAAAGTGGTCGTCCACCTTGTCCATAATCTCGGTGGAGATCATGAGGACCAGCATGTTCAAGAGGATGAGGAAGATGATGAAGCCCTTGAAGACCTTGCTGTTCAAGGTTGAACATGCCCACATGGTCAAAGGGGGCCAGGAGCTGCACCGCACCTGGATACGGTTGCGCCAGCGTTGCTCGTCGGTGACCAGGATGTTCCGGTTTGGCATAATGTTGAAGCGGACCAACTGGTGGTGGTCTGTGAGCATCAACTTCTTTAGCTTCTTTGGATCTAAGAAATCCCGGATGTTGTGCCGTGGGACGGCGTGGCTTAGCCCTCTCAAGTGGTCGATCAAATAAAATGTATAGATCAGCTTGGAGCGAATGGCATCTGCCCGGGGGTGCACCTGGAATCCTGGGCTGTTTTTGCTTCTGGGGATATTTTTGGGGTCCACGAAGCGTGCCATGGCTTCTTGTTACTGGTTATAGTAGAACACAGATAACAGTATAGAACATTCTTCCAACAGCATAACAGAATCGACAATGACCTCACAGTTAAGAATGCTCACTTGTAACGGATGGACAGAGGAAGGAAGGAAGGAAGGAAGGAAGGAAGGAAGGAAGGAAGGAAGGAAGGAAGGAAGGAAGGAAGGAAGGAAGGAAGGAAGGAAGGAAGGAAGATGTCTGCCCCTCCATTAATGCAAGAAAAGCTGGTTCTGCTGATATGGAAAAGGCTGGAATTCATAGGGACCATGTATGCCTTCTCAAAATTTAGTTTTACATCATGTGTTCTCTCAGCACCCAGACCAATGTGAAGATGTGAGACAGTAATGGAGTGTACTTAGTGGTTTTTAACTTGCAGATGTCTGAACTGAATAGACTGCAAATAACAACAGACTACTCAGACCGTTAGTCCATTAAACTTAAAATGGTGGGTGAACTAGCCTCTTGCTGTTTGTTTTACCTTGGCATTTCCCCACACTTCCAAAAGGTGGTTCAATCCATTGAATAGGGTGAGAAATAATATGGGCTAAATCCTCAATTTCCTTCCATTTTGACCAGTCCATGATACATCCTGGAAGATTTTTAAAGCCTAGCGAAAGTACTTTAGTAGAGATCAAGAGAAAGTGATATTCTTCTGCCTTCAGATAATTATCATCATGTGCCATCAAGTTAATATAGGGCAACCCTTTTCAGGGTTTTTTCCAGGTAAAGATTACTGAGAAGTGACTTAAACCACCAGGCGAAGATCTTTCTCTTGCAAGTTTTCCCTGAGTGACTGAGTGCCTGTTATGAGTACCAACTTTTAGACAGACTGTTACGTACTTCTGCTTGGAATGAATTTTTAGTCATTCCACTTTAGTTTTCTATCTCTCAGGAGTGACTGTTTTTCTTTCCTCTTTTATCTCTTTGCTTATTGTCGTTAGCTTTAATCGTGTTTTCTCAATGGTGTAAGATTCCACTTCAAAATCTTTGCTCTTTGCATTCAATGTTGTCTTGAATATTCTTGACACTGACAACAGTTCTATGCTCAATGTCTCAGACGTTGTATCTTGTCCTTCAAGCTGGCTCTTCTCCATGGAGGCACAGCCCAGTATCAAACGCCCAACCTCTGTGTCCACAGCCAGATACCTAAACCACTGAGCTATCCAGTAATTTGGGTAAAACGCTTTCCTCTTGGATGAGCAATACACACATGCAAACACACACCAGGCACAGAAGGACTGACTGACTGATGGTCCTAAATGAGTCCCAGAACTCTTCTCCTGCTTCAGATGCTTAAATGAAGCAGCAATTATATTAATCTGGGCAATTCACACTGTTCATAATGACTCCTCCTTCTTTGGAGGTTTTTAAGCAAAGGCTGGGTGGCCATCTGTCGGGAGTCCTGTGATGGGGGTTCCTGCATGGCAGGGGGTTGGACTGGTTGGCCCTTGAGGTATCTTCCAACTCTATGATTCTATGATGCTATGATCCTTATCTGACATCAGCAAGGACTGTCAATGATTAGGAATAGGAATAGGAATAAGAATCTTTATTGTCATTGTCCCCTTGCAGGAACAACCAAATTTCACGGTTGCAGTATTCAACTCTTATAAAACGTTCCACATAGATTTAAAAACATCTACAACACATACAATTTGACATATAAAATAAGCTGACTTCAAAGTCCAGAATATCCAATTAAGGCCAATATTGCTCTAAAAAAGAACCTATTTTTGAGACGTTCTCACCCTCAGTACTCTATATCTCGGTCCTGATGTCAGCAACTTGAAGAGGCAATGACCAGGATGTGATGGATCTCTTAATATACTGTATCTAATGTTTTACAGTGGCACCTGGTACCCTGTTTCCCCGAAAGTAAGACCTCCCCAAAAAATAAGCCCTAGCAGGATTGCTATGCATTTGTTAAATATAAGCCCTACCCTGATAATAAGACCTAGTGATGGGTATGGCTATGGTTATGTGCAGGGCTGATATTCAAGCATATTATACTTAATAAAAGTAAGACATCCCCTGAAAATAAACCCTAGTGTGTCTTCTTGAGAAAAAAATATAAGACAGTGTCTTATTTTTGGGGAAGCATGGTAGTATAAATTTGTTCTAGGGTGGGGAATGAACAGCCCACAATAATCTCCGCAATTCCTAGGATTCTGTGCAACACTGCCCTATCCCGATGGGTACAACTTCCATAAACATCCTTAACAACCACTGATTAACCATTGCCATGCTGGATGTTTTTAATTTCCCTTGTGCATTTTCCCCTCCTCCTCTTCCTATGTCTGGGATCTATGTCTATCTGCTGAGGCTACATACACTCAGTGCCTCTGCAACAGTGGGCTCCAGCCACAAACTCTCGTGCCAAGAGCACTGTTATGGCTCTCTCTTGTCTTGGTTGCCCAAACACTACAACCCAGCCACTTGTACATTTCTCATTGCCAGGGGAAATTTCAGCAGACTTGTGCCACCTCTAAGATTTTTGTAATGATAAAGAAAAACACAGAAGGCAATGACTTCTTTCTCCAATGCATTCTATTTTAAAAAAAATTATAAAGAGCTTTACTTCTCATTCTGGATGAAGGGTGTTATAGATAGAGAGTGACTAAATGATTACTGGACCGGGGGACCTCCCTTATGAGGAAAGGCTAAAATATTTGGGGCTCTTTAGTCTGGAAAAAAGAGCCTGAGGGGGGATATGATTGAGACGTACAAAATAATGCAGGGCATGAGTAAAGTGGACAGAGGGACGCTCTTCTCCCTCTCACAAAATACCAGAACTAGGGGACATCCACTCAAACTGAGGTTTGGGAGAGTGAGAACAGACAAAAGAAAATATTTTTTTCACCCAGCGTGTTGTTAGTCTTTGCAACTCCCTGCCACCAGGATGTGGTGATGGCATCTGGCCTGGATGCCTTCAAAAGGGAATTGGACAGATTCCTGGAGGAGAAGTCCATCACAGATTGCAAGCCATGATGGAGATGTGTAGTCTCCAGGCTTAAAACCGGGGGTACTTCAAGGGCCAGATGCAGAGGAGTGGTATCAGGAGGCAGATATCTAGTCTCATGCATTCCCAGAGGCATCTGGTGGGGCTACTGTGAGATACAGGAAGCTGGACTAGATGGGTCTTTGGCCTGATCCAGCATGGCTCTTCTTATGTTAAGAACATACATAAGAACATAAGAAGAGCCATGCTGGATCAGGCCAAAGGCCCATCTAGTCCAGCTTCCTGTATCTCACAGCGGCCCCACCAGATGTGTTTGGGAGTGCATGAGACTAGATATCTGTCTCCTGATACCACTCTCCTGCATCTGGCCCTTGAAGTACCCTGGTTTAAACCCTGGAGGTTACACATCTCCATCATGGTTTGTAACCTGTGATGGACTTTTCCTCCAGGAATCTGTCCAATCCCCTTTTGAAGGCATCCAGGTCAGATGCCATCACCACATTGTGTGGCAGGGAGTTCCATAGACTTACAACGCGCTGGGTGAAAAAATATTTTCTTTTGTCAGTTCTTACTCTCCCAGCCCTCAATTTGAGTGTATGTCCCCTAGTTCTGGTATTTTGGAGAGAGGGAGAAGAGCTTCCCTCTATCCACTTGACTCATACCCTGCATTATTTTGTATGTCTCAATCATATCCCCCCTCAATCGCCTTTTTTCCAGACTAAAGAGGCCCAAATGTTTTAGCCTTTCTTCATAAGGGAGGTGCCCCAGCCCAGTAATCATTTTGGTCGCTCTCTTCTGCACCTTTTCCAGTTCCACTATGTCTTTCTTGAGATGCGGTGACCAGAATTGTACACAATACTCCAGGTGGGGCCTTACTATTGTTTTGTATAATGGCATTATAATGTTGGCTGTTTTATTTTCAATCCCCTTTTTGATAATCCCTAGCATGGAATTGGCCTTCTTCACCGCTGCCACACATTGGGGAGACACCTTCATGGAGCTGTCCACCAACACACCAAGATCTCTTTCCTGATCCGTCACGGATAACTCAGAGCCCATGAGTTGATAGATGAAGTTTGGATTTTTTGCCCCAATATGCATTACAGTAGACCCTCGTATAACGGAGGGTTTGTACAACGAAAAATCCGTAAAACGGAAAAAAAATCCGGCCCCCCTCCCCCCCCACGGCCACCTCCGTCCACCACCTGCGGCCGCCCGGGAAGAGGACGGGGGTGGTCGGGGAAAGAGGGGAGGGGAGCCAGGGAGTCTCGTCCAAGGTTTCCCCCCCACAGCTGCCTCACTCGCTCGCTGGCCACACACATCCCACTCTCGGTGGCGGTGGCGGCGCCGGGTCTCTTCCTCCTCCTCCTCTTCCTCGTCGTCCACCGCCGCCTCACTCGCTCAGTCGCCTCAAACAGCCAGGCAGCCTCCTCGGCGGCGGCGGTGGCGGCAGCAGGGCGAAACATTGACCCCCCCTCCTGCGGGAGGGAGGCAAGGAGGGAGAGCGGGCACGAGCGAGCAAGAGGCAGGCGGCATGAGCGACGAGCGGCGGCAAAAGAGGCAAGCGTGAGGAGGAGGCCTCGCCGGTGGCCTGCGTCGGCTTCCCCCGGCTTGGCTCTCCACCTGCGCGCGCCAGCTGAGCGTGGGGACGAGCTTGGAGAGTGAAGGCAGCGGTAAGCGGCGGCTCCCCTCCCTTTCCCTACAGCGGCTCCCCCCAGCTTGGCCACCTTCCAGCGCCCACCAGCTGGAGCGCGGCAGCCGAGTGGGGAGAGCGAGTTGGCAGCGAAGCTGCAGTTTTCCTTCCCGTTCCTGCGGCGGTTCCCCCCCTGGCCCCCTGCCAGTGCTCACCTCCTCCTCCTCCTCGACCACCCCAAACCTCCTCCTCCTCCTCCTCCTCCTCGACCACCCCAACCCGCCGCCGCCGCCGCTTCTCCACCGGCCCGGCGCTCCCCATCGTTGACTTGGGGAGCGCCCGGCCGGAGGAGAAGCGGGAAACATTGACCCCCCTCCTGTGGGAGGGAGGCAAGGAGGGAGAGCGGGCGCGAGAGAGAAAAAGGCGGGATGGCGGCGTGTCTTCCGCTCCCTCCTCCTCCTCCTCCTCCTCCTCCACCCCCCAACCCGCCGCCGCCGCCGCCGCTTCTCCGCCGGCCCGGCGCTCCCCATTGGACGCGGGGCGGGAGGGGAAGCAGGCCGCCGCCGCCGCCGCTGGTGCGCCCTCCTGCCTGCCGGGAGCCTCCGGGGCTCCGGCAAGAGGTGAGGGGGGGTGTTTCCCGGCGAGGCCCTGCCAAAGCCCCCCGCCCCAGGCCAAGCGGCGCACCCCACTCCCTCCCCCCACCCCCCGCGGCCACCTCCACCCGACCACCTGCGGCCGCCCGGGGAAAGAGGGAAGGAGGGAGGGAAGAGGAGGGGCGGCAGACATGGAGGGGGGTGAACCGGGGAGGGGCACCCTTACCTGGCACCTGCAGGAGGGTCCCCCGCCCGGCCGCCCCCTTCACCCAAAAAATCTTAGCGCCATTGGAATGCATTGGAACGGATTAAATCCAGTTTCAATGCATTCCTATGGGAAATTAGAATTTGTATAACGGAACGAATTAATTACGTTATACAAGGTACCACTGTACTTTACATTTGGTTACATTAAAACGCATTTGCCATTTCTCAGCCCATTCCCCCAGTTTGGAGAGATCCTTCTGGAGCTCTTCACAATCTTCTCTGGTTTTTACCACACGGAAAAGTTTTGTGTCATCGGCAAACTTGGCCACCTCACTGTTTATCCCTGTCTCCAGGTCATTTATGAACAGATTGAAAAGCACCAGTCCCAGGACAGAGCCCTGGGGCACACCGCTTTTCACTTCTCTCCACTGTGAAAATTTCCCATTGACACCTACTCTTTGTTTCCGGGATCTCAACCAGTTCTCAATCCATAAGAGGACCTGCCCTCTTATCCCCTGACTGTGCAATTTTCTCAGCAGCCTTTGGTGAGGGACTGTGTCAAAAGCCTTTTGAAAATCCAGATAGACTATATCAACCGGTTCACCCAAAATCCACGTGCCTGTTGACCTTTTCAAAAAATTCTAAGAGGTTTGTCAGACAAGATTTACCCTTACAGAAGCCCTGCTGATTTTCTCTCAGCAAGGTTTGTTCTTTTATGTGTTTTAAGATTTTCTCTTGGATGAGGCTTTCCACCATCTTCCCTGGGACAGATGTAAGGCTAACTGGCCTGTAGTTTCCCGGGTCCCCCCTCCTTCCTTTTTTAAAAATTGGTGTGACATCTGCTATCCTCCAGTCCTCCGGCACTGTGGCCGTTTTAAGAGACAAGTTGCATATAACCGTTAAGAGATCTGCAATTTCATTTCTCAGTTCCCTAATAACCCTTGGGTGGATGCCATCTGGGCCAGGTGACTTGTTAATCCTCAATTTATCAATTAGTCCTAAAACCTCCTCTCTTTTAACCTGTATTTGATTTAATTCTTTAGTCAAGAGGGGCGGCTCAGGCAGCGGAATCCGCTCAAGGTCCTCTGTCGTGAAGACAGACGCAAAGAACTCATTCAATTTCTCTGCAATGTCCAAGTCTTCCTTAACCTCCCCTTTTCCTCCCTCACCATCCAGAGGGCCAACTGGTTCTCTGGAAGGTTTTCTACTTCTAACATATTTAAAGAAGCTTTTATTATTACCCTTTATATTGCTAGCCATTCGTTCCTCAAAGTCTTTCTTTGCCTCCCTTATCATCTTCTTACATTTCTTTTGCCAGAGTTTGTGATCCTTTTTATTTTCCTCATTTGGGGAGGATTTCCATTTACAGAAGGACCTCTCCTTGCGCTTTAGAGCCTCTCTAACTCCACTCGTTAACCATGCCGGTGTCCTCTTGGACTTAAATGAGCTCTTCTTTCTTTGTGGTATGCACTTGTGCTGGGCCTCTATTATTGTTGTTTTAAACAGGCTCCATGCACTCTGAAGAGATTGGATTCTTCTAACCTTCCCCTTCAGTTTCTCTCTAACTAGTTTCCTCATCTGAGGGAAGTTTGCCCTTCGAAAATCAAGGGTTTTTATGTCTGATTTGGTTGACACTCTTCCTCCGACATGCATGGCAAAGGTAATAGCAGCATGGTCACTGTTCCCCAGAGGCTCAGTGACATTCACACATCTGACCAGGTCCTGAGTATCACACAATATTAGATCCAGAGTTGCCTGTTCTCGGGTGGGCTCCGTGACAAGTTGCTCTAAGGCACAGTCATTCAGCAAGTCGAGAAACTCAGTTTCTCTTTCTTGACCGGAGCTCGCATTGGCCCAGTCAATGTGGGGATAATTGAAGTCCCCCATGATTACTATCCTATCCCTTTTAGCCACTTCCATTATTTCTCTCCTCATTTCAAGGTCCCCCTCAAGTTTCTGATCTGGTGGACGATAGAATACTCCAACGATCACATCACTCCTTGGACCTGGTAGTTTAATCCACAGTGATTCTATGGTGGAGTCAGACCCTCTGTCAATCTGCATTCTGCTGGATTTTACCCCTTCTTTGACATAGATGGCCACTCCTCCTCCAACCCGCCCCCTTCTATCTCTTCTATAGAGTTTATAGCCTGGGATTGCTGTATCCCACTGGTTCTCCGCATTCCACCAGGTTTCTGTTATGGCTATTATATCAATGTTATCCCTAGCTGCCAAATGTTCAAGTTCTCCCATCTTTGCTCGGAGGCTTCGAGCATTGGCGTAGAAGCACCTGTACAGTGGGTCCCGCAACAACAGCTGCTACCTTGTTCTATTCGCCTCACAGCTTTTATTTTCAGTAGATGAACTGTCACATTCCGTTATTCTCCCGGGTGCTAATACCTATACCTGCTATGTCTTCTCTATGTGATTCTCTACCCTCTCCAACCTCATTTCCTGAGGATGAGGTGTTCCGAACCGGATGCCACTCAGCTCCTGTCGGCTTTCCCCCAGTTATCAGTTTAAAAGCTGCTCTGCTGCCTTTTTGAGGTTGAGTGCCAGCAATCTGGTCCCATCATGATTCACGTGGAACCCATCCCTCCTGAACAGGTTTGGCTTGTCCCAAAATGTTCTCCAGTTCCTGACAAATCTAAAGCCCTCCTCTCGACACCATCGCCTCATCCACGCATTGAGGCTTCTGAGTTCTGCCTGTCTGGCGGGTCCTGCACGAGGAACAGGTAGCACTTCTGAAAATGCTACCTTGGAAGCCCGGGTCTTCAATCTTCTACCTAGCAACCTGAATTTGGCTTCCAAGACTGACCGCTTGGCCTTCCTGACATCATTGGTACCGACGTGTACCATGACCACTGGCTCCTTCCCAGTTCTCTCTAACAAGCTATCTATATTTCTGGTGATGTCTGCAACCTTTGCACCCGGCAGGCAAGTGACCATACGGTTATCATGCTCCTCACAAATCCATCCCTCCGTATTTCTAATTATAGAATCCCCTAGTACAATGAGCTTCTCTCCTGCAGCCTGGTCATCAACATGTACCTGATCTTGTATCTCATCAATAGTGATGAGGGAGAGATCCTCCGGTGCAACCAATTCTTCCTCTATGTGTGCCTCATGAGGTGTGCTGAGGGAAAGAGCTTCAAACTGATTGTGCAAGATGAGACTCTCTGAGCGATGCCTTGGCCTTCTACTCCTTTGAGTCACATTCCTCCACCCATCCACCTCCTGAGTTGCGGGAGTGACTTCCTCCTCTGAAGTTTGCCCTGTCTCCTCTTGGACCTGAGTAGTCTGTTCCGCTCTGTCCAGGAACCGCTCAAGCTCCTTAATATGTTGCTGGTCGGATATGCGAGCCTCCAGCTGCTGGACCTTCTCTTCCAATAGCGCAACCAGCTTGCACTTGCAGCAGATGTAGTTCTGCACACGCTCTGTCAAGATAACAAACATGGCACAAGTACTGCAGGTAACTACAGCTGCTCCCTGCAACTCCATTTTAACGAGTGCAATAAAATGTATTGAAGGTCTCAAAAATGTAAACTTGCACTAATTTTTTTTAATCTAGTAAGACTCTTTACTTCTTTTGTTGTTTATTGAAAATCTAACTGTGTAGGGGCTGCTAAAGCCCCTCTACTCTAACTGCAATCACGTCAGGAAGTTTCCAGTGCTAACTTGCTAATGTGTGTAGGACTTCCTCAGGAGTAGCTTGGCTTTAGGAACTCAATTATACCCAGAAGAAATTATAAGGGTTTTGTTTTGTTTTTTTTGTAGTTTGCACGCGCCGTCAGGCGCGTGCTGCTGGGAGCAAGTATTTAAAGCTAAAACTCCGCCCCTTGCTCCTGCAAGAACAGGAAGTTAGCTCTCTGCCCTTTGGCCGTGTGCTCCTCTCACCGCCTGCTTCCTCTCTGCTGCTCTGCCAGAAAAGGACTGAGGGGCTGCTGGGAGCAAGTATTTAAAGCTAAAACTCCGCCCCCTGCTCCTGCAAGAACAAGAAGTTAGCTCTCTGCCCTTTGGCCGTGTGCTCCTCTCACCACCTGCTTCCTCTCTGCTGCTCTGCCAGAAAAGGACTGAGGGGCTGCTGGGAGCAGGTATTTAAAGCTAAAACTCCGCCCCTTGCTCCTGCAAGAACAGGAAGTTAGCTCTCTGCCCTTTGGCCTTGTGCTCCTCTCACCACCTGCTTCCTCTCTGCTGCTCTGCCAGAAAAGGACTGAGGGGCTGCTGGGAGCAGGTATTTAAAGCTAAAACTCCGCCCCTTGCTCCTGCAAGAACAGGAAGTTAGCTCTCTGCCCTTTGGCCGTGTGCTCCTCTCACCGCCTGCTTCCTCTCTGCTGCTCTGCCAGAAAAGGCATGTTCTTATGTTCTTATGTTAAAGGAGTAGAAGGCAGTCAGGACTTGCTGAAATGCAGCAAACATTGAAAATGAGAATCCCCCCCTTCATCCCTATAGTGATATCATCACTTTTGGCTTAGATCTGAATATTCCAGTCTGCACAATTTCAGTTGATCCCAGCGTGAAACCAAGCACATTTGAAACCAAGCACACTTGGTTACAAACCAAGGACCAGATGCAGGTGAGACAGATATCTAGTCTCATGCTCTCCCAGATGCATCTGGCGGGGCCACTGTGAGATACAGGACGCTGGACTAGATGGGTCTTTCAACTGATCCAGCATAGCTCTTCTTATGTTCTTATGTTATGTTCTTATATCAGTGGTTTGAAGGATACTATCCTAGGTCCTTTGAAGTGATTAGCCGATCTTTCTATCTTTCTTGTGGGATGACATATGCCCAAAGATCTAGGGCAGCGATGGCAAACCTTTTAGAGACCGAGCGGCCAAACTGTGATTCAAAGGCCAATAATTTTTTGCAAAGTGCCAATGCTGCAATGTAACCTGAATACAGGTGGCTGTGAAGGGGCGATGTCGGGTGCCCACAGAAAGGGTTCCGAGTGCCACCTTTGGCACCTGTGCCATAGGTTCGCCCACACTGATCTAGGGGCTACCAACATCAACTCTGGGTCCCAGATTTCTGGTGGATTACAATTCTGGAGATGCTTAGTGAGCTTAAAATAGTCTGCTCTCATGTGAAAAGTGGATGCCATTGTCACTCAGAGACACTAGGAGGAGTAAGCTCCCTTGTGTACAAGCAACAGGGCCCATTCCGATGTTCGGTTGTGCAACTCAGAGAAACAGACATTGCTGAAAGTCGCATCAGGCAGCTACTACGAATGTTGCTGGCTTTGAGTTTTGCTTAAAAGCTTGCGCTTCTCAAATCCCATTACATCTCTATGCAGGCCATTAGTTAATTAAGCAAAGCTACCCTGTCTTTGGTTGTCTGATTCTGTCATTTTGCTAGCTGTCTTTGGGGATTTAGCTCCTCTGTCCATCCCCGCTCATGGAATCAAAAAAAAAAAAAAACTACAAAACTGAGACATTGCAGAAAGAAGAAAACAAACCCCTCATGAGACAGAGCCAATTCTGTTTCTTTCTGCCAAGTGCATTAAATCACTGGATGCTGATTTTTTTTTGTCTCCTCAAGCCAAAGGGAGACTGACAGCCTTTGGAACAAAGGGGAAAGATGAATTCATGGCCAAAACAGTTATTTTCAAGGCCTCCTCAAGTACTGTCAAAATGGCTGATGACATCTCTCACCTTTCACCCAGAAACTGCAAGGTTACTTCGTTTTCTACACAGAAGGCCATACTGGAAAGCTTACACTAGATGTTTGGATTATTCTAGGGATGGAAACTACATTTGCTACATTTCTTGTTCCTGCTGAGTCAGCACATCTTGAGAGCATGGTGCGCCTCTATGACGGGTTTTCGCATGAATGAGATCTCTCACTTCTTTATTTTTTTACTCCCTCAGGATCTCTGCAGCATGCACATAATTAGAGATGGGCACGAACCGAAAAAATGGCTATTCATTTTGGTTCGGTTCGTTTTAGGGATTGTTTGGTTTGTTTTGTTTTTAACAAACAAAAAAATTCCAAATATTTGTTTTCTTGGTTCATTTTGACTCATTATTCTTTTTTCCCACTTTGCACAATTTAATCCATTTGACAGCGCACAGGCGGGGGGAAAACATTCAAAAATAATAATTAAAAAACACAGACATTGACAACTGCACAAATTGGACTGTCAGCACCCTCATCCTCATCATCCACATCATCATCATCTTCTTCAATCATCATTCATCACATCATCCTTATTGGGCGGCGGCGGCAGCGGCGGGCCAATCCTGGCCCCTGAGGCTGGGGCTTTCGTGCCCATCTCTACACACAATGTCTCAAGGGCCCCAATAAGTGTTGCCTCCCTGGCCATTTCAGCATTCTGTGTTCAAGCCACCTTTCTCAATCCTACAAAGAGAATGGAACTCCTTCTATTGTTTATCGCAGCACATGCACTAAGTGGTGGTTGTTCTGATTAACCAGGATGCTTCTTTTGCTCCTCTGATCATCAACTGTACGCACAATTCATACCCAATAGCTCTGTTTAGTTAATAACTGTTGGTAGCCATTCCCATCCTTGGGGAGTGAAAGAAAATAGACTATCATCAAGCCACCATCCCACCACGAGCACATTGGATCCAATCAGATTTTAGAAGCTAAGTGAGGCCAGGCCTGATTAATGCTTATATGGGAGACCATCAGGGATCTAAAGGTAGAGCTAGGAAAAGATCCTGCTTGAACCCCCAAAGAAATATAGTGGTTTCCCTGCCCATTCGTGGTTAATATACTGCGGTCCCACTATATTGGGGGATGAAAGTATATGAAAAAAGGCTCCCTGGAGTCAGGAGCAAAGGCCTGTTTCCGGCCTCCCTTACTTACTCCAGGATTGGCGCTGTCCTGAACGGGCCTGCAAGGGCCTTCCCGGTCCTTCTGGAGGCCCCCAAAGGGCCCCGCTGTGAACCGGAAGTCACTTCTGGGTTGCCAAAAATCATTTCTGGAGCCTCCGATGGCCTTTCACTCCCAGTTCACAGGAGGCCCTTTTGGGGCCTCCAGAAGGCCCGAGAAGGCCCTTGCAGGCCCGTTTGGGGCAGCACCAGGCTGGGGGTAAGTACAAGAGGCCCCAGCTAGGCACCAAAGGTCCAACATGATTTGCATCCACATATCGTGGATTTTCAATTATCATGGGTCGGGTCGGGTCCCTAACCCTCGCAACAGGTGGGGGTCACTATTTTAGCATATAGATGTGACAACAGTCCACTAGACGGGTCAATGCTCTGATTCCATATAAAGCTGTTTCTTATTATCCTGTGTGCAGGGTTGGGGAGCCACGAATCACATCTTGCGGTCAAGTCTGGCTCAAGTGTCACCAGCAATTCAACCTGCACTCAACTCAGGGGGTTGAGGGAGGGACAGGCTTGTATTATTTATTTATTTATTTATCAGATTGATATACCACAGCATCTAGCAGCAAGGCCACTCTGGGCGGTACTCAACTCGCAACTCAGAACTGTTTTTCTGAGTCCTGAAGGGATTTGACTACCAACCCACGACCACCATCCTGAGAGGCCACAGGGCTGGCTGCTGTTCAGCCCATGTATATACTACCCAATTTAAAGGCTGGCACATCCACAGGGGCCCACTGAAGGAAGGGTATTTGGCCTGTTGTCTCTGGGCGTATCCTATGTGGTACATGTGAGGTCTGAGTCCTGGGTCCCGTGACTTGGGCCAAGTAAAATGACTTGAGAGTTGTGACTTTGTCCCAAAGACTTGTCAACATCCCTGGCTCTGTGTGACCAGCTAGGAAATCTAGCTTCCAGATACATGCAGCACAAGGTGGCTACACATATCCTCAGTCTCACATGCTAAAAGTCAGCAATGAAGCTTTACAGCCACCTTCACAGCTTCGCCTTGTTCCTGAGAGAGGTGGGTTTTTATTAGCTAGGAATGTAACTCATAGATGAGGCAAGCTGGAAGCTACAGAACTTTTTTTTTCTCCCCGTGAGGGGGAAGACTTTTGTTGCTTTTAATCTTTTCTTCACGGGAAAGAGAGAGGTTGCTGTTGCACAAGAAAGCCCTCTGAGAAATGATATATGTTGTGATGCAGAAAACACAACCCAAAGGCTACTGCACCAAATGAAGGAGCAAAGTGTTTCTGACAAGTGACAGCATGCACTCCTCAGGCCCTGGCTTATTATCACAAGATCCAACAGATTCCAGAGCTGTGTCTGTTGAGTAAACCCCACTGACTCCATTGGCTAGTTTCTACCCTCTGTCACTTTCTTTATTGCAAAACTGCCGGCAGTGACAGCTTGGAAGGATCCTCCACTTACTCACTTACCAAGAGCCGCTCACTGTCTTGTCACTTAGTATTAGGACGGCTGAGGGAAATATGTGTCCTCAAGGCTTTTTTTCTCACCATCAACATGGCTGCCATATTTTTATTTGGGCCAATCTCTTACCAATGCAAACATAAAGGTAAGAGGTATGCATGGCTTGTCAGGAGGCTAAAATAATTTTTTCCAGTAGTAGGTAGGGATGGGATTTTTGTATCCCATAATTCTCCATTGGAGGAGTTCCATCTGAACTCCCTTGGGTGAAGTGCCTAAACTAGGAGGCTCTGTTGTGTAGCCCTGCCTAGATTCCTGTTCAGAAAGGAAGTCTCCAGCTTGCAGCAGTGCAGCTTCCATTCTGAACAGACAACTAAGTGAGGATAGATCAAACAAGGCCAAAAAGACTTCTAGTATAGGCCTTTCTCCTGGTGAGCCTAATTTAGAGGTGTGTCGGTTTCTGTTTGGGTCAGAAAGAGCTCCCAGGAGGAAAAATCACGAGACCTGTACTGTTAAGAACTCTACAAGTCCCACACTTAGTGGTAAGTATTAGGGACATTGAGCTGCCTAGATGCCCTAAGCACATCCAATCTGGCCTGATTTCAGAAGCTAAGCAGGGTTGGCCCTGGTTAGTACTTGGATGGGAGACCACCAGGGAATACCAGGTGCTGTAGGTGCCTGGAGTAGGAACTGGCAAGCCACTTCAGTATTCCTGCCAAGAAAACTCCATGGACATGGAGTCACGAAGAGTCGGTCATGACTGTAACGACACCACACTGTCACACACACACACACACACACACACACACACACACACACACACACACACACACACACACACACACACACGTTAGGGATATAAAATGAAAAGGAAATGAGGAAGGTGGGGCAAGCAATGGAACCCAGGCTAGAAGTAACTGTTTTCTTGCTGGCTCCTACTTACGTTAATAATTGGGAACAGCCCCTCAGGGTCATTTACTGTAGCTGTTATGCTCTCAACCAGCATGTTTCAGAAAATTGGTGCATACATAATTTTGATAAAAGTAATTTTTTTCAGATATTACCTGCTATAGCCAAGAGCCTTGAGGCACAGTGGTTAAATGCTTGTGCTGGTGGTAAAATTGTGCTCACGGCCTGGGGTTCAATCCCAGGTAGCAGGCTCAGGGTTGACTCAGCCTTCCATCCTTCCGAGGTCGGTAAAATGAGTATCCAGCTCAATGTGTAACCTGCATACTGTAATTAAAAACTGTAACCCCCCCCCCCAGAGACTACATGAAGTAGTATGGGGCGGTATATAAGCAGACCACTTTGTTTTATTCCTGACAAATTTCCCCTTTTCTGTGTTACCTGGCTTGCAATTGCAATTGTACTTATTCTCTTGTGAAAAGAGCCAGGACTGACCTACTGCTGCCTGAACCAAAGTGTGGTAATGCTAAGGTCCAAGAAGCCATTTGCAATTCTGTGGCTGCAATCCTATTGTGCAGCTTATGCCTGCAGAATGGAAAAAAAATGTTCCAAATGTATGTGTATTCACATGCAAACCCTGTTGAAAATTCCTATAGAGACGGAGTTGGGTGAGGTTGGATAGGGGAGGGGGAAGAGGAGGGGGGATTGGTTAGTTTTAAAGATAATGGATAGAAAGATTTGGCCTAGCAATTTGCAGCCGGGGCTTGCATGCAAATACACATGCAACAGCCAATGAATATTTGGATGAAACATATATTCCATTACATATTCTATTGCACACCTCATTCTGCTGCTATATGTCTGAAGAACTGGATGTGTCCACGAAATGTTACATTAAAATATGAAAGTTAGCCTTTAAGGTGCCACATGGTTTTTGTCTTTTGATTTATTTTTCTTTGTTTTTTGCCTGGAATTCAGGCACAGTCTAACACAGCTATCTTCTCCAAGGCATTAAGGAGCTAGTCTTGAATTATAGAAAATAACAGCAGCCAGATGATTTTACCAGCAGGAGAGGTTTTCCAGTAATTAAAGACTGCCCTTTTCTACTATTAACCCAAGATTACCAACAGGCTTGCGATAGGAATTTGAATCTAAGTCTTCTTAGCCCTAGTCAGCAAACACCATCACCATTCACAGTGTACTAGAAACTGTACTTTTAAAAAACAGGTATGGGAGTTACCTAATCAGACTTTCAAACTGTCCTTTGTTTTAGTTAGATTCAACTGCCAAGGCTTCTCCCATGGTGCTCATTGTCTTTTCAAAAAGTATGTTTATTGATTTTGTGTATTGATAAACAGCTCATTAGAAGAGATATATATTCAGTACTACACAACAAATAACACTGAAACAATGGATTATGACAATGTTATTTGCAATGAGATCATGAGCTTTGTCTTGTTTTGCTTTTGGTAATATTATGAAAACAATGAAATAATTATCATATCCTACCCTACCCTATCCTATCCTTCCTTCCTTCCTTCCTTCCTTCCTTCCTTCCTTCCTTCCTTCCTTCCTTCCTTGGCTATCCTTGACTGCATGAACTGGACGTGTTTAGCCTGGAGAAAAGAAGACAGAGGGGTGATATGATAGCACTTTTCATATATTTGAAGGGCTGTCATATAGAGGAGGGGCAGGATATGTTCTCAGTCACCCCAGAGTATGGGTACACAATAGTGGACTCAGGGTTCAAGAACCCAGCTTTCGGCTGAATATCACAAAAAAATCTCCTAGCTGTTAGAGCAATACGGCAGTGGCACCAATGACCTCCAGAGGTGGTGAGTGTGCCCATACTGGACGCGTTTGGATAACCACCTGGAAGCTATTCTTTGATTTGTATTCTTGCATGGAGTAAGGAATTGGACTTGATGGCCTCATAGGCCCCTTCCAACTTCACTATTCTATCATTCCATGTTTCTATGATTCCTTCCTTCCTTCCTTCCTTCCTTCCTTCCTCCCTCCCTCCCTTCCATTGCTTGCTTGCTTTTTTATATTGTTTCATTAGTGCAATGCATTGTTGTGGCCAGTTTACTGCATAATGAAATGAAACAACTTAAGAGCAGCATGATTATAAATAAACAGAAAAAGAAAACAAATAACCACAAGACATATTATTCCAGTAACAGGCTGAACAGGAGGCAAAATCACTATGGAAGGCTCTCTAAAGAGCAAAGTTTTGAGATGTCTTAGGACACAACAGGTAACCAGTAAAAGCAAGCCAGAACGGGAGTAATGTGATAAAACCACCCAGAGTGACCTCGCTGCCAGATGGGTGGTATAAAAATCCAATAAATAAATAAATAAATAAATAAATAAATAAATAAATAAATAAATAAATAAACTTATGTGCACCAACCAACAGTATGTTCTGTGGGTCAGCCTTAAGGGAATTCCCATGTAGAGAACATTGCACTAGTACTAGTTGATCTAAGAGATTCCTGGTGTGTTTGGGGTACCCTAATCTAGTTACAGTCGGAGTTAGGAAATCCCAAGAAACAGCCAGACAGGGAGGCACACCCAGATTGCAGACTTGATCACTGACTGGGACAAAGTTTCCTTATTGGTCCTCCTCGGTCTTTTAGTGGCCTTTGATACCATCAACCATAACATCCTGTGGAAGAGGTTCTCCCAGTTGGGCATTGGTGTCCTCACCTTGGCAAGTACAGCTTGACAAGATGACTTCCACCCCTTTTATCCTCAGTTATGGGGTTCCACAGGGGTTGATCATCTCACCAATGCTATTAGATATGTATATGAGGCCATGGGGGGGTCATCAGGAGGTTTAGAGTTTCATTTCATCAGCACACTGATGACACCCAACTCTATCTCTCATTTTCATCATCTACAGTGGATGCCATCCCATCTCTTGAATGCTGCCAGGGGGTCACACAGGATTAGATGAGGGCAAACAGGTTGAACCCAGACAAGAGGTTGAACCTGGGCAAAATGGAAATCCTCCGAGAGGGGCCCCCAGTGTCTGCAGGTGAGGAAACTCCCTCTCTTTTGGGGGAGTGATTCTCCCCATTAAGGTTGAAATTTGCACATCGGGCATGTTACTGGACCCCGTGTTAACCATGGAGTCACAGGTGGCGACTGTGGTCTGGTCCATGTCCAGCTTTGGTGGATCACCCAGCTGCATCCCTAACTGGGCACAGCGGCCCTCACCACATTGTTTCGTGCACTTGTAATCTCAAGGTTAGACTGCTGCAGTGCTGTCTACATGGGGCTACCTATGAAGCTAATGTGGAAGGCTCAACTAGTCCAGAAGGCAGTGGCCAAATTATTAACTAGGTTAAGACATTTCCACCATATCACCACCATGCTGGCCAATTTACACTAGCTACCAGTTCATTTCCACATTGACTTCAAGGTTTTGATGAGGACATACAGAGTTCTAAATGGTTCAGAGCCTCGGTATCTGTCAGAGCACCTTCTCCCACCAAGAATTGACTCACCAAGTCACTCATTCTTCCCAGACCAGGGGATTAAGGGCTACGACCTGGAGGGAGGTCTGGAAGGATAAAAAACTAAGAACTGCGCCCAGAGACGTAGCCAAGATTTGGAGCGCCTGGGGACAAAGTTCATTTTTGCACCCTTGCTGCACCCTCCAATTTGCACCCACCCAGCAACGGGGGGTGGGAGTGCTGCGGGTGTGGGGTGGGTCCGTGCATGCGCATACGTGCAGGCAGATGTGCATGTGCATGTGTGTTGCATGTGTGTGTGTGCGTGTGTGCGTGTGTGTGCGTGTGTGCATGCGCGCACGCCTTACACATCTCCCATGAAGGCAAGGAAGAGGACGAGGAGGGCGCCGCAGCCACTGCTCTCCTGCCTGCCTGCCTGCTTTGCCGCTCACCTGGCGTGTAGCGGCGGAGGTGGCAGAGGAGGCGCCGTCACCAAGCCTTATGGGAAAGGAGGACTGCTGGGTGGAGGGAGGGTGCATGGCTTGCTCCTCCTGCTCCCCCTCCAGGCGCCACCAGATTGCTGTACCCGGGGCAGATGTGCCCTTCTGCACCCCCCCATATGCCCCTGATTGGGCCTTCTTCTTGTTCACCCCTCATTTGTGGAAGCAGCTACCCCTGACATCTGCCTGGCCTCCTCACTGGGGTTGTTTAAACAAACACTGCAAATCTTATTCTTCAGACAAGCTTTCCCTGACGGTGAGTCATATCTCCTGCGACATATTTAGCTGTAAAATCAATACTCCTCTCCCTCTTCTGACCATTATTTGTTTGTTCTGGTTTTTTTTTTCTTAGCTTAGATTTGTTCCCAAAGTTTATTGTTTATTTGTCTCTCTATTCTGTTTATTATGCTGTTTGATACTATGTTAAATATTAATTTTGTTGTCTCTATTCTTTGCAAACTGCTCAGAGTACCCTTGCTGCTAGATGGGCAGTATAGAAATCCAGTAAATAAATAAATCCTTGAACTGGGTGGACCTGCGGGGGGGGTACTATCCAGTCCAGGCATGACCCCTCCCAGCCTACCTGAGCCCCTCCCCCATGAGCAAAATCTCCATCTTGTCTGGGCTCCATTCAAGCCTGTTGGCCCCAATCCATTCCAAACCCAAAGCCAGGCATCATTCGATCGTAAAACATAACTTAACATAGGATCAAAAGAGTAATTAGAAGATGAACGATCCAGCTTCTTTACAGTAGGACCCCGGTATCCACTGGGGATTGGTTCCAGGCCTTCCCGTGGATAATGAAAACCGTGGATAAGGGAGAACGCCTGCCCACCCATCTCCAAACTGCTGTTTCCTGACAGTAGCTTGCTTTATGACTGCTGTTTTGAGATAGTAGCTTGCTTTATGCCTGCTGTTTGTGACAGTAGCTTGCTTTACAGCTGCTGTTTGCAACAATAGCTTGCTTTGTGACTGCTGAATTATTTAATTGTTTTCCTCTGCCATCCGTGGATAACTGAATCAGTGGATAGTGAATCAGTGGATACGGGGGTCCTACTGTATTTCAATGGAAAGGGAGTTTAATGAAACAGAGGAACATGTGATCCTTTGTTTGGATGTGCCAGTTTTGAAATCATGACATCTTTTGAAGTTGCCAGACTCCCTAGTTACTCCAAAAATGCTTCATTTGGACAAGCGGAAAAGGCCACCATACAATTACCCACAGCAAACTGAGCTAAAACTAGATTTCAGTTATTAGCAAACAAACAAGCAATGCAGCCAAGAAGATTTTTCTAAGGCTGCAGTTTGCTCTGATTTCTCCTTGATTGGAACAGAGGGACATGGTGTTCAGCCCTGGCAATACCGATACTGGCACTTGGTTTTTTTGGATCCTGCTTTGTTGATTTCCTATATTTTCTCCTAGATTTTGTCTCTCCCTTCCCCCCGCTGCTCCATATGCACATGGGTTTTTAATGTTCATCTTGTCAAAGATGGAAGAGTCCCTGATCCAGTACTGTATTTGGAGCTGGCCACGGCAAATTACCTGCTTACCAAACCATGTAAGTTTCAGAATTCCACCATCGTCTTTTCAAATGGTCAAGTGGAATGGGTCTACTTGGATACAGGAGAATGTTTCTCTGACTGTGGAGAAATTCAATCAATGCAAAGCTTAAATGAATGAAAAGTATTCCGACACCACATGTACAAAAAAAGATCTCCAAAAGACTGAGAGAACCTTATTAAAGTAGTCCAGGTTAAAAGTAGTCTAATTTTTAACATTTTACTTTATTTTTTTTACTTTACCTGTATTTCATAAACATCCATAATTTTATGTATATTGTACAATCTCTGAAAGAAAGAAAGAAAGAAAGAAAGAAAGAAAGAAAGAAAGAAAGAAAGAAAGAAAGAAAGAAAGAAAGAAAGAAAAGAAAAAGATTCTATTCTCTTCTATTCTATTCTGTTCTATTCTATTGATTTGTTTGTTTACCTTCCCATTAATACAGATTTATTTATTTATTTATTTATTTATTTATTTATTTATTTATTTATTTTAGCCACCAACTTTCACTAAGGGAACTCTGGGCGGTGAACAATCATATAAGTAAGAAAGTACAGAAATACAAGGCCAATAAAAAGGATGAAAAAACAAGAGAAGCAACACACTATAAATACAAACAACCATAGGTACATCCAGCAGACGAAGGGCAGGCAAAAACAGGGTAAGCAGACAGACAGTTAGCAATCACCCAAATGGTCTTTAAAAAGCCAAGTCATACCTGCCTGCCCCAACCACCAACTTGGTCACCGCATTCTGTACCTGCTGCAGTCACCGGACAAGGGTCAAGGGAAGCCCCATGTAGAGAGTGTTACAGTGGATTATTATTCTGGGAGGCTCACAACATAATAAAATCAAAAGCATGTCAATATCAAGGATAAAATGAAATAATAAATAAAACGAACAAAATCAAGTACAATGGAACCCCAAGCATTTAAAATGAATATTAAAAGCGGCAGGGCAAAGAACTTAATCACCCTGCCTCTTTCACCAAAATCTTCACATTGTTCTGTGCTGTCCTGTTGTTATTCCCTAGACTTTGCAGTTTTTAATAGCTGCAGCTCTATTTAGCAAAGTACAAAGGAAACAGAGAACAGCTCAACCAAGCCTACTTTTTTACTGGACATTTTCTGAATTTGAAAATTGGGGAAAAAATGCAGAAGCCAAGATGCTCCCAGCTTAACAAGGATGAAGAGAAGCAGAGCCAGGGGAGAAATCTATTTATCTCAGAGAGTCGTAGAATAATGGAATTGGAAGGGACCTCTAAGGACATCAAGCCCCACCTTCTGCTCAAGGCAGGAATCCAATCCAAACCAGATCTGACAGATGGTTGTCCCATTTCCTCTTAAATGCCTCCGGCACTGAAGCACTCTCCATCTTCCAAGCTCATGGGTTCCATTGTTGTACCGCTCTAACAGTTAAGACTTTTTTTCCTGAGATTCAGCCTACATCTGGCTTCCTGTGCTTCATCCCATTATTATTAAATAAAATGTCATAGTCTTCAAGATACTACAAGGCTCTCTGCTGGAGTCTACCCAGGAGCTGAAACATCAAGCAGCAATTTTCCTAAATAGATAATGGAGTAATTGCATTTCAAACTCTTGCCCTGCCAAACTGAATGCTCCCTCTCCCCGCTAGTATTCCTTTTCTCAGTGGGAAAAGGAGAGATCGTTTGTCCCAGCTTCTCCTTTTGAATGGGACTCAGCCAAGAACTTTGGGACTCCATGACAGGAAGTTTACTAATATTATTATTAGGGATTCGTCATGCAGCAGCTAAGAGAGTTAGCTAATCGATGCAGATGTCTTTAGAACTGCACTGTTCTTTCCACAAACCACAGTTTCTCTGCCTCTGCCCACCCATCTGGACAATGGGGCGGGGAGAGGAGGAGGAGGAGGAGGAGGAGGAGGAGGAGGAGGAGGAGGAGGAGGAGGAGGAGGAGGAGAAGAAGAAGAAGAAGAAGAAGAAGAAGAAGAAGAAGAAGAAGAAGAAGAAGAAGAAGAAGAAGAAGAAGAAGAAGAAGAAGAAGGGGGTTATTGTGAAAGGTTACAGTAGGACCCCAGTGTCTGCTGGGGATTGGTTCCAGGACTTCCCATGGATAACGAAAACTGTGGATAAGAGAGAATGCCCCCCAAGCCCCAAAACTACTTTTTTGTGACAGTAGCTTGCTTTACGACTGCTGTTTTGCAACAGTAGTTTGATTTACAGTTGCTGTTTGTGGTAGTAGCTTGCTTTACGGCTGCTGTTTTATCACAGTAGATTGCTTTGTGGCTGCTGAATTATTTATTTAGTTGTTTCCTCTGCCAACCATGGATAACTGAATCAGTGGTTAATGAATCAGTGGCTACGCCGGGGGGGGGGGGCTACTGTACAAAAATATAATGTTTGCCACACACTTGGTCCAGCTGAAGAACTCGAAAGGAAGTATTACGTACTGTATTAACTTTGCCAGAAGTTCCCCGCTGACTTCAGACCCGCTCTTAAATCTTAAAGCTACCTGGGAAAATCCCCAGTTAGGTTCATTTTCTCAAAGCAGTATTTTTATCTAGACCCACAATGAACAAAAAAGGAAAGAGGGGAGGAGGGAGAAACGGTAATCTCTGACAAAACTGGTGTTTTTTTGAAAATCGCCAGAACAAAGTATAAGAGGTTAAAATATTATTTATAAAATATATAATAGTTTTTTTTTAAAAAAACTGGTTTAAAAGCTGTGTGTTCCAAGCAAGATGTTACGTAAACACACTGATCAAGATAAAATAAATTATAGGTTTGATCCAAGGCACAAGCTCACTAGTTTCCCATGCATTTTCTTCCTCCTCTGCCACCCCACCCCAAAGAGACATGGGATGCTTTTGGTTGACAGATTAATTACTGGGGTGATCGAGCGGATAAAGGGATCTGCTCTATAGACCTTCCCACTGACTCCAGCTAGCTAGTCCCTGCACAGCTGCAAAACACACAAGTGACAGCTCACCAAATCCCAGGATAAGAATCTTGCTTCTGCCTCTCTTCTTTTTATACAGCTTCAGAAGCAGTAGTTTACCAGCTGTATTGCTACAAAACAGAAAGATGAGTGGGCAAGGGTCAAACCAGGTGTTGCACAGAAACACCAAACAATATATCTAGCTTTTATTTTTAAACAAAAATAGCAAAGCAAAAAACCCAGAGCACAGAGAGAGCTCCTGGTTCCCTGAGCTCCTTGCCCTCTGAATATGCCGGCCACAGAGTCTAGCGAAAATCAGGAAGAAAAACTTCCAGAACAAGGCCAAGCAGCCTGAAAAACTCTCAACAGCTGTCAGATCCTGGCCACGAAAGACTTCGAGAATAAAAAAATAAAAACCTTCAGGCAGCGGCTCCCGATTTAATTTACTTGGAACAGTGCAGAATGTCTACTACTGTAAGGTGCTAAATATATTCTTGTTCTCCTGGAATTATGGACTTTAGTTCAGGTAATTATTTTTAAAAGGTACAAGTATGATTTATTTCATGGTATTAAAGAATTCACTGGAGTGAAAGGGGAACTAAGAAGTACTAAAGCCTATGAGTTAACAACACTAAGAGATCATTAACTCACAGAATAGGGAACAATTAGAATATTTTTGGTCATGTAATTCTTTGCTGTATTTTGTTTGCTGTATTTTCCTTTATTTTGCTGAATTTAGAATATTTTGGCCATGTAATGCTTTGCTGTAATGTAGCTGTATTACAGCACATGAATAAAAAGTTAGAAATCCTCAATATTGTAAAGAGAAGAAAATTGCAGTACTTCCGATGTATAATTTTATTTATGTATTTTTTAATTCTTTACAACTTACATGCCGCCCATTACCCAAAGGGCTCTGGGTGGCTTGCAATCAAAAGAATTAAAGTAGTTAAAAATAGAATATCAATAAATAATTAAAACACTAATAAAAATCTTACACTAAAATCATTACACTAAAATTGCCATCAGAGGACCCACAGTCTATATTGTATCAATTAAAAAACTTCTGGAACAGGAAGGTTTTTACCTGGCGCCGAAATGTCATCAATGTTGGCACCAGGCGGATCTCACTTGGGAGGGCATTCCATAGCTTGGGGGCATCTACCGAGAAGGCCCTATGTCTGCAAGCCATCCCTCTCACCCCGTTGAGGGATGGCTCTTTCAAAAGGCCCCCTGGCTCGATCTTAGTTGCTGGGTAGGTTCGTATGGAAGGAGGTGGTCCTTCAGGTATCTAGGTCCTAAGCCATTTAGGGCTTTATATGTCAAAACAAGCACTTTGAATTGGGCTTGGGCAGCAACTGGTAACCAATGTAGGTTACGCAGATTTGGCATGATATGATCCCTGGCGGCCCCACCGCTTACCAGCCGTGCCGCACGATTCTGAACCAGTTGCAATCGCCGAACCGTCTTCAAAGGCAGGCCCCATGTAAAGTGTGTTGCAGTAATCAATATGGGATGTTATCAGTTCATGCGTAACTGTCATGAGGCTCTGCTCGTCTAGGTAGGGGCAGATCTTGTATATTTTCCGCATCTGAAGAAAGGCACCCCTGGCCACCGAGTCCACCTGGGCTTCCAGAGTTAGACCAGGGTCCAGGAGCACCCCCAAGCTGCAGATAATGTGCAACAACAAATACCATAGCTGCCTAGATGCCCTAAGCACATCCGATCTCACCTGATTTCGGAAGCTAAGCAAAGTCGGCCCTGGTTAGTACTTGGATGGGCGACCACCAGGAAATACCAAGTGCTGTAGGCGCCTGGATTAGGAACTGGCAAACCGCTCCAGTATTCCTGCCAAGAAAACTCCATGGACATGGAGTCATGAAGAGTCGGTCATGACTGAATGACACAACACACACACACGCGCGCACACACACACACACACACACACAACAAATACCATTTGCTGCAAGTCATCCTTCAACGAAAAATAAACAGGAAGCATTCTGGCTTAAGAATTTAAGCTAATGGTCCACAGTGAGTGAGCACAGATGATCTGCTTAGAATATCTTTATATAGAAACCAGTTCAGGCTACTGATCGCCAATGTTCTACGAGAACATGGCACTTGAGGAAAAAGAATGCTTTGCTTTGCTTTCATTTCATTTGGTTGGTCAAGTCATCATTTGCAGCTGATCATCCAAGTTCACATGAATAACTAGAAGCCAAGGAACGAGAAGAACTTAATGAAGAACCTCACAGAGTGAATGGCATGCATCATAGTTTAGAGACGCTAACTATAAAACAAGAAGTCCCATCCCAATGTCTGATCTCCAGGAAGTGAGTCTGGAGAAGATGATGAAGGAGTGATAGGGGAAGGGTGCTGAGTTCTCTCCCTACAAACATCCAACATGAAACTACCCATGTTTTAAGATATTCCTTGGGTCTCTCCTACAGATGTCAGATTCCAGACACCGCTGCTGCTTAAGGGGTCCCTAAGCCCAGAGCAGCAACATCACTGGATGGTGCGATATAGAAATTTAATAAATAAATAAATAAATCCCTAAAATGGTTCTGCTTGGAGGAAGTGTCCCGAGGCCTCCAGGAGACAATTTTATCCATCTCGTGAATCCCAGGAGACTATTGCCTAGATTAGGTTTTAGCGTACTTGATGGCAATGTCACTGGCTGTGTTGCTGTTATTATTATTATTAGCAGTACTGGAAGCATATCTGGCATGCCTATATTTATCCACATGCCTATATTTGTCTCTAGAATTTGCTCCTGATGGCTTGCCCAATGTGCCACATGTCAGGGAGGGCTATCTCAGAAGATTCTGCCCTCAAAACATTGGGTGAAAAAGCAGAGCTGCAACTAGACCTTTTGGCACCTGAGACAGGTGGTTCCATCTACCCACTCCGCCCCAAAGCATGACAGGGCTCCCTCTAAGGAAGAGGAAAAAGAGAAGGGGATAAACCTCCTCCCCACCAAAAAAGAAAGAATTTATGTATTGCAGGGAGGGGAAGTAAATAGGTTTGCAGGATATTGCCATTTATTTTCCTAACAATCATTTATAGGGATGGGCATTTCTTTTCGGAACCAGTAGGTTACAAAACGAACCACGAGAGCCCAGGTGGTCCTTGGGTCTGGCTGATAGATGGAGATCCAAGTGCTTTACCTTTCTCTGTCTCACATAGGGTTCAAATCCAACGAGAAAGCATGCTGTGACATCATCTGTGCTAGACCTGTGGTGCTGGCCAATCAGGATCTGTGCAGGGACAGGCATCATCCCGCCTCCCTCTCTGATTGGCCAGCAGCACGAAGCAGGAAAGATGACATTGCAGTGTGCTTCCTCATTGCAGCTCAGCTCCCTGCCATTCAAGAAAAGCAAGTGGATCCTCGTGTATCAGCCGGTTCCGAGCACCACCTGGGCTTGCGTGGTTCATTTCATAACCTACTGGTTCTGAAATGAAATGCCCATCCCTACTCATGTAGATATGGACACTCCCTACATTGTGATGCCCTGGGACAAAACCCCTGTTTCTCCACCCTAGTCATGGCCATGTGAGAGAACGAGATATGCTCTTCACTAGAGATGGGCACAAATTGCTTCGTGCCAGAAGCCACCCCTCTGCCCCACTCCCCAAGTCACCAGCCAGCAGGCACTGCTTGTCTCCCCCCTGCCCCACTTCCTTGTCTGAGTGCCTGGTTGCCAACAAGAGGTGGAGGAGAGAAGCACACATGAGCTGCACCGGCCAAAGGAGACAATGGTGGTTACTTCACGTCCTTCCTCAAGCCGAGGTGAACTTGCCTCCATGTTGAAATCAGTTTTCAACACGGATTGAGAAGTGGATTGAAAAGATTCCCGAGCTCCAGGACAGGAATCTCTCACCCCGCTTGGAGTGCAGTTCAGGGGGCGTGGTCGGGGTGAACTCGGATTGACCCCACAAGGACGTGAGGTTATGTTCCTTCGAACTGGTCTCCAGCGGGGCCGCGAACTGCAGCGAGAGGGACGTGAAGTATCAGCCTATGAGCAGCACATTTCAGCTGGTGAGTGGGAGGTAAGGTGAGAGAACATTTGGCACCTGTGTTGCTGTGCCAACAACTCGCAATGATCTGGTATGAAGCAATTGTGCATCATTTGTAGGGCTTCACATATAAAAGAAGTTAGTCTGGGGTCCTCTTTTTCACAGGGCAAATGGAACATCATCTCCAAGGATTATAAAGCATTTGTGATATAGAGGACGTTTTAATTTGGGCTGGGTTTTTCTTTTGGTCTTCTTGTGTTTTGTTGTTTGGTGCAACCTAAGGACATGGAAGATGTTTAGGTATTCTTATAAGGACAGTTTGTTCCTACAAAATGATAGCAATTAGATTAAAAGTATGGAAAGTGATCACCAACACTTACCACCTTTGTCTATGTGTACGAAAATAATGGCTGTCGGAATGCTTAAGTTGGCTATTTTTTCTTTATTCCTGCCATTTGGGTTTGAAGATTGCACAATTTAGGTGGGCGTTCTGTTGTCAGTCAAACTGAATCCATCCACTCCTCCTACAGATATAGGGCTGGTAGTCAGTTGCATTAATACAGTGGATGCATTTCTTCCTTCCCCACGCCACCCACCCTGTTGGTTGCTGTTATTGGATCTGTAAGCACTTAGGAAATATGCCAAATGTTGAGCAGCATCCATATTTCATGTTCTCCACTTGAACATCAATTTGATTGATGCAGAGCCATGCTGTCAGATGATTGCATTAGGAGCTGAGCTTTACTGGACTGCATCAGGAATTTAACCAATCCAGTCTCTTATGAAATCAAACTTTTTCTGGCTTGTTTTGGTTGTCCGCTATAATACCAAAGTGGCCCCAAAGTGTAGGAAGTGCAAGGATGGAATCAGTGTGGCTCTTTCTTGAAAGAAGGAGAGAGCATTTGGGTGCAGGAAGAACAATTCAGATGCGAGAAAGAGGGAGATGAAACCAAACATTAGAGCTGGGGTGGGATGCCTTCAGCCTTCCAGATGTTCTTGAATTGCATCATTCCTTGCCATTGCCTGTGGAGTTAGCGTGGACGGAGGCTACAGTTGAACAGCATCTGGAAGGATGCCCTGATTTAAAGATTTACATTCAGATCCATACATCCTCAGTAAAAGGGTATCCAGGACTCTAGATTAGTGGTTCCCAACTGTAGGTCCTCAGATTTTCAGACTAAAACTCCCAGAAATCCAGTCCAGCACAGGTAGAGGTGATGGCTTCTGGAAGTTTTGGTGACCCATAGTTGGCAATCATTGATCTAGGGCAGTGGGGGCGAACCTTGGTCACTCCAGATGTTTTGGACCACAACTCCCATAGTCCTTTGTCATTGGCAATCCAGGCTTGCAATTCTGGGAATTGTGGTCCAACATCTGCTGAAGGTTCGCCACCACTGCTCTAGGTGGATGACAGTTTAAGGCTGCATACCTATATAACTGGTGGCTCTCCTTCGAGACATGCAATCATTGGCCCAAGCTATGGGAAGTCAGATTTAGGCTGAATATCAGGAAAAACTGTTAGAGCAACAGAACCACAACAAACCAATTACCTCAGGAGGTGGGGAGTGCTTCAACACTGGAAACGTTCAAGAGAACATTTGTTGTTGTTGTTCAGTCATTCAGTCGTGTACGACTCTTCGTGACCCCATGGGCCAGAATTCGCCAGGCCTTCCTATCTTCCACTGCCTCCTGGAGTTTGGTCAAATCCATGTTGGTTGCATCGATGACCATCCAACCATCTCATTCCCTGCCGTCCCCTTTTCCTTTTGCCTTCAATCTTTCCCAACATCAGGGATTTTTCCAAGGAGTCCTCTCTCCTCATGAGGTGGCCAAAGTACTGGAGCCTCAGTTTCAAAATCTGTCCTTCCAGTGAACATTCGGGGTTGATTTCTTTCAGGAACATTTAGATGACCCCTTATGCTATGATTTATACTCTTGCATAGAGGAGGGGCTTGGACTGGCTAGCCTTAAAGGACCCATCTGAATCCAATGTTCTATGATAATGTGAGACTCAGTTGCTCAGGGTGCCAGAGAGACATTTTATGTGACTAGCTCCTCATTGTAGAAATCTGTTCTGCAGTTGCTGGGTTTGTAACCATGGTATTTTTATTTTAGCTTCCATTGACTAATAAAGACAATTCTGTTGAGGCAGCCTGTTTTTTTAATTAACCTCGGAACTTTCAGCTGATTTGGCTGTTTTAATTATTTGCCATGCTGCTCCATTTCTTTCAGGCTTTAATTGTTTTTTTAAAACTGCTTTAATTGCTAGTGGCTGTTCGTTCCTTTTGGGGTTTTCTTTTTCCTTAGCATTGTTTCCACCTTGAGTGGAAGGTATTTCGAGGAATGATGACATTATAAATTCTTCTATTCAAGAAACAGGTGGGACTCACAAGTGGGTTAAAAATAAGTGAAAGCATCTCCATTTACCAAAGAAGTGGTTCTTTAGTTGGATAGATCTGGCAGAGTAATCCCACAGTAGTCAATGAGAAGTTCATAGTGATAGATAACGCATCCTTGTTAAAGACCTTTGATCCATGAATATCCAAGCTACTAGTTTGGATATTATTATTATTATTATTATTATTATTATTATTATTATTATTATTATTATTATTATTATTATTATTATTATCATCATCATCATCATCATCATCATCATCATCATCATCATCTCAATGCCATTTACAGGGAATCATAAGCAAGTGAAGACATCTACTTGGGAATACCCTGAAGCAAATGGTCAGCCACTGTGTGAGACAGAATGCTAGACTGGAGGGGCTGTGGCCTGTTCCAGCAAGGCTGTTTTTATGTTCTAACTTCATGACAGTTAGAGCTGTTGGGCAGTGGAATATGCTGCCACGGAGGGTGGTAGAGTCTCCTTCTTTGGAGGTTTTTAAGCAGAGGCTGGATGGCCATCTGTCGGAAATATTGTGATGGGGTTCCTGCATGGCAGGAGGTTGGACTAGATGGCCCTTGAGGTCTCTTCCATCTCTATGATTCTATGATTCTATGATTCTAAGTACAAGACTCCCTATCCACAGAATCAGTATGCCCTAATTCATTTATCCATTGCCTGAAGAAACTAAATTTAAAACCCCAGCAATATGCATTTAAATGCATCCCCAGGGCATATTTACCAGAAGAGTCCTCTAGCAGGAATCACAGACCATGCAATGTACAGTATAGTGTTCCATACTTCTGCCATTTTCAGTTTTCGGGGGCAGGGGGGCACTTGGAACCAAACCCCCACCCATCCCCAGATACCACAGTCCTAGTGTACTTCTCAACTGATTTGTGTTTTAAAATACCACTTGTAACTGTGGTGTCCATTTTATGTTGTTCAAGGTGACTTTCCATGCAGAAAAGAGCAGGCATGGAACAACAGAAAAATAAAGGAAAGGAAACAGAAAAGGAAAAACACAGCTAGTTTGCAAATCAATTTTTCAAGGAATGAAATTCTTTTTCCTCTCCCTCTCAGTGACACTCCCAAACAGTGGCTATTTATCAATACATGAAAGAGATTTATTGCAACTTAAAACATTCCAGTCCCTAAAGATAGGGAGGAAGTCCAGTTCACAAGAAAGGTCCCAAAGCTTTGCAAGGGTGGCCTCGTGAAGTTCATGGTTCAAAGCCGATGCTCCTATTACTTTGACCAAATTTCGGAGTAATTGCTGAACACCGACAAAGTCCTCTGTGCTCTCACGCACATAGCTGCATGCGCTTTATAAAGGCTTTTAAAAATGTGGTCTGAAATCAAACAGGGCAAGAAAAAATGTTCACCAATAAGGAGCCTTATAGACCAGTAGTTAAACTGCAGTACTGCAGCAAAGACTCTGCTCACACCCAGAGATCAGTCCTGACAGACTCCAGTAGCTGTCTCAAGATTTACTCATCCTTCTATTCTTTTCGTCAGCCTGTAGGGTGGCAGTAGTGTGTAGCTTGCATAGGTAAAAAGGAAAAGGCTCCCGACACACATCTGTGCTAGTCATGTCCGAATCTAGGAGCGGTATTCATCTCCGTATTCAAGCCCAAGAGCCAGTGTTGTGCAAATCCTTGGCCACGTGGCCAGCATGGCTGCAAGGAAACATAGTTTTACCTTCCCGCTTTTTACTGCGGTACCTATTTATCTACTTGCATTTACATGTTTTCAAACTGCTAGGTTGGCAGGAGCTGGGGTTATCAGCGGGAGCTCACTCTGCTGCATGGCACCTGGGATTCGAACTGCCGAGCTGCTAACTTTGCAGCCGACAGTTTTTGGAGCCTTAGTCTGCTGAGCCACCACGCCCCTGTAGCTTGCATATTCCACCTCATAAGCATTATGTCCAATCAGCACACTTTGCTTTGCTTCTGCTTTGCACTTGTCTCAGTGTGATGTTGGGGGCTCTATTACTCTCGCCTACAAGGATCCAAGCATCTATGTACAGAGATGTGGGGCAGAGGGAGTGAAAGCAAATAGTATTGCATGCCTGGGGTAGCTGTGAGAAATCTTTTTCTCTTCCAAGTAGAGATGGGCACGAATAGAAAAAATGGAGTTTCGTTTGTCGTTTGTCGTTTGGAGGGTCTGTTTCGGTTCATTTCCGTTTTTTGTGAATTTTTGCAAAAAAATCATTTTCATTTTCGTTCATTTCATTACCGTTTCGTTACCATTTATTTCAATTTTTTTTTTAGCATTTAAAGCAGTTCACTGTATTGCAGTAACGGAAATGAAACGCACGACAAAATTTCTGGTGTTTCTGTTCGTTTCGTTTCATTTTGGAGACAAAATTTGTTTGTAGTTTTGTTGTGTAACGAAACAAAAAAACAAAAACGAAAACGAAAAATTGTTCATTTCGTGCCCATCTCTCTATTTGGTTGTAACCATGTCTTTGCACTTTTTCTTCAGGCTTCATCTGTAGTTGTATCAGATGGCTGCTGTTTCCTACTAGCAATGTGGTGACCTCTAGATATTTTGTTGCTGAACTTCTCATATTATTTTTGTCAAGATGACTGGTCAATAGAGATGGACATTACCAAACGATGAACTGGAAGAAATCACATGAAACAGACGAGTTTGTGGTTCAGTCTGTGGTTGAGTTCGTGGATTCCATTTTCCCGTAGCAAAATGAAGCACCAAATTTCTTTTTGTCTGGCACTTCATTTCATCAAAACCTATGACACCCCCACACACACTCACACACACACCGCATAAGAACATAAGAAGAGCCATGCTGGATCAGGCCAATGGCCCATCTAGTCCAGCTTCCTGGATCTCACAGTGGCTCCACCACATGTGTCTGGGAGCGCATGAGACTAGATATCTGTCTCCTGCTTGAAGTACCCCGGTTTTAAGCCTGGAGATGACACATCTCCATCATGGTTTGTAACCTGTGATGGACTTTTCCTCCAGGAATCTGTCCAATCCCCTTTTGAAAGCATCCATGCTAAGTGTCCCCATGCTACCTCGCTACTTACCTTGAGCTGCAGCTGCAGGGCATTCAGTGCTGTCTTCATTCTAGATGAATTGGCTGAGCAAGGTTTCTTTTTGGGGGAAAGACCAGGTAAACAGGTATGCATTAGTTCTTTCTTCTTTGTGTCACTCATTAGTACCCCTCTGTTCCCTCTGCACAGTGGATCTATTTCTTCCTTATCCTTCTGTTTATCTAAATATAGCTGGAAAATGCATTTTTGTTATCTCCAGGTTCTCTTCCAAGTCTGAGCTCATTCTACATCCTTCTGATTTCTTCCTACAAATGTTGGCTACTTATATACAGTAATTTGGCTCTCAGGGATGTCTTCTTCTTTATCGTATACAGCTGGAGCAAGACTCGACTGATTGTTATGCCCATAGATTTCCATGAATCTGATTGGCATTATTTCATCAGACTTGGCTTTTATACAGCCCCTACTGCTTGTACTACATGGCATCTAACTACCAAAGCCATGCAATTTCTCTTGAGTTCACAATTTGAGTTCAGAAGTTTTTTAATTGAGAGACATTTTTAAGATACAATATAGTCTGTGGGCCTTCTGATGACAATTTTAGTGTAATGATTTTAGTGTAAGGTTTTTATTATTGCTTTTATTATTTATTGATATTCTATTTTTAACTACTTTAATTCTGTAGATTGTAAGCCACCCAGAGACCTTTGGGTAGTGGCATATAAATTGTAAAAATAAATAAAATATTATTTTGGCATAATAAAATAAAAATATATATTGGCATATAAATTGTAAAAATAAATAAAATAAATAAATAAAATTAAATTTTGTAATGTAAAATGATTTTTAATTAGCTGGTTGATAATTTTCACTTCTGCATTCCAAATACAGATGTTATGCAATGCCATATTTCCTCTTGCCTTTGGGCACATCAGCAGCTAAGCATACTTTCATATTTAATCCAGTTGCTCCATTACTAGCAGTTCTCTTCATATTTATTTTTTTAATCTTCTCCAATAGTGGATAGTAGAGATGGGCACGAAATGAACAATTTTTCATTTTCATTTTTGTTTTTTTTGTTTCGTTACACAATGAAACAACAAACAAATTTTGTCTCCAAAACGAAACGAACAGAAACAACAGAAATTTTGTCGTGCATTTCGTTTCCGTTACTGCAATACAGTGAACTGCTTTAAATGGTTAAAAAAAATAAAAATGAAATAAATGGTAATGAAACGGTAATGAAACAAACGAAAACGAAAGCGATTTTTTTTTCAAAAATTCACAAAAAATGGAAACGAACCGAAACGGACCCTCCAAATGACAAACGACAAATGAAACTCCATTTTTTCTATTTGTGCCCATCTCTAGTGGATAGAGTACCTTTCAATATGGGATTATCATTTTCCAGTGCTACTTCTTCTTCATCTCATCCTAGGATTTTCGACTTATAAAATATTCATAGTATCATAGAATAATAGAGTTAGAAGGGCCATTGAGTCCAACCTGCAGCCCAAGAATCCAAATCAAAGCAGATCTGACAGATGGTTTCCCAGTTTTCTCTTGAATGCCTCCAGTGTTGAAGCACTCCCCACCTCCCAGGGTTACTGGTTCCATTGTCATACTGCTCCAACAGTTAAGATGTTTTTCCTGATATTAAGCCTAAATCTAACTTCCTGTAGTTTGAGCTCATTATTACATATCCTGCACTCTGAAATGACTGAGAATAATTTCTACCCCTCCTCTGTAGGACAAAATAATGCACGGCATGAGTAAAGTGGATACAGGGATGCTCTTCTCCCTGTTACAAAATACCAGAACGAGGGGACATCCACTCAAATTGAGGGCTGGGAGAGTGAGAACAGACAAAAGAAAAAAATTCACCCAGTGCGTTGTTAGTCTGTGGAACTCCCTGCCACAGGAAGTGGTGATGGCATCTGGCCTGGATGCCTTCCAGAGGGGATTGGACAGATTCCTGGAGGAAAAGCCCATCACAGATTACAAGCCATGATGGAGATGTGCAATCTCCAGGCTTAAAACCAGGGTACTTCAAGGGCCAGATGCAGGGGAGTGGTAGCAGGAGACAGATATCTAGTCTCATGAACTCCCAGATGCATCTGGTGGGGCCACTGTGAGATATACGAAGCTGGACTAGATGGGCCTTTGGCCTGATCCAGCATGGCTCTTCTTATGTACCTTTCAAGTATTTGAAAAGTGCCATCATATAGCTATCTCTTTAGAAGCAGCTCACCATTGTGTCCTTCTGCATAATACAAAGAAAATGGGTTTCGCTGTCACTGCACTTTTTCTAGGAAAGATCCTCCAGCAGTGTCACCTTCCACAAGTCTTGCTGCCCTGTAGTTGCCCATCAGGATTTCACCACCCCATCACAGTTGGGAGTATTCATCCTGCTCTATTGATGTATTTATTAATCCTGAAATCCTTAAAAGAGGTGCATGATGGTCAGAATGAAAAAGGCGATGGAAACGTTCAACCACACTGCCTATTCTTACAAACTGTAACATCTCCTTGGAACAATGTGTAACACTTAACGACAGCTGGGTCTGGAAGGAGTGAGATTGTTTTAAGAATGTGATTAGGGTTTCCAATGAGAAGCTCCGTTTCTTAAGATTATCTGCGTGGGAAGAGAACTGTTGCTGCTCTCACATATTCAGAAGTGTGAATATCTTTTAATTGTTATTATAATACAGTAATGGTTCATAGAAATAGGGCATGCCATGCCCCGGGTACTTTAGCATGAAATTCAATTTCTGCTTATCAGCTAATGCCAAAAAAGAAAGAGTCTAAAATACGGTTCATGATAGGAATCACTCTTTTTGGTAATGCATTCACTAGAATTATTATTTGCATTGTAGAATGGTTTTTTCAGCGTGCTTTGTGATAGCAGTGGCTGAAATTCTGCTGCTTAGGGCAGTAAGGGGCTCTCAAGACAGCCCATGGAATTAACACTGTTGTTCACATAGAAGGATTTGATTTAAGTTAAGTGAACTGATCCCACGTACACATTAAAACAAGCAGACCTCTGACCAGGGAGCAGTGAACCTCTCTGCTGGACCAAAACCCAGGATTCCCCAACAAATTAATCCATCCTTACAGGTATGTTGCTTATACAGCCATTTTTAAGGTAAAAGGTAAAAGGTAAAGGTCCCCCCCCACGCACATGTGTGCTAGTCGTGTCCAACTCTGGGGGCAGTGCTCATCTCTGTATTCAAGCCAAAGAGCCAGTGTTGCACAAGTCCATGGCCACATAGCTGGCATGGCTGCAAGGAAATACTGTTTTACCTTTCCACTTTTTGCAGCAGTACCTATTTATCTACAGTGGACCCTCGTATAACAAACGGTTTGTATAACATAAAATCTGCACAACATAAAAAATTCCAGAGATAGGGGAAATTTGCTTCACAGAATCGCCTATGGGGCGGATCTGTACAACATAAAAATGGTCGCGATTAGGGATTACTACTCCATTTTCAATGCATTCCGATGGGAAATTTGTGTAAAGGAAAATTTGCTTAACAGAATTTCATTTGGAATGGATAAATTCTTTTATACAGGGTACCACTGTGCTTGCATTTACATGTTTCAAACGGCTAGGTTGGCAGGAGTTAGGGTGAACAGTGGGAGCTTGCTCAGCTGCATGGCCATTTTTATAATTACTCAAAACAAAGCTAAACCCAGTTTAAATAGGACCTTTTTTAAAAGTAATGCAACTGCCTGCAGAGTTTTCTTTTACAGCAGGCATGTTCAAACTTCAGCCCTCCTGATGTTTTGGACCACAACTCTCAGAATTCTAAGCTTAGATTGCCAATGACAAAGGACTGTGGGAGTTGTGACCTAAAACATCTGGAGGGCCGAAGTTTGGACATGCCTGCTTTACAGCTTTGTCATAGAATCATAGGATCATAAAACCTGAGCGTTTCGAGTTAAAACCTGAGCGTTAGAAGGGGTCTATAAGGCCATTGAGTCTAACCCCATCCTCCGTGCAGGAATTCAGATTGCTGCACACTTGAGTTTCCCCTCTTGCCTTTAAAGCTGCCCTAAGGCCCCAGTTTCACTACCGTTATCTGCACATCTTAATATGATGCGGACTATTTTGGGGGGTGGTCACATGACATTTGTTGCACCATTAGCGCCCGATGACAGGGGAGTATTTTACTTCTCTGCGTCCGTCCCGGTTTGCTTACTGCACATCTTTTCCCTGTTTTTCGAGTTAATTTTCTCCATCACGCTTACATATATTTTTAAAAAAATTCTTTGCTGGTTGATTAGCGGTATGCCAGCTTTCTAGCACTACTCTTTGTCCTCATGCGGAAGTGTCTGGGTTTCCCCCCATGTGCTATGTGTTTTCTATGGGCAAATTTACATGAACAAGCAATGCCGGTATGCCACCAATTCAGTAGCATAAACGATTACCAAGGCAGAACTACAGGAAGTGGCAGGAAAAGGGGTATGAATTTAATTGGTGCGAATTTTCTGGGGCCGTACCTCATTTGAGGCATTTAAAAATGTGCATCAGTAACAGGAGTATTTTAACACAACCCCTAGCAGTGGTACAAAATGCTGTGGTTAAAGTGTGCTTCCGGGGGCATGGTCGGCCAGGGAACCAAAATACAGTAACCCCCTCCCGTATCGCGGGGGTTAGGGACCCACCTGACCTGTGATGCCTGAAAATCTGCGATATGCGGAAGCGGGGGGGGGCAATCCGATCCCCCGGATGCCACCAGCACGCGCCGGTCCGAGAAGTCTCTGGGCGGCACGCGGCGGTGGCAGGGGGATCTGACCGCCCCCCACCACCCGCCCCGCCGCCCGGAGACTTCTCATCCGGGGCAGTCTCCATTGAAATGCATTGCCGATGCATTTCAATGGAGAAAAATTTCCCCATTGGAATACATTGGCTCAATGCATTCCAACGGGGAAGATTTCTCCTTTGAAATGCATTGGCAATGCATTTCAATGGAGAATGCGGGGCAGTGTAATCGCCCCCCGCCACCCCCCCAGGGGCCCCGAGGCTTCTGGAGGGGGGACGGCACGGGGTGATGCGATTGTTGCCTGCCACCCCACCCCCCACGGCCCGAGGCTTCTCGGAGGAGCCAGTGACCCTGAGGGTTCTTGGAGGAGTGGGGGAGGTGGCGCGGGGCGATGCGATCCCGCGATATAGTGGAACCACAGTACCTGAACCATGAAATGGCGGGGGGGTGACTGTACTGCTCTTCGGAGTGAAGGCACAATCTTTTGCTATGCAGTCTTTGGCAGCGAAAAGAGCAGCAAAATCGTTGTGAGACTGTGCTCTAAAAAGAGCATCTGATGCACCTGAGAAGGAGAGGTGAGGAAAGGGCACAACAAAAGAGTCATAAACTTCCCAGTCCTCCTTACCATGGATGGAGCTACTGATGTTCTTCAGAAGGCAGGCCTTTGTGGGTTTAGGACTCCCAGGGGGTTTCTGGGAGGGAAGAAGTCAAGATATGTCTTTTAAAAATATGTTTTGTTTTGTTTCCATCATTGTCATTATCTTTGAACTGCAGGACTGGAAGGGACCTTAGAAATCATCACGTCCAGCACCTGTCAAGGAGGCGCTGGACTTGACCTCTGGCTCCCCAGCCAGAAAACTAATCCACTGAGCCATCCAGCAGTTCTTGCCCAGTATGCTGGCAATGCCCAACCACAGAATTTAGAACGAGTCTTCTAAAGCGGACCGGTTCTAAATTCTTCACAAGCACAGGATGAACAGAGTCTTGTTCTGATTCTTTTTTTACTTTCAGTGTGGATGATAATTCTTGTTTCCAAGCCCAGATCTCTCTAGGGTGGAGAGGAGGACCATTTGTGTGTGTGTGTGTGTGTGTGTGTGTGTGTGTGTGTGTGTGTGTGTGTGTGTGTGTGTGTGTGTGTGTTTTCCTTTTTTGGAACAGAGCAATGGCTTTGAAAACGCTGGCTTGATAAGGTCCTATTTGACTGTGCAGTGTGTGTGTGTGTGTGTGTGTGTGTGTGTGTGTGTGTGTGTGTGTGTGTGTGTGTGTGTGTGTGTGTGTGTTCAAGTCCATGACCTGCACATCCCACCACCATCACCTGGCTTTTATCCAGTGAATGCCTCTTGGAGTATACCATCCGCCGTTTCTTCAAACTTCATAATTTTGCCTGCAGGAATATCAAAGAGTGGTTCCTTCTTTCCGGCCGAAGTGACATTTCTAATTACCAGTCCGCGGCATAAACATTCAGTTGCCCTGTGGGGGCGGAAAGAATCAAAGAGTGACTCAGAATCAGGAGGGGCGGAAAACATGAGCTCAGCAGCTTTTGGGTCCATTGCCAAATGAGGGGGAAGGATGATGCCTTTCGATGCCTTAAGGATATTGGAGGGCCATGAACCATCTAAAAAGCTCCTTAGTACTGACCTCGAAATCAGTCTAGTCTGAAGTGCTTGAGATGAATCTGGGTCTCTCCTACTTTGACCACCCATCTCTAATGCATAGCCAGTGTTATAATCATAGAATCATAGAATAATTGAATGGGGGGCTGTAAGACCATTGGAGCCAACCCCTTGATCACAGCAGGAATCCAAATTCAAGGATCTCTGCCAGGTGGTTCTCCAAATTTCTCTTGAAGGCCTCCAGTGTTGGAGTTCTCACCCCCACCCAAGGTAAGGGGTTCTATTGACGTACTGCTCTAAAAGTCAAGAAGTTTTCTCTGGAAGGATTGAGAAGAAATCCTGCTCTTCCCCTGTATGATTACCTTTCCAATGTTTGAAGAGTGCTGTCCTATATCTCCTTGGTCCTGTACCTCCTTTTGATCCACGACAACTCCAAGACCCTTCTCACTCGAAATATTACTTAGCCTACTATCATAAGAACATAAGAACAGCCTTGCTGGAACAGGTCGCAGCGCATCCAGTACAGCATTCTGTCTCACACAGTGGCTCACCATTTGCTTCAGGGTGTTCCCAAGCAGATGTCTTCACCTGCTTACGATTCCCTGCAAATGGTATTGAGAGATAGCCTGCCTATCTCTCTAACCCGGAGGTTGTCCTTAGGCATCCATCATGATAGCCATTGATACCCTTGTTCTCCATTAACTTGTCTAATCCTTTCTGAAAGCTGTCCCCCATCTTGTAACTTTACATTTTGGGGTTTCCCCCTCCCCAGGTGTAGAATTTTCCACTTATCCCTGTTCAGTTTCATTCTCATAATGTCACTGTCATTGGGGACGGTCCTAAACCAGATTCAACCTGGACCCTCATGCTCAGTGTTTTCTAATCCATCAAACAGTGGCTGTCTGAAGGGTCAGGTCGGAGTCTTTTTTAAGCTCCATCTGCAGATTGTGGCTCCTGATGCACATGCATCAGATGGCTTAAGTGCCTAATAAATGGCTAACTCCGGAAACTCCGAGCTTCTCTGTGGCTGAAGCATAGCATCACTCATCTACTTCAACCCACAAAAAGGGCATGCCCCTCACTGCCATGAGTCATTAGATGTTCTAAGTAAGGAGGCATTGTTGCAGAGTTTTGGATTGTGAATTAAATTCCTCTAGCTGTACAGCAGCAGTGCAGTCTGGAAGTTGAGTCATGGCTACTGAACTTCTTTTTTTCTTGAGAGATAGAAACGTTTCGCTGCTCATCCAAACAGTTTCATCTGTCTGATGAAGCTGTTTGGATGAGCAGTGAAACGTTTCTAATCTCTCAAGAAAAAAGAAGTCCAGTAGCCATGACTCAACTTCCAGATAAACTCACCTGGATGACTGAGAATCTTCACAGACAAACAGCAGTGCAGGGACCCATAGAGCAGAATAGCTTCAAGTCCCCCACTATTTCCCCTCATTAACTGGTAGTTACAGTTGACGACAGCATTTGGGGCTCTTTAGTCTGGAAAAAAGGCGCCTGAGGGGGGATATGATTGAAATGTACAAAATTATGCAGGGCATGAGCAAAGTGGATATAGGAATGCTCTTCTCCCCCTCACAAAATACCAGAACTAGGGGACATACACTCAAACTGAGACAAAAGAAAACACTTATTTACCCGATGTGTAGAGAGTCTGTGGAATTCCCTGCCACAGGATATGGTGATGGCATCTAGCCTGGATGCCTTCAAAAGGGGATTGGACAGATTCCTGAAGGAAAAGTCCATCACATCTTACAAACCATGATGGAGATGTGTAATCTCCAGGTTTAAAAACAGGGTACTTCAAAGAACAGATGCAGGGGAGTGATAATGAGGGACTATATACAGTCCAGAACTTTTAAGACATAGTTAAGTTAAGAACAGGGAATTGGAAGAGGCATTTTAGAACATTAAAAGGTAACATTAGAGCAGCACGCAAGAAGAAAAGAAAAATCCATTATGAGGTGTGAAAAGCAACATGGAAAACTCTATGAAGTTTATGAAATATCACATGAAGGTTATATTGGTCATGGTTTAATTTAGGACTTTTACATTATTTTTGCTTCCTTGAAGGATGGAAAATCCCTGTGTGCAAGATTTTTTTTCTAAAATGATCCCATGCAGAATAAAAACCCAATAACTTAAGGCCCTGGTCCCACGTCCCTTTAAAAGCAGTTTAAATTACTAAATAAACCAAGCCCAAAAATGCCGTCCCCACCGGGCTTTTTGAAAAAAAAGAAAAAAGAAAACCCGGTAATGCCCCTTTAAGCGAGGTTTCTGTGACTCACCCAAGAGGTAGGGAATTTTCTGCCTCACTTGAAAAATCCACCTTTTAATGAGGCAGGCATCATGGGACCACACAGATGATCCGGGTTTCTTTCTTTTTTTTTCTCTCAGAGCACCAACTGGCTGTTCCTGGGGCCGATTGGCGCTGCTTTTTTAAATTTCCTTGCAACTTCAGAGCAATAGGAAGCTTGTTCGGGTGTCCTTTGATTTCATTTCCCCCAGGCAAGTGGTCCGTTTTTTTAAAAATGTTAGTGCCACCTGCTGGCCAAGGGGGCTGAACTGCACTTTAAAATAAAAAAACCAGCTTTGGACGTGTGAACTCCTGTCCCACATATTAAATCACATGACGGGATGAAGAGGAAAAGCCGGATCTTCAGAATATCAGGATCAAAACCAGGTGAGATTGCAGCCTAATATTTGGTACCCATGTGATAGAAACAAGAATCAGTAATAAAATCTACAACGAGAGTTATGGAAATCTCAGCAAGAATGAACATGCTTCCTGAATATTCTTGAAGATCTCCAAAGGGAGGTTCTCCCTCGAAACCAATTTGAGAGGTTTAAAAAATCTTCCATCCATGTCCTCAGCCACCTAACAACCCTTGATAATGAATTACTGGTAAAGGCATCTGGGCTGATGGCCTCAAGCAAAGGAGAACAAGGCAGTCCTTGAATTAATGCCTGTATTAGTAATGGTGCCTATTGTAATGTTCTGCAAGGAGGTCTGATCCTGGTCCGAAACTTTGCTTTCTTCTTCCTTGATGTTGTGGAATGAAATAAGCTTTATTTCCAGCCAAAGTTGGGAGGGTTTGACACCAAAACCTTTTAAAAATTCATGTCCTAAAACTAATGCTCGGAAATTAATATTAACAAGAATGTGCAGAATAAAACTATTCATTTGGAGACCTATCTTCTGAGGTCATGTGCCACTTAAAAGGTCCATATTTTGCAAAAGATAAAGAGGTCTATACAACTAAATGTGTGCAGGGCACACCAAGCTTCTTTTATATGTAAATAGATTGGGAGTCTAATAACCAGTCACAGGAAGGACAGATTTTGAAGCTGAGGCTCCAGTACTTTGGCCACCTCCTGAGGAGAGAGGAGTCCTTGGAAAAGTCCCTGATGTTGGGAAAGATTGGAGGCAAAAGGAAAAGGGGACGGCAGAGAATGAGATGGTTGGACGGTGCCATTGATGCAACCAATATGGATTTGACCAAACTCCGGGAGGCATTGGAAGACAGAAGGGCCTGGCGAACTCTGGTCCATGGGGTCACAAAGAGTTGGACATGACTGAACGACTGAACCTCAACAATAATAACCAGAAACCTTAGTTACAGTTGGTAAGAGCCGATGGCATGGTTCAAGAATTCAGGGAGTTGCATTTTAAGATCATCAAGAGGACAAGATTAACCATCATTGTTCTAGAAGTAATAAAATTGGCTATGGCCCTTTAGCATAACATTATAACATAGCCCGAAAAAAATGCAACCAAAATTGGCCTCTGAGATCTGGCTATGACAGTGATGGTGAACCTTTTAGGGACCGAGTGTCCAAACTGCGATTCAAAACCTCTTAATTTTTTGCAAAGTGCCAATACAGGAATTTAACTTGAATACAGGTGGCTATGAAGGGGCGATGTCCGGTGCCCACAGGAAGGGCTCCAAGTGCCACCTTTGGCACCCGTGCCATAGGTTCACCAACATTGGGCTATGACATCCCAGGCTACTGAAATTTTAATGAGCAGTATTTAAAAATAGTTCAGAAGTACTACAAGTGAAAAGAAATAATGACTTCGTTCGCGATAGGATAATGTTTAAAAATAGTATTGCTTGGAGAAAAACTACAACACAGCAGCCACTGCACACAATGACGCTGGGATTATTTGCATGGCCCTTCCCTTAGAGATGATTATAATCTGGAAAAAAGTGTTTTTGGGTTGTTTTTGTTTGTTTAGGGCTTAGGTTGTTTTTGTTTTGTATTTTGTTTTTTGTGAAGGTCGAACTATCCTGGCCGTGCCATGGGTGGTTGGAGAAATACCTTCTTACTTTGCAAGAAGGGTCTTCATTTTCTTACTGCACAAGTTGTACTGTTGAGCTACACAGAAAGAACTGGGTTAAAAATGCAGCAGTTCAGCTATCTGTGCCTGCCAGTTTAACAGTCTGTGGAACTCCCTGCCACAGGATGTGGTGATGGCATCTGACTTGGAGGCCTTCAAAAAAGGATTGGACAGATTCCTGGAGGAAAAATCCATCACAAGTTACAAGCCATGATGGGGATGTGTCATTTCCAGGCTTAAAATCGGGGTACTTCAAGGGCCAGATGCAGGGGAGTGGTATCAGGAGACAGATATCTAGTCTCGTGCGCTCCCAGAGGCATCTGGTGGGGCCACTGTGAGATAGGAAGCTGGACTAGATGGGCCTTTGGCCTGATCCAGCATGGCTCTTCTTATGTTCTTATGTTCTTATGTTCTTATGTTCTAACAGGAGGCCTCCAGTATTCCCATCATTCAGGTTCACAATGATGGTAGCAGTAGAATAGAAAGAAATAACACCCATAATGTGCCTCCATTCTCTAGAGGAGTGGAAAGACTCCCACAGGAATCAGTGTGAAAAAATTTGCCTTGATCTACCCTATAGGGAATATGAAATATTCAATTATTGTTATCCATGGATATAAGAGGGAAGGAAACAGAGGTGTGTCTTGCTATGGCTTTTCCTTGTCTGCCCTCCAGTTTCTTATCAATTTCAGGTAGCTCATTCCCAGAGCCCCCCCCCATTTGTCCTGCCCCCTCCCCCATTTTAAAGACAATGCAATTGGCCACTTAAGTGGATATCGGGACTGCTGCAGTGGATGCCATTAGAAATATCTCCAAACACTGCTCCATGAGAAGAATGTGAAGAACAGGCTGCAGGGCGTCTGCATTAGAGATGGGCACGACTTGAAAAAAAAATTTTTCGAGTTGTCGTTAGTCGGGCCGGTTCCGTTTCGGCTCGTTTTCGTTTTTCGCGAAAATTTGCAAAAATTAGTCGGTTCGTTTTTCGTTTTTTCGTTGTCGTTAGTACTGGTTTGGGGAGGGGGTAGCGGACTCTTGGAGGGAGCTGCAGGAGTCAGCCAGAGCCACAAGTGACAGACTGGCAGACTCTTTGCACCCGCTGTGTCTCACGTACTTGCATGTAGTGCAATGCAAGTAGATCTGGCTTAGGGTTAAGACGGCTTAGCGCAACGGCTAGGGTTAGGCTAGTTACGGGTGAGGTTACGGTGAGTATTGGGGTGCATCTGGGTGCCTCTCTGACCCACTTAGAAGGACAGTGTACTGGCGTATGGGTTAGGCTTAGGGTTCGGGTTTGGGCTACGATTAGTGGGCTGTTTATGCCCGATTGGCACATCCCAGAAGTCTCTGTGGTCAACCTGGCCAAGTGGCCATGCGATTGGTGGAAAATTTGCATGGTCTACTCCCATGGGAGAGCCCATCATTGCGAATGCGCAGGTGTAAAAAAATAAAATAAAATAAAATAAAATAAAATCAACGGAGACTTTTTTTGCAAGAAAAACCCACTGCTGCTCCTGTAAAAATTCAAGCATTTAAAATAGCTAATTTCCGCATGTTTCTGTGGTGCTTTGGTGGAGTTTTGGGCAACAATTTCAAAAAAAATATTGCGGTCGCCATTTTGGATCCCCCCCCCACCGCATGGCAAATGGATGCGCCCTCCCAGCCTGGTACAGTCAGCAAAACCTGGCCATGCGATTGGTGGAATGGCTGCAAAACGTTGCATGGTCCACTCCCATGGGCGAGCCCATCATTGCAAATGTGCAGGTGTAAAAAAATAAAATAAAATAAAATAAAATAAAATAAACGGAGACTTTTTTTTGCAAGAAAAACCCTCTGCTGCTCCTGTAAAAATTCAAGCATTTAAAATAGCTAATTTTCACATGTTTCTGTGGTGCTTTGGTGGGGTTTTGGGCAACGATTTCAAAAAAAATATTGCGGTCGCCATTTTGGATCCCCCGCACTGCATGGCAAAATGGATGCGCCCTCCCAGCCTGGTACCAGCAGCGCAGCAGTAGCAATAGCCAAGGAGAGGGGGGCGGGGAACCACCCCCCCCCAAATAAAACACCCTTCTGGCCTGGTAGGTGCCCTCAGACAGTTTTCGCCTACTTTTAGGGCCGGGAATCGGGGTTTTTTTTAACTTTTAAAAACTTTTTTCTGTGCCGTTTGGCATTGCGCGATGCAAGTAACGAGCACGACAAATCAGACCAAATTGTTCGTTCGTCGGTTCGAGCTCGAAGTCTGGGGCAGTGATTCCCGTTACCGTTTCCGTAGAGTAACGGAAACGAGTAACGGAAACGGAAACGGGAATACCGCTAAGTCGTGCCCATCTCTAGTCTGCATACTAGGAACGGACTGCAGGCATGACAAAAGTGAAGGCTGGAAATCATGCCATTAATGAGGTAGTAAGCAAAATAAAATGCTGCCACCCTCTGTTTTCCTTTAAATGAAATTTACTAAGAGAATATGATGGTATCACTGCCAATTAAGTAATTTGTATAGCCAGAAGCACCAGTTGGGAATATAGTTTTAGCATGTAAGCCTTATTCGTGGATCCCAAATAGTTAACAGCAATTGGATTTTGTTTATTATCAGTATGTACTCCCCTTGAGGTCCAAAAAGGGAAGGAGGAGGGAAAAAGAAATAAAATCAAGAGGTAAATGTGAGCAAATGTGCAACTTTGTATTTTCTTCTGCATTGTAATTTAAAAATTCATTCATTCATGGAAAAGACAGGTTTGAAGACAGAGAGTTGAAGTCTATGGGACTACATTGTGTCAACATTTTAGAAGAAAGGTTACTCACAGGATATTGTCTAATGTTATTTAATTTAGGATGCACCTTTATACCTTGTAAATTCACCTAGACAGTGGTTCTCAACCTGTGGGTCCCCAGGTGTTCCTGGACTGGAACTCCCAGAAGTCTTCATCACTAGCTGAGCTGGCCAGGATTTTTGGGAGTTGCAGTCCAGGAACATCTGGGGACCCACAGGTTGAGAACCACTGACCTAGAAGAACAAGACTATTGAATATCAATCTGGCTCCTAGCTACCTCAAAGATTGAATCTCACAGTATGAACCGACTCGGGTGTTACGGTCATCAGGAAAGGCCCTTCTCTCCATCCCACCATCCTCACAGGGAACCCATGAAAGGGACTTCTCGACCAGTGCTGCGTCCAGAGTCTGGAATTCCCTCCCACCAGAGGCCAGGACTGCCTCAACTCTGTTGTCCTTCCGCAAACAGGCAAAGACCTTTCTCTCCAGGCAAGCTTACCCTGAATGATGGACTACCATGTATATTTTATATGGATCTATGGGTTCACATAGACTTTGTGCTATGACTACGTATAACCGTGTTGCTTGAATGTAATGTTTGTCTATTAATGCTGTAAGATGTCCCTCAATTCCTTGTTCTCAAATACTTGAACACTTCTTAATTAATTAATTAATTAATTAATTCTTAATTAATTAACTGTATATTATCCCTCATTACTGTAAGCCACCTTGGATCCTTTTCCAAGGAGAAAGGTGGGGTACAAATACTCTAAAATAAATAAATAAAAAAATAAATAAATAAATAAATAAATAAATAAATAAATAAATATCTGGACTTTTTGATTTGATTTTTTTCACCTGAGACTTTTATAGCTAATAGAGCAGTTAAAAAAACTGTAAGATCCTCAAAAGAATATGCAAATCAAAGTATTTGGATCTACAACAAAAGACAGATGTTCCACAGGGGAAACTCAGTAGCAAAATGATATGAAGGGCTGCCATTGAGCAGCTGCTGATCTGACACTTCTCACAAGTGACGTCTCTGTGTTCAGCAAGTGAAAAGACTCTTGCCGAAGGTCTGGTTCTTACTCGCGGCCATTGCCCTGGGATAAACCAATCTTTGACAGGAGTTATAGAAGCCCTATATTGTATATCAAGGTTCTCCATGCCGACAGAAAGACGTACAAATCAAGGTCGTCCCCTGTATGGCAACATCCCACCTGTAGAGGGCACTCTCCTCCTCAGAGTCAGTTCTCCAATTGCAATAGCTGGGATGGCAGGGGTGGAGCTTGCTTAATGGCATTGCACATGGGGCAATCTTCTTGGCCAAGACCCAACTAGAGTGTGTGTCTCGCACTTTCCTCACTCTTTTGTCCAGCTAACAGCACACCGAAAGTGAGCAAAACCCAGCCGCCCTTTGAGAGCCCTCTCCCTGCTGGGCAATTATAGAACAAGCCATGTGCCCTTTCGTCTGAGTCACCCAATGAAAGGGAGAATTGAATTACATTCCTGACGAATGAAAGCTGATAAAATAAGACTGGGGCTATTTTCGTAATCGAGAGAGACATAATAATATCCCCATTCGTGCAAGCGCATCGAACAAAGAAAGGAGAGGGCAGGTGCCTGAAGATAGGGAGAAGGGAGCTGGAGCATAAGCTCCAGAGGAACAGGATTTCCATCTAAAAGGATCTGGTCTGTGGCTGTGCCCCAGGGAAAATAATTAAGATACAGCAAGGCCTGGGATAAGCACTCTGACATTTTCAGGATGCGTCTATTCTCTGGCTGCAGAAAAAACCTCTCAGCCAGGTTGGCTGAATGCAGAGCTGGAGTTTTGGACCAACTCCTATTGGAGGATTCTGGGATTTCTTGTCTGGTGAAACTCTGACTCAATGTAACCTTTATATTCCATGGATGTTTGACTCCAGCCCTGTTCAGTCGTTCAAGTTCCAGGCTCAAGGGATGGTTCTGTAGGAATTCAGTTAACGCCCGCCCACCTCACATCCGCCCTAGAAGTCCCACAAATATTTACACATCAAATGCAAGGGCCATTTAATTTGTTGAGTAGTTGTTAATTGCTATTTTTTTTGTCTGTAGTTAATTTGATTTTGAACTCACTGTATTAGTGTTTGCTTTCATCATTTCTGTACTGTCGTAAACATCCAACGTGACCTTGTAGCCAGATGGGCAGTATATCAAATTAAAAAATGAGCAAACAAACAAACAACCACCTGGAGTTCCATTGGAAGATGGGTGGTATAAATAAATAGATAGATAGATAAATAAATAAATAAATAAATAAATAAATAAATAACCAATGCTAGAACTAAACGTGTTTCTGTGATCCGTGGCAATTATAAGGAAAGGCTGACAGCTACAGTCCTTTCATTTGAATGTTGAAAAAAAATCTCACAAATATAATTGGGACACACCCAAACAGCTAGGCAGAGGGTAGCTGACACTTTTTAAACTCTTGTAGTCTAAAAAGAATAATGTTTCAGAGTTCAGAGTAATCTATAGCATAACCATTGCTGGCCTTGAACTGAACAGCTCTCAGTTCAAGGCCAGCAATGGTTATGCTATAGATATACTTTTACCCCAAATTCTGAAATGTTATTCTTTTCAGACCCCAACTCCCAGAATCCCCAGACAGTTGTAAATCCAACACGGTAATGTTTCCAGGCTCTATCCTGTCTCAGAAGTAGCCGCTCATAAGAAAAAGTCATTCAGTCTGGATCATGAATCATGGATATGAATCCATTTGAACATTAGGAACAACTTCATGACAGTTAGAGCTGTTTGGTAGTGGAATATGCTGCCATGGAGGGTGGTTGAGTCTCCTTCTTTGGAGGTTTTTAAGCAGAGGCTGGAGGCCATCTGTCAGAAATATTGTGATGGTGGTTCCTGCATGGCAGGGGGTTGGACTGGATGGCCCTTGAGGTCTCTTCCAACTCTATGATTCTATGATTCTATGATATGCCTGGGGAAGGATCTGCCATTCACTGTTTGACACTTTCCTGGCAGAAGACTTGAAGCCTGAGGGGTGTCTCTTGTCCTCTGATGCAGGGCATGGAACCTTAGAACTGAATGGTGGTCCCACAGGTGGAAGCAGGCAGAGCTCAGAGTAACGTGGTTATATGTTTTGAGAAAAAGCAAACCCAAACTTTTACTTTGGGGTGGGGGGATGATGATGACGGTCCATGCTGGATTGTCTCTCCATTTTTGGAGTCCTAACAAGACATCTTGGAGAGCAGCTCTCCATCAGAGAAAGCCTAAAACTGCCTTCAGATGATGCAGAACGAAGCTGTAGTTGTCCTTCTGAACAATAGGACACCTTGGAACACCTTAACATAAATAAAACAAAAATCTTTATTTTATTTATTTGTTTACAAAAAAAATAACCATCCCACTACCAAGTGGTCTCTGGGATGCATGAAACAATATACAGTGGACCCTCATATAACAAATGGTTTGTATAACATAAAATCTGTACAACATAAAAACATTCCAGAGATAGGGGAAATTTGCTTAACCAAATCACCTATGGGGCAAATCCAGACAACAGAAAAACAGTTGCGATTAGGGATTAATCCATTTTCAATGCATTCCTATGGAAATGTGTACAAAGGAAAATTTGCTTAACAGAATTTAATTTGGAATGAATTGATTCCTTTCTACAAGGTATCCCTGTATTAAAACTATAAAACAACATAGCCATTTAAAAAAATCAAGAGGAGGAAACAATTTAAACAATCAATATACAATAATAAAATCCTGCTGCTTATGAGCCCAGCTTAAAAAGTTGCTGATTAAAATGCTGGCTGAGCAGGAAGGTATTTGTCGGGTGCTGAAAAGCCAAAAGCATTGGTGCCAGGTGGAACACCTTTGGGAGGGTATTTCAACATTGGGAGGCAACTGCCCAAAAGGCCCTATTTCCACACCTCTTTAAGGGATGGCAGCTATATCAGGGCCTCCTGGCCTGATCTTAGGGTATGGGCAAGCTGGTATGGAAGAAGGCAGTCCTCCAGATAACCAGGTCCTAAGCCATTTAGGGCTTTATATGTAAGCATAAGCACTTTGAATTCAACCCGGGCAGCAACTGGCAGCCAGGGTAAATTTTTCAGGACCTGTGTATCATGAGTTCACGCAGTGGCACCACTCTACAGTTGCACTACCTGGTTCTGTACCACTTGCAATTGCTGGACCGTCTTGAAAAGCTGCCCCACTTATAGTGCATTACAATAGTCCAATCTGGTTGTTACCTGTGTATGTGTGACTGCTGCCAGGCTCTGCTCATCCAGGTAAGGGTGGAGTTGATATATTCTCTGCAGCTATAAGACACTCCTGGCCACCAAGTCCACCTGGGATTCCAGGCTAAGACCCGGGTCCAGAAGCACCACCAAGGTGCTTTAGTGGACTAAGGCCCACTTCAACAGATGCCACCAACCAATAAAGCCAGCCAAACCCCATGGAATCTTATGCCAAATGACATCTGCCAAATGGAGTCTTTCAATTCTATATTGGTTTTGCTCCACTAGCCTCCAAACATCTCCCCTGGGATGTTCTTCTAGCTTTTCCTGGAGGAAAAGTATTTCTCACGTATTCTTAAATGCATTTCTGATGCCTCACAGGCACACTTTCCCCCAAAAGTGAGGTTAGACTAGTCTTAACTTTGGAGTGAGAAATGAAAGCATGGCACGAATCCTTTGGAAAATCGTTCCCCTCTCTTGAGAAGGAAGCTAAAACCCTGTGATTTTGGGTCAAAACAAGAGTCGTGGTGACCTTATGGCCTCCAGTGCTGAAGTAGCACCTGAGGGAGGAGATGGATCTCAGACGTTCTTGAGAATTCCAGCTCTAGGTCTTATTGTATACATCAGAATCTTCTTTTATATCTCCTCGTTTTCCTCCTTTTCTTTATTCTGTATATTTACAGCCACTAAAGAAAGTGCAGAGTGTACAACATGAAAACCGTGTTTCTTAATGGTGCTGACAGTGTACTTTACTTGCAAAAAGCCATAAAGCAGAACAAATCCGAAGGGATGTTGCATGACTTTTAAGAGACGCAGAGAAGATGAAGGTTTGCACTTGTAACAGTTCCAAAGGCAGAGTGAGGCCCAAAAGATTACAAGTTCACGGAAGAGGTGTGTTTAGAGTCTGAGTCAGATCTCGGCATTTTGAAATGTGCAAATCCAAAGCAGGAAGTGGGGGCGTCAGAATCATGCCCCCCCCCGCAACCTCTGGGCATCAAACATTGTACGCACAGAATGTTTCAGCAGAAAATGTCTGTGTGTAGACATGGTGCGTACAACATGGACCTGGTCAGTGTGTAGAGGCTAATTATTAGGGGGGAGATTTGTAAGACATGCCAGGCTATCTCTACAAACAATAAACATGCTAACAGTGCATCATCGTGGCAGAGTGGTTAAACTGCTGTACTGCCGACAAAACTCTGCTCACAGCCTAGGGTTCAGTTCCAGGTCGCAGACTCAAGGTTCACTCAGCCTTCCAGCCTTCCGAGGTCAGCACACAGAGTACCTAGCTCACAGGGGCAGTGGGGAGAGAAGGGGTAACAATGTGTAACCTGCATTATTTAATTGCAAACTGCCCAGTACTTAAAGTGCTATAACAGGGATGGTGAACCTTTTTGGCACCGAGTGCCCAAACACGGTGATGGGGATGGCAGCAGTGGTGGGGGGGGGGGTTCGGGATCGGTGGCAGTGGAGGGGCAGGGGGCGAAGGCAGCAAGGACGGCAGGGGCAGTGGGTCAGTGGGGTCAGGGTCATCGGCAGCAGTGGTGGGAGGGGCAGGGATGGCATCAGTGATGGTGAAGGGGCGGCAGAGGTGGGGTCAGTGGCAACAGGGGGCAGGGCGATGGCAATAGCGAAGGGGATGGTGACAGCAGGATCGGCCTGGCACCCGACATGCTCCCTGCCCCCCCTCCACAAATTCCTCATGACTGGTCCAGCGGAGGGGGAAGTGGGGGGCAGGGAGTATGTCGCATGCCAAGCAAAAGCTCTTTGTGTGCTACCTTTGGCACGCGTGCCATAGATTCACCATCCCTGTGCTATAATGTGGCATATAAGCAGCGTGCTGTTGCTTTATATGACAAATCTGGCCTTTTGCACCAGATTGCTATAAACAGGCACAAGTCCATTTAGGCTGCAGGAAAAAAACATGACATGTCATAGAAATTCCCTTCCCCTCCCACTACCCCAATCTGGCTTTGTGGGTACAATCCTGAACCCATACATACCCCTCTGCATTCATGCAGCACCCTTTTAGGAATTCTGCCTCTTTTTCTGAAGATCCAGGAAGCTGGAGTAGATGGGCCTTTGGCCTGATCCAGCATGGCTCTTCTTATGTTCTTATGTTCTTATAGTTCTTATCCCTTTGTATTGATGTTTTGTTTAGCATTTTTAACATCGGGAAACTGCCCATACATTCCTTTGAACTCTCAAAGGGTCCTGGATATGTAAGTAGGACCAGTCCAATGAATAGGCAAAGGGAAGTAGCTGCTACAGGAGGCAGACTATTGGTATCGTGAAGAGCCAACACATTTCTCATTACTTATTTATCGTTTCTGCATTTTCCCTGTCTCTCGCGGTAAGGTTTTCAAGGCCAAAATGTGTTCTTACAGCCAGAACTGGAACGGTGGATGGGACAAGAAGAAAGGATTTTTTAGCCCTAGGGACAAAAATACCTCGCCTTGCTTCAGTTCTGTGAACCATGTCTAATAGATCACCGTTTGCTCTTCTCCTGAGCAAGGAAAAATGTTTCCTGGTGGCAGCTCTCATGAAAAAAAAAAACCTCTCTAAACCTAAGGATAAAACAGGTGTCCCCAGCACGGTTTCCTTCCAAATCCAGAGATCCAGTCTGTCTTGATTTTGTAGTTGTCCATCACACTTTTTCCCCCTACAGAATAGTGGAAACAGAAGAGGTCACAGTGGTGGCAAAGGTGTCTCCTGAATCAATGGAGTTTATGGAGGAGTCGACTCACTCCACATGTTTGTGTCTTTTCTGTGGTGGGACCTACCTTATGAAACCATATCCCTAGTGAGCTGCACCTAGCACAGTCCCTGCCTGCCTTTAAAAAGGCCTTGAAAACTCACCTTTTTAGAGAGGCATATGGTGACTTTTTTACTTAATTTACTTAATTTGTTTTCCTTTTTTAATTTTGCCGCCCGCGTCATCTCCTGTGAAGGGTTTTGCCTCTCCTTACCTTATTAGTACCATGCTTTTTGCCCTTTTGCCTTTTTTAAAAAAATTGTACTTTCTGGTCTAATTGTTTTATCTCTTAACCGCCCAGAGTTCCGCTTCGGAAGATGGGTGGTATATAAATAAATAAATAAATAAATAAATAAATAAATAAATAAATAGTTTTGTTTTGTTTTGTTTTGTTTTGTTTTGTTTTGTTTTGTTTTTCTTTGATTTTTGCCTAAATCCCCACTGATTCTAATTATGACTTCCTATGCTAAATAACTGAATTCCAATCATCTTATGAGAAACATATTAGAATGGCTGGGGACTAGAGATGGAGACGGGTTTTTAAAAACGATGACGTGTCATGATGAATCATGGTTTGTTGGGGCTGACAAATAAATGAATTGACAAACTGACACATTTTCAGTGATGCATTGACAAATCAGTGAATCAATGCATCAACTTATCACCACTTTAAAATGCTCTAAAAAGAGCCTGCAGCACCCAGAGGCCCCGAATTTGTAAGAATGCTTCCTCTGACTCTCCTCTACAAGCCCTCCAAATTTAGTGAAGAATGAACTTCGTACATCTGAGTAATAAAGCCATGAGTCACACACACACACCAGGAAGCTGCCCTTTATCAACTGGGTTAAGGAAACCCAATCTTTACCAAATTGGAGGGATTGTAGAAGAGTGTCACAGGAATCTTCTCTGCAAGTCTGGTGTCTCTAGGTACCTGGGGAGAACTTTCCTTGTGGGGCCTATTTGGGGGTGCATAACTCAGACATCAAAACTCTAATCTCCAGCATACTTGTAGAGGAGAGTCAAGGGATAAAAAGCTAAAGGTTCCCCCTACACATGCATGCTAGTCCTGTCCGACTCTAGGGGCGGTGCTCATCTCTATTTTCAAGCCAAAGAGCCAGTGTTGTGCAAGTCCATGGCCACGTGGCTGGCGTGGCTGAGAGTTTCCTCCAATTTTGGTGTATCTAGGTGACTGGGGTGGCATTTCATAGCACTATTAATTGAAGAATCAAAATTTGCTAATAATTCATCCATTTGTATTCGGGAGACTTTATTTATGATACATACAAAACAATTAATATTGATGAATTGGTCAAATTCATCAGAAAAATGTAATTCCTTTTTTCAGTTCATCCCCTATTCTACTGGGAACCATTTGACTATTTTGTGCAATAACAGTTCTTCACATTTGCTCTAAAGTTTTGTTGAAATACAATTCAGCAGCAGCCTCAGGATGTCTGGGACTATAATAATTTATCATCAAAATCTTAGATCCGCAGCTCTTGAGGTCACCCTATTGATCATCAAGGAGCCAACGTGAGGAAATGAACTCCCAACCTCTGGTTATCATTGTGCTATTATATTTTAAATCAAACTCTAGGATATATCATTAGACAAGCAAGGGCTGTTCTGAAAGTCATCTGATTGTCATAGTATAAGCCAGTGGTGGTGAACCTATGGCACGGGTTCCAAAGGTGGCACTCGGAGTCCTTTCTGTGGGCACCCAACATCACCTCTTCACAGCCACCTGTATTCAGGTTAAATTGCTGTATTGGCACTTTGCAAAAAAATTAGTGGGTTTTGAATTGCAGTTTGGGCATTCGGTCTCTAAAAGGTTCACCATCACTGGTATAAGCTGTCTCAAAGCCATCCAATTCGGTTGGGTTTGAGAGGTCAATACAAATTTCATTTACAAATCTGATTGCCTAGGTGCAAAGTTTGGAAGGAATAATGTTACTAATATACCAGTGAGAATATCATCATCAGTTAGTGAGCCAGCATGCCCTCTGAAATGCATTTATATAGCATTGACCTTAGCATTTTCTTTGGTGGCAGTTCCCGACCTCGGGAAAGAGGCAGGTGTTGAATCCTGACAGAAGCAAAATGACAAAGACAGTTACTTCCATTCTCATCCTGGGAGGAAGTTTGTTGCGTGTTGATGTCGGTTGCGGTCACGTGGTCTTCTTCTGGTTCTGTTCCTGTTCCTGTGTACACACGGGAGTGATGGATGATACCGGCATGACTGTTACCGCATATCCTCGTTCCATGATGAGATGTGAAATTCCATGCCTTTGTTCTCCATCTTTTTTTCCAGTCCAACCTTCCATTTTTTTTATGTTTCGATTCTCCGAAGCCTTGCCTTCAATGCGTTACGGAGCTAAGTTTGAGGCATTTGTCTTTTAATCTCTCTGCACTGTGTTGCTGACTCCATAGGGAATGTACTGGTGAATGGCACTTCACACTCCTGCCACTAGATGGAGAATGGCACGTTGCATGACTCGTATCAGAATGAGAAGCAAGATGAGGAGATTCCCGAGGCCAGGGAGGGGAATCTCTCATCCCGCTTAAATCGCAGTTCAGGAGGCGTGGTCGGGACAAACTCCCCTCATCCCACAATGGACGTGCGGTTAGATTACTCCGTACCGGTCCCAAGTGGGACCGTAAACAGCGATGAGATGGACGTGAAGTATCAGCCAAACTTGAATAGGTGCTGTAGCTGAAAAATTCCTGTGTGATATCTGCAGCATATGGAAATGTTTAGGAATATGGGATCCAAATTAGGGCAGGTTGGCAGCCTTTAAATCTCACCAATTTTCAGTGCAGTGCAAAATACCACCACTTTGATTTAAGGAAGGAGAAACGGGGGAGATGCTGAGAACGCCACAATCTTCCCTCTTCTGGAGATCAAAATTAATGCACTTCACCCTACTGGTGAGTAGCTGACTTCTTCTTCAAGCTCACTGGGCTGAAGGTAAAGATGATCTACTACAGCCCTTACAGCTCTTTGCCTCTTCTGCTCTTGTCCATTGGACCATTCATTCTCTCTCACACACATATGCACTCTGGATTAGGTTTTATTTCCACCATGCTGGCTCTTTGAAATTATCAAATCAACTCTCCAACCCGGTTTGGAAGACGATGTTCCCGGCCTGTCGAAAATGTTCCACCTTTGATTTATCCCATTTTTCTCTCTTCATCCCTCACTCCGTGGCTTTTGACACCTTGCTACCTAAAGGCTTCATTTACATTCATTATCCATGAAGTGTCTTTCCATCTGAATAAGCAAATTATCTGACTCGTGATTTAATGATGGACTTTATCTGCTGAGCTCAAAGGTTTGGGGTTTGTTTTTTTCTCTAAAGGTGAGAAGGAGAAGTAAAATATGGAAGGCCTGGAACAAAAGCACTTTTACAGAGAGACATATAATTAGTATAGACCTATTTTCATTTCACCAGACTCCATGACTTTGGCATTATCACCACATGGTCACTCCATTATTGTGACACTTAACATATGTGAATGGGACTGGTTTATTTTCCATGGCTTCAGAGACTAGGATGCAGGGCAATGGTCTCAAACTACAGGAAAAGAGATTCAATTTAAACATTAGGAAGACCTTCATGACAGTTAGAGCTGTCTAGCACTGGAATATGCTGCCCCAAAGGAGGATGGTGGAGTCTCCTTCTTTGGAGGTTTTTAAGCAGAGGCTGGATGACCATCTGTCAGAAATACTGTGATGGAGTTCCTGCATGGCAGGGGGTTGGACTAGATGGCCCTTGAGGTCTCTTCCAACTCTATGATTCTGTGATTCTGTGATTACAGATCAAATGTCTCAAGCTGAGGTTGCATGTGAGATCACTTAAGCAAAATGGTATGAATGTTGCATTTCCTCCCATATGTGGAATTGTGTTGAGAATCAAAGAACAAGCAAAATCCTCTTGTACCATTGTAACTAGAGATGGGCACGAATCAAACAAATGGTGTTTCGTTTGTCGTTTGTCATTTAGGGGGTCCATTTCAGTTCGTTTCCGTTTTTCACGAATTTTTACAAAAAATGTTTTTGTTTTCATTTGTTTCGTTACCGTTTCATTACCATTTATTTCATTTTTGTGATTTTTTTTTAGCATTTAAAGCAGTTCACTGTATTAGCGTAACGAAAACGAAACGCACGACAAAATTTCCGGTGTTTCTGTTTCATTTTAGAGACAAAATTCGTTTGTCGTTTCATTGCGTAACGAAATGAATAAACAAAAACGGAAATGAAAAATTGTTCGTTTCGTGCCCATCTCTAATTGTAACCTAAATAAAGGCTGCATGGATCTCCCTTTTGCCCGCTTGCACTGACACAGCTAGATGCGCAACAGATCTTCTGTCCTGGCTGAGGCCAACTGGCAGAAGAACCAGAAAATTTTTGGAGAAGGGAAGAAAGAGGATGCTGGATGATGAGTTACAGCGACTCTAAATCCTATCAGCCCAGACTCATCATGGCTGCAGCGGCACAAAGGAGGTCTTGAGCAACTTCCAACATGTCTAGGCTGGGAGGGATTTGGATTCAGGTCAGCTCCAACTACCCGAGTGTAAGTCCGTCCAGCCCACAGGCATCTCGAACAGTTGTCATTGTGCCTGGACACAAGCCAAGACTTTTCCAACATGCAAATCAAATCGTGGTGTAGTGGTTAAATGCTTGTACTGCAGGTAAAACTGTGCTCAGGACCTGGGGTTCAATCCCAGGTAGCAAGCTCAAGGTTCATTCAGCCTCCCATCCTTCTGAGGTCAGTAAAATGAGTACTCAGCTTGCTGGGGAGGGGCAATGTGTAGCCTGCATTTGAAGTGGTATGGGGTGGTATATAAGCAGAACACTTTGCTTTGCTTTTGCTTTCTTAGTATAAAAGCTAATGCTTTCTTGTTTCCAGCTATGACCACACATCCACATGTGAAAGGCTTTTCTAGCAGACTCTGCTAGATCAAGGCACTCCTTCATCCCACCTTCCTAATCATTCCCAAATGTTGGTGATCATATAATTTAGAGAAGTTGAGGAAGCTCCCCAGAGTCAAAAGCGCACATCATAGTAGCCAGAGACCGCTGGTTTTTACTCCTAGTCTCCTATCCAAGCACTAAGCAGGTTTGACCCTGAATAAGATTCAAACTCAGGCAGGTGTAGACATTTACAAAGTGGATTCAGAGTGGCCAAGTCAACCTGACTGACGCTGCTGAAGGAGCAGGTGTGAAGTGTGGGAAGGTGGGATTAGGAGAATAAGTGGATAATTTCTGGATGTCTGCAAGAATAAGAAATAATCTTTAATTTTTCCAGTGCTTTGTTTTGTTGTTGTTGTTTTTTTAAAGTTACAAGGAGTAGATGGATGCTCACTAGTAGAGATGGCTACAACTTGCCATTGGTGTTTCATGGTTGTTGCCCGGCTCCCTCGACGGAGCACCAAATCAAACAGAAGCAATGCCTGGAGAAGATGAAGCAAGGGGGATAGGGTGCTACCTCTGAGTGGGCATCCACCAGAGAGGGTGGGGCACTGAACTGTGGGACCAGTCAACAAACCAGCACAAAACATCAAACCCACATGAGTGTCTCTACTCACTAATCTCTTAGTTGCTGTCTGCACATGATTCTTAATGACTAGAAGGACACAACTTACTTTCTAAAATGGGTGCTGTTCCCAGTAGGATGTTCTTTTCCATCTTTTGAAGAATTCCACAAAAGCACCTTATTGAGAAGAGAAGAGACGAAAAGAAAAGAAAAGAAAAGAAAAGAAAAGAAAAGAAAAGAAAAGAAAAAAGAAAAGAAAAGAAAAGAAAAAAGAAAAGAAAAGAAAAGAAAAGAAACCAACATTCATAGTGTGGGTCTCAATGGAATTGTAGAATGGGGTCCTTCCTTGGTGAGTTGCAACTGTCCAGGGAAATCTGGCAGGAGGCACTCTTGCATTTATTACCCTCAATGGATGCAAAATAATTTCTTTCAAAATGCCTTCCTGGCTACTATGTGGTGTTATTCTTCTTTCTGAATACTGTTCTTATTTCTGGTTATTTTACCCTGTTGGTTTTTAATCCTATTTGTGTTCCATTTGTATTTGTGTACATTGCTCTGGGTATAGTTTTCCACAGAGAGGAGAATAATAAGCTTAAGTAATAAGAATAATCTTTCAATGCTTGACGCCCGCCCACGCTGCACGCCTCCTCGGAAGGGACTTAAGGCTGCTTCTGGATTCTGCACCAATTGTTTAACCTACTAAACTATGAGCTGTGAAGCCGTTCATCACCCCCAATCGGGCCAAATGAGTAGAGCATCCACATATTCCTGAAACAAAAAAATAGCACAACCACGGATATATATTCACACATATTCACTGTAAATGTGGGCTCGAAATTATACCCCCGTGGGTAAAGTTAACCTCCCCGAGAAGGACTTGAAATTCAATATTAGAACTAAAATAGATGCAACAGTTTAGGGGCATAAAACTGAAAGCAAAGACTGTAGATAGATAATGAAATAACAAAGCAAATGGAGAGTAAATAAGTCAACACCCAAACTACGTATTGTGGATAATAATGCAGTAAAGCATAAAGACAAGAATAAACTGGATAGAAATGAAGAAATCATGTACTGTGTATGCACAATGTCTGCTTTTACACAGCCCCTAAAATCTGAGACAAAGGACCCTTTTTTTCTCCCTCTCCTCACGCAGACAGGAGCAATGGAGTGCGGAAGGGTGGGAACACAGGAAGCAGAACAAACCCCCACGATCTCTGATCCGAATTTAAGTTGCCAGCAGATTTTAGAGGTCGTGTAAAAGCGAGAAGCATTCAATGAGGAGCTAAAGAGATTGGCAAAGTTATTTTTCTAAACTGCAACTTCCAGGCTTCCCCCATTCGGCTGGGCAAAAGTATGGGATTTGTAGTCCAAAACTATAACTTTTCAACCCTCTGGTTCATAAACAACATTTGACCCTTCAAAAATCTCCAGATAATGAATATGGCATGTAGCTTCTGTGCCTATGTTGCCAGTAGGAGAAAAGGAAAAAAAAGTTCTGTGTGGAAAAATCCCAGCCCGAACATTGGCGTTGTGAATGTCATCAGTCAGAATGATCTACAGTGAACCTCTTTTGTGCTCGCTAGCATTCAAAAATAGATACCAAAAAGGGAAAATGCGGGAACATTCCTCTCGCTCTTTTTTTCATCAATTAACTGCTTGTTACCCAAACACAAAGCAACTGACATGGTTGGTTTCCAACAAGTTCTCTCAGAACTTTAAAATTGTTGGCCCAAACATACCTAAATTGGGCACATATTGTGACCCAATTGTCTATTGCTGTTGTGGCAAGTTTGGTATTGGTTGGAGACCTGATATGGGAGTCACATTGTTTTGTTTGGACTTCTTCCGCTTGTAGAATGAAATGAATCTTCTATAAGGCAAGAACTGCCCCTTCTCTGCTGTCTTTTTCGGAAACAGGCAAAGACCTTTCTCTTCAGGCAAGCTTTCCCTGAATGATGTCTTTATATGAATCGACCACACATGGCTACACAGACTTTGTGTTTCTAACCACTTATAATGTTGTGTTTGTATCTCTCCTTGTGTGATTGCACTGACACTATGTTATCAATGGTTACTTTTAATGCTGCCTTCAAATGCTGTAAGACACCCCCTCAAATCTCTGTCAAACTGAATATGTCTTAATCTTATCGGACTGTATATTGTCTCTCCTTACTGTAAACCACCTTGGGTCCTTTTCTAAGGAGAAAGGTGGGGTAAAATGCTCAAAAATACAAATAAAATAAATTGTAGAATGGCTTGCACATACAGTGGTACCTTGCATAAAGGAATTAATTTGTTCCAAATGAAATTCTGTTAAGCAAATGTTCCTTTGTACAAATTTTCTATAGGAATGCATTGAAAATGGAGTAATCCCTAATCACAACCATTTTATGTTGTACAGATTCGCCCCATCGGTGATTCTGTTAAACAAATTTCCAGAATTTTTATGTTGTATAGATTTTATGTTATACAAACTGTTTGTTATACGAGGGTCCACTGTAATGTTATTTTAACAGGGTGCACAATAGTCAGAAATGCACTGTCATGCCCATCTAATTCCAGCATCTTCCAAGACGTACTGCCATTCCAAGCTTTTATTGCTACGTATGTAGTTCTGATTTCCTTCCCTCCCTTCTTGCCATTATTTTAGGCACTATTTCACTTTAGGTATTTTCCCCCTCCTCCATGAAAAATGAAGCTATAATATCAGCAACGGACTATCGATCAAAAAAGAGAGAACAGAAATGGAAACTACACAGTGCTCTTATTTGTTGATTTGGCTTTGCTGCCAAAGAGATGCATTCAACATCTGGTGAGTCAGTCTTCTATAGCAGTTCATAAGGGGGAAATGGGGGGGGGGGACAGTCCTGCAGTCTTACCTCAAGAGGATGAGAAGAAAAAAAACCAGTCCCAAGCATTCAGATCTTCAAGTGGCTTTAAGGGGGCCTCAGCACATCCTATCTCACCTGATTTCAGAAGCTAAGCAGGGTTGGCCCTGGTTAGTACAGTGGTACCTTGACTTATGAATTTAATCCATTCTGAATGTATGCTCTTAAGTTGAACTACTCTTAAGTTGGGGTACCTATCTAAAAATTTAAAAAATATGTTAAAAAATAAAAAAATGTAAGTTGAGCAGACCGTATCTAAAATTTGTAAGGCAGCAGTTAAGATGCCAACAGTTTTCCACTCTTAAGTCAAATCGCTCTTAAGTCGGGCTGCTCTTAAGTCGGGGTACCACTGTACTTGGATGGGAGACCACCAAGGAATACCGTGGGCACCTGGAGTAGGAACTGGCAAAGCACTTCAGTATTCCTGCCAAGAAAACTTCATGGACATGGGGTCATGGAGAGTGGATCATGACTGTAACAACGCAACACACACACATACACACACAGGATGGGGAAGCAGAATCATCATGCCTTTTTTATGTGTTCTGCTTGCATGAAAAGCCTAGCCAAAAATGCAGAATTATAGATTGCAAACATCCAGCTGTAGAGACCTGTGTGTCTGCACTACCTAGCAGCCCTTAGTGCCACTGCACTAAGACACATCGTCCAGACTGGTATTGCTGATGTTGTCCCTATGTGCTCTCAAGTCACCCTCAACTTATGGTAACCCCATGAAAGTCAAAACTGTGGGTTCCTTTATGGAGTGTCCATCTTTTTAATTGGGCCATCTTGTTGCTATGCTGCCTTTCATCTTTCCCAGCGCTATTGTCTTTTCCAGAGAATCCTGTCATCTTATGAAGCACCCAAACTTTCAACATTTTTACCTCTATTGCTGGTTAAGCCTTGATTTGATTTAAGACCTACTGGTGTAATATATTTAGCAGTACTGAGTATCGGGAAAGCACTTTCCAGTATCACATTTCAAATGATTCAGATTTTTTTTCCCTATCAGCTTTCTTAACTATCCAACTTTAATACCCATACATGGTGAATGGAAATACTGTAATTTTGATCTCTGTCTCCAGTGGCACATTCTTACACTTGATGATCTTTTCTAATTCCTGCTCTTCTGAGTCTCAGTCTTTTTCTGATTTCTTGGTTACAGTCGCCATTTGGAGTGACGATGGGACTAAGGTATAGAAAATTCCTAACTATTTCAAATTCTTCATTACTTATATATATGTTGGCATGAGTCTAATGATGTAAATTTCAGTGGCAAACTGATACTAGTAATTAAATCAATGCTTCCATTCCTCATAGTGAGCCAACACATATAACTGGTGTGCGACGCAGCATAGAAAAGCAAAGTGTTCTGCTTATATTTTGCCCCATAGCACTTCAAGCACTCTCTGGGTTGCTTACAATTTAATTTTGCAGGCTACACATTGCACACACACACCCCAGTGCTCATTTTACGGACCTCGGAAGGATGGGAGGCTGAGTGAACCTTGAGCCTGCTACCTGGGATTGAACCCCAGGTCCTGAGCACAGTTTTAATTGTGATAAAGCAGTTCAACCACTGCACCATGAGGCTCCTGTAAAAGTGATGACTTCTGAATGAATGACAATTTACAAATGCAATTTATCCCAGTTGCTCCAGCATATATAAGTAGAGATGGCCACAAACCACTGGTGTGGCGGTTCGTGCTGGTTCGACCTTTAGTTGAACAGGTTTTTTGAACATCCCAGCCCAGCCTCCTCCATCAGGTGCCTCCTTAGAGGCAGTGCCCTGGCTTACCTGCCCTGCCTCCTCCAGGCCCTGCCTCTGGGTGGATGCCCAAAGAGCCAAACACCTGTTTGTCCAAAGGACAAACCAGCACAAACAGCCAAGCCAGTAGTTCATGCCCATCTCGATATGTAATAGGATTCTGGCCAGAAGGTACAAAACATATTAATCTTTTGGCTGCATCTCTATGGTTTGTCACCTCCCTAGGAAAATAGCAATCTCTAAATGCACTACACCATTGTACTCTCTGCTCCTTAACACATACTGTGGAAGAATTCATATTGGCTTCCCCAAATATTCTTGGTGTTGCCTGTTACTGGGTGAAAATTATCAGACATATTTATTCATTGCATGGTGGTGTTTCTCCTGTGAACAAGAAAAGAAAGAAGAAAGTATGGATGCCGGTTATATTCTTACAATGATAGGCTCTTCATGGTTAGTTTTTTAGACATGTGTCCCTTGAGAAGAGAAAAGAAGGGAAGGAGAGAAGAAGAAGGAAAGAGTGCTGTCTGTCACCAGACTGTAAATAATTTCCCCCAAAGTGTGGCATTTGACTTCAGCTCAAATGGCTTTCAAGGGGCATTAACAAATGCCCATCAATGGCTACCAGCCATCTTGGCTATCATCTTCTGCTCTATAAAAGCAAAACATCTCTCTCAATCAGTGGTTCCCAACCTCAGATTTCCAGATGTTCTTGAACTAGAACCCTTAGAAATCCTGGCCAACACAGCTAGTGTCAAAGGCTTCTGGGAGTTTGGGTCCAAGAACAACTGTGCATCAAAAGTAGGGAACCACTTCACCATGGGATAACAGCAGCATATCTCACAAAAAAAACATGTTTGCAACCAGTTACAAATGATAAATTACCTGTACCCACTATTCTAAATAATGGGATATGAGAGTGAGAACTGATGATGACATGCCCTGTGTGTAGGGTTTTTTTGTTTGTTTTTGTTTTTTGTTTTTTTTTTACTAGATGATTAATTTTCCAAAAAAGGGATGGTGGGAACTAATACATTTCCTCCTATGACTTTAAGAACAGAGGGGGAAATGAAGGGAAGAGGAAATTGAAACAGATACTAAACTGGCTGCCAGAATGAATTGAGAAGTGGATTGTTGCACCTTAATACTGTGAATGTGTTTTTTGTGTTTTTGTATAGTATTTGTTTGATCTCTTTTTTTCAGTGTTGTTTTGGCTTTTGCATACTCAGTGTGGTTAATGTTGTGTTTTATTGATGTAAGCCACTTTGGTCCTTTTAAGAAGAGAGGGAAGGAAGGAAGGAAGGAAGGAAGGAAGGAAGGAAGGAAGGAAGGAAGGAAGGAAGGAAGGAAGGAAGGAGGAAGGAAGGAAGGAAGTTTTCTACAATGTTCATTCTGGCTAGGAGTAATACAGATACAAACTAGATTTGTAATGTTAGAATCACAACCTTTGAATGCCTGTGAAGATTCTGTCATCCAGGCGAGTCGATCTAGAAGTTGAGTCATGGCAACTAAACATCATTTCTTGAGAGATTGAAATGTTTTGCTACTCATCCAAGAAGCTTTGTTCGTCTGAAAAAAGTTAGTAGCAAGTCCTCCATTTTATAGTTCACCTTGATTTCATACACACCCTGGTCTGAATAGGCTCATAAGTTGGACAAAGGCCGGAATAGGCTAGTTAGGTGGACAATAGCCTGAATAGGTTCATAGGTGGACCATGATCTGAATACGCTCATTAAATGGACAAAGGCCTAGGGTGCATGAAATTCCCACCTATACAACCTTTCCAAATACCCATTAAGTATGGTTCGTTAGCTATGGCCTTGCTGGTAGAGGTATGAAGTGCTTCTGATTTGTTTGGAGATTGATAAAAGTACCACTTGATAAGTAGCGGACAGATTGTGTCTGAATCCCCCACCTCCATTGAGAGAGGGGTTTTCAATACACACATGAATAGGTTCCCTTCATTCAGAAGTAAAATATGTTTGTGTGTGTGCACCTGTAACAAATTCCTGTACATATACAGAGGGAACGTGAAAAGATTTGACTGATCCTGCTTTCCATGTAAAACAAGATAAGCTGTACTCCTGAAATCTGTAAATGAATTGAAAAGCATATTTCTCTCACCATTCACCCTTTCTCAAATCTACAAAGCAGTTCTCTCATCAAATAACAAAATGCATTTGTTAATGAAAACCCATTACAACGCCGGACAATATATTAAGCAGAATATCTTGCACTAATATATGTATACAATAGTAAGGACAGGCAAAAATGCGCATTTCCCCCAGAAACAACCTCCAAAAGTACACCTCCACTTGGAGGACAAAGGGCACTAATTCAAAGATGAGGATGTACACATATTAGACAGAGAAGAGAGGTGGTTTGAAAGAGGGGTCTGGGAAGCCATTCATGTGAGAGTATTGAAAACCCCTCTCTCAACAGAGGTGGGAGGGGCTCAGGCACAGTCTCTCTGCCACTTATCAGGCTGCGATTTCAACAATACCCAGACAAATCAAAAATACTTCACACCTTCACCACCAATGCCATAGCTAATGACCCATACTTTATGGGTTTCAGCACATTAGGTCTTTGTTCACCTTAAAGCTATGGATACTGATGTCTACCTAACGCACCTATTCCGGCCATTGTTCATCTTATGAGCCTAGCTATTTCAGACCAGGGTGACAAGAGGCTAAAGCAGACTACAAGATGGAGGACTCGCAACTAGCTTTCATCAGACTGACGAAGCTGTTTGGATGAGCAGCGAAACATTTCTATCTCTCAAGAAAAAGAAGTCCAGTTGCTATAACTCAATTTCCAGATAAACTCACCTGGATGACTGAGAATCTTCACAGGCATATTTAAAAAAACAGGCTGTTGCCAACTTGTTAGAAAACAGGATGAAACAAATTTAATACAGTGCTGATAACATAAGAAACCAAGAGTCACAGACCTTCCCTCTTTCAAAATTATAAGTGCACAGAGGAAGTTCTGAACAACAAGGACATTTCAAAGCTAGCTTTTAAAAAATACAGAAATGGAAGCAAGAGTAGTTGTCAACGTGACAGGGATCTTACTGACGGATGGCAGAGACCTAAAACATGATCTTTAGATGAATGCATTTAATAAAACTGGCCCGATTTTCTCATTTTGTATACTAGCTGAACCGACTTGTGCTTAATGCTGGAGATTACTTGCCAGTGGTTTCCATTTGGCCAGCACCATGCCGTCTGTCTTCCCCCTGAAAATGGACCCCACAGCATTGCTGAGAAGACAGAAGTAATAAATCATTGATGATGTTCAGGCATAACACAGGGCTTTCTGACTTGAATGGCAATTTCGAATATTGCCATGCCAAGTTAATAGTTATCCATCTTCTAGCAGGACATGATTCAAGACCCGATGGAAATGACTGGCTTTTTGACTCACCTCTCAATATTGTAGTTTTGCTTTTAATTAAACAGCTGTGCTCTGTCAATACATTCTTGGAAGGCAGTCTCTTGGATCCAGAATTAGGACAAACTCCTCTGGGGCATCAAGTCTTTTCATGGAGTTTCTACATTGTCCACCTGCACTCTGGAGCCTCCGTAGGACAAGTTCTGGAAGACACAACTGGATTACTACAGATGCTCAAAGGCTGCTGGAGTACATCTCCCAACAACCTCCAGTGTTGGCTAAGGTGCCTAATGATGGTAGCAATTGTATGCTTATGGAGGACCACACATGGTTCACCCTTGTCCTGGAATTTAACCCTACAAAAGGCACTGGATTTAACCAAATGTTGGAAATCCATAAACCTCACAAAGAACCTCAATTTGACCACAAAATTGACTGTTTTTCATATACCACTGGATTCTCCATTGTATAACATGCAGCTGGAAGGCAGATCGTGGTTCTCTACATTTGATTGTTCCGTTGTGTTTCCTTCACCTGTAACAAAATAAGGATAACTTTTCTGGGACCACTCAAGCCAGAAGAAGTGGTGACCGCTGTCAGCCTTGAGAGCTTTAAGAAAGGATTGGACAAGTTCATGGAGAACAGGGGTATCAATTGCTATCATTATAGATGCCTAAGGACAACTTCCAGGTTAGAGAGAGAGGCAGGAGATCTCTCAATACCATTTGCAGGGAATCTTAAGCAGGGGAAGACATCTGCTTGGGAATACCCTGAACCCAATGGTGAGCTACTGAGTGAGACAGAATGATGGACTGGATGGGCTGTGGCCTGTTCCAGCAAGGCTGTTCTTATGTTCTTATGTTCTTATGTAAGGGTCTGCCATACTCAGCACATTTCCCAACTATTCATAATCAGAATCTTCAAACAAAATGTTGAAGTTGAGAAGCTGACAGTCAAGGGAAAGCAAAATCCGGCAATCTTAATTCCGGTTTGTGATTCATCCCCTCCCATTTATTTAAGAACTTGCCATTAGAGATGGGCACGGAACGAAAAAAATTTCGTTTTTGTTTTTTGTTTTTTGTTTCATTACGCAACAAAATGACAAACGAAATTTGTCCCTAAAATGAAACGAAACGAACAGAAACGCAGGGATTTTGGTCGTGCGTTTCGTTTCCGTTACTGCAGTGAAGTGAGCGGCTTTAAATACTAAAAAAAAAATAATTAAAGATTGGAATAAATGGTAATGAAATGGTAACGAAACGGTAACGAAACAAAAATGAATTTTTTGAAAAATTTCACGAACAACGGAAATGAACCCAAACGGACTTCTAAACGACAAACGACAAACGAAACTCCATTTTTTCTATTCGTGCCCATCTCTACTTGCCATAGTTTGTTGTGGTCCACACAGTCAAAGGCTTTGGCACAGTCAATAAAGCAGAAGTAGATGATTTTCTGGAACTCTCTAGCTGTCTGCATAATCCAGCGCATGTTGGCAATTTGATCTCTAGTTCCTCTGCCCCTCTGAAATCCAGCTTGCATTTCTGGGAGTTTTCTAGTCACATACTGCAGCAGCCTCCCTAGTAGAATTTTGAGCATAACCTTGCTTGCATGTGAAATGAGTGCAATTGTGTGATAGCAGGAGCATTCTTTGGCATTGCCCTTCTTTGCTATTGGGATGTAGACCAATCTTTTCCAGTCCTCTGGCCACTGCTGAGTTTTCCAAATTTGCTGACATATTGCATGTAGTACCTTTACAGCATCCTCTTTTAAAATTTTAAATAGTTCAACTGGAATGCCATCACCTCCACTGCCCTTGTTGTTTGCAATGTTTTCTAAGACCCTCTTGACTTCACTTTCCTGAATGTCTGGCTCGAGGTCAGCAACTACACTATCTTGGTTATCAGGGACATCCAGATCTTTCTGATATAATTCCTCTGTGTATTCTTGCCATCTCTTCTTGATGTCTTCTGCTTCTGATAGGTCCCTACCATTTTTGTCCTTTATCATATCCATCTTTGCACCAAATGCCCCCTTAATATCTCCAATTTTCTTGATATCTGTTTTTTCCTTTTGATTGTTTTCCTCTATTTCTTCGCACTGTTCATTCAAGAAGGCTGTCCTGTCTCTCCTTGCTATTCTTTGGAAGTCTGCATTCAATTTCCTGTATCTTTCCCTTTCTCCCTTGCATTTTGTGTCCCTTCTATCTTCTGCTATTTGTAGGGCCTTGTTGGACAGCCACTTTGCTTTCTTGCATTTTCTTTTCTTTGTGATGGTTTTCTTTGCTGCCTCCTGTACAATATTACGGGCCTCTATCCATAGTTCTTTGGGCGCTCTATCCACCAAATCTAGTTCCTTAAATCTATTCCTCACCTCCACTGTGTATTCGTAAGGGATTTGACTTTTGAAATAAGCTGATGATCTGAGCCGCAGTCAGCACCATGTCTCATTTTTGCTGGCTGTATAGAGCTCCTCCATCTTTGGCTGCAAAGAACTTAATCAATCTGATTCAGGTATTGTCCATCTGGTGATGTCCATGTGTAGAGTCGCCTTTTGGGTTGTTGGAAAAGAGTGTTTGCAATGACCGGCTTGTTCTCTTGACAAAACTCAATTAGCCTTTGCCCTGCTTTCATTTGGAACTCCAAGGCCAAACGTGCCAGTTATTCCTTTTACCACTTGACTCCCTACTTTAGCATTCCAATCCCCTATGATGAGAAGAACATCTTTCTTTGGTGTCAGTTCTAGAAGGAGTTGTAAGTCTTCATAGAATTGGTCAATCTCTGAGGGTCTTTCTAGGCATGTCGGAGGAGCATTTCGGAACCTTCCGACATGCCAAAAAGGCCCTCGGAGGCCCCCAAAGTGCTTTCAACTGATCCAGAGGTCACTTCCTGTTTTCTAGGAGTCACTTCCGGTTCATGGGGAAGCCCTTTTGGAGCCTCCAAAGGGCCCGAGAAGGCCCCCGCAGACCCATTCATGGCAGCGCCCGGCTGGGGGTAAGTACTGGAGGCCTGAAAAAGGCCTTTTCAGCTTACCCCAGGGGCTTTTTTATTTATATACTGCAGTCTCGCGATATAGTGGGACCGCAGTATATGAACCATGAAAGGGTGGAGGGTGACTGTACTGCCATTGAATAACACTACTAGAGATGGGCACGAAACGAGCAATTTTTCGTTTTTGTTTTCATTTTTTCGTTTCATTACGTAACGAAACGAAAAACGAATTTTGTCTCCAAAATGAAATGAAACGAACTGAAACAACAGAAATTTTGTTGTGCGTTTCGTTTTTGTTGCGGCAAATACATTGAACTGTAATGAATGCTAACGAAACAGCAATTTTTTGTTTTTGTTTTTGTTTTTTGTTTTGTTACGTAACGAAACAAAAACAATTTTTTTTGCAAAAAAATTCATGAAAAACGAAAACGAACCGAAACGGACCCCCTAAACGACAAGCGACAAACGAAGCACCATTTTTTTGAGTCGTGCCCATCTCTAAACACTAGAGTAGTGGTCTTACCATGTCAGTGTTGGGATATAAATATCATTGGTTGATTGGTTGGCTGGTTGGTTGGCTGGCTGGTTGGTTGGTTGGTTGGTTGGTTGGTATTAGTGCTCCAGTCCTTGAATTTCTTCACACACCCCAAGGGGGTGAACCAGTGCAATAGAAGAATGCTGATGAACTGGAGCAAGTTTGGAAGAGCGCAACAGGGATGCTCAGGGGCCTGGAAACCAAGTCCTATGAGGAAAGACTGAAAGAAAAGAGGCCTGAAGGGAGATACAGTAGCACTTTTCAAATACTTGAAAGGAGGTTAATAAAAAGGAGGGGCAGAATGTGTTCTCCACCATCCCAAAATTTAGGACATATAGTAATGGGCTCAATGGGGTGGGGGTGGGGAGAGACTCTTAATGGTTAGAGCAGTATGACAATGCAACCCATGGACCTCGGGAGTTGGTGAGATCAAAGATTTCAAGAGAAAGTTAGACAATGCCCTGTCAGATCTGCTTTGATTTGGATTCCTCCTTTGATCAGGAGGTTAGACTCGATGTTATAGGACCAATACAACTCCATGATTCTATGCATCTAAATGATTGACAGAGCCTTACACACACACACACACACACACACACACACACACACACACACACACACACACACACACACACATCCAGATATGCCCCTTCATTTGGAGCAAATGGAAAGAACTCCTTCGTTTAATTGTTTGTTCCAGTGACTATGCTATTCATTTGCTCCCACTTATATTCCAGAATAATTTTTCCTTTACCATTTTCTTTTCTCCCACCTTGCCCACAGTTCTGCTGAGATCTCATATTGCATTTGGTCTAAAAGCAATCATCAATTAATTGCCATAATTAACCAATTTACTTATCGCGCCGAGATTTGAAATGTGCCCTTTCAATTAGTTCTTAATTGGAGCAATGCCCTGGATGAGAGCTCTCTCTGCTGATTGTATTATTGTAAATAATTTATGCTCATCTTTCCCTCCAGGCCATGTTCTTTAAAGTGATTTTGGCGAACAGCAACAGATTTGTCTGTGCTACGGAGTCAAGGAAATCATTATATCTTCCTTGAAATATCTACAAAATATTGTCCTGTTCCCTTTCTCCACTGTGACATGCTGGATGTTAAGGTGCTTGGGGCAGAAGCCATTTTCAATATGCATATGTGTGCTGCTGTGGCAACATGTGTGTATTAGAGCACCACAAGGGAGTGATGTGGGCATGCAGAGCAACCAGCATATCCATGCACAGATAATAGGTTGTGTTACGTACAATGATTGAGACGTACAAAATAATGCAGGACATGAGTAAAGTGGATAGAGGGACGCTCTTCTCCCTCTCACAAAATTACCTGAACTAGGAGACATACACTCAAATTGTGGGCTGGGAGAGTAAGAACAGACAAAAGAAAATATTTTTTTCATCCAGTGTGCCATTAGTCTGTGGAACTCCCTGCCAGAGGATGTGGTGATGGAATCTGGCCTGGATGCCTTCAAAAGGGGATTGGACAGATTCCTGGAGGAAAAGTCCATCACAGGTTACAAACCATGATGTGTAACCTCCAGGCTTAAAACCGGAGCACTTCAAGGGCCAGATGCAAGGGAGTGGTATCAGGAGACAGAGGTCTAGTCTCATGCACTCCCAGAGGCATTTGGTGGGGCCACTGTAAGATACAGGAAGCCAGACTAGATGGGCCTTTGGCCTGATCCAGCAGGGCTCTTCTTATATTCTTATGTTCTTATGTGGTTTTGTGTGTATTGTGAAGGAGGAGGTATATTTCCTATGCATGTGGACATTTTAAGGACATAAAGGCAATCAATTAAAAATCTCTCTTTCCATAGGGCATGTTAAGATGGCCTATCTAAAGAATCATTGCCACTACCTCAAGCTTTTGGCTTCTAGCACAAACCAAAATGCCTTTCCCCCTCCACGGCTTTTGCACACAACAACTTGTGCAAACTGCAAAAGCCATGGAGAGGGAAAGGTGTTTTGGTAAAGCAACACACACTCAAACGCACACACACATACACACAGAGGAAGCCAAAAAAGGCTGCCTCATTGTTCATCGGAAGCTTTTAAGGAGGAAAATAATCCTTTTGACATTTCCAATGGTTTCACAGAATAAATGATAGATGATAATAAATGATAAAGTGGGAACCGTACTACCAAAAAATAAGTTTTAGAAAGTAGCAAAAGGATACCTAGATACCTTAAATGAACTCAGGTCTGCAAGGCCCATGTGAACTCCCTTCAAATAATATTACGAAATTTGCAGAGGCCAAACCAATTGTCTTGGAGAATTCATGAGGAACAGGTGAGGTCCAAGATGACTTATCAAAGGTCTTGCCAGACTTCAAAAGGGAGAGGAGAGATACCATGTGGGCAATGCACCCTATGTAGGGCTGCCTTTGAATGCAATATAGAAGCTTCACCAAGTGGGAAATGCCACCAAGTGGGAAAGACCATGGCCTCCATGAACCTGTCCCAATTAGTCATCGGCCCTACCCATAAGGGTGGACACACCCTGGACCTGGTTTTTGCCTCCACTTCGCGGGGTTTTGATCTGGGGGTTGGGAGGTTATTGGCCCAGCCCGTGTCATGGTCAGATCACTATCTGCTGACTTTCTCTGTTGCTGTAGCCACCCAGCCCCGCGGGGAGCCGGGCCCTTCCATCTGGGCCCGCCCCCGGAGACTCCTGGACCCTTCGCGGTTCTCGGAGGCCCACGGGGGTGTTCCAGATGGCTTGGATGACGATCCGGCCGACTCCCTGGTCCAACGGTGGGTTGAGGAGGTGACTGGGGTAGTTGACCGGATCGCCCCCAAGCGCCTGATCCGATGCCGAGCCCGTCCAGCCCCTTGGTTTTCCGAGGAGCTGCGGGCGATGAAGCAGGAGCGGAGAAGGCTAGAGAGCAGATGGCGGAACGCTCGGACGGCTCAGAATTGGGCTGCGGTTAAGGCGTCGACCGGTCGCTATTCCCACGCGATAAGGGCGGCTAGGAGATCTTTCGTCGCCCTGAGAATTGGTGAGGCCACGGATCGCCAGGCGGAACTGTTCCGGGTGGTCCGAGACCTCACCAATCCCGGTCCGCCAGGGCCTCCTCCTAGTGATTTCACTAGTGAGTCTTTCGCAGCCTTTTTTAGATCTAAGATAGAGGCCATCCGCTCCGAGCTGGACGCCGGTTGCACTGGTCTAGCCCCTGAGGTGGCTGGTGTCGGGCCGCCTCGGTCGCCTCGGTTTGTTGAGTTTGGGGCTGTTACACCTGGGGAAGCCTCCAGGGCCCTGGGACATTGCAGGCCTGCGGCCTCTCCGTTCAACCCTTGCCCTTCCTGGCTGAGTAAGATCGCAGGGGGGAGCATGCCGAAATGGGCTTCACTTATCGCCTCAGCCTCCTTCAGAGATGGGATCTTTCCCAGTCTTCTGAAGGAGACGGTGGTGAAGCCCATTATTAAAAAACCCGGCCTGGCTGTGGACAATTTGTCCAACTATCGCCCCATAGCCAATGTTCCCTTTTTGGGCAAGGTGATTGAGCAAGTCGCCGCCCTGCGTCTCCAGTCGTTCCTGGAGGAGAACCACGTCCTGGATCCCTTCCAGTCCAGGTTCAGGCCGCGTCATGGGACCGAGACGGCCCTGGTCGCGCTGCATGATGATCTGTTGAGGAGGGCCGACAGGGGTTGCTCTACCCTGCTGGTCCTGCTCGACCTGTCAGCGGCTTTTGATACCGTCGACCACGGTATCCTGCTGGAGCGGCTCTTGGAGGTGGGGATTGGGGGCCAGGCCCTGTGCTGGCTCCGGTCCTTCCTTGAGGGCCGCACCCAGCGAGTGAGCTTGGGGGGTGAGCTGTCGGCTCCCTGGACACTCTCTTGTGGGGTGCCTCAGGGGTCGTCACTCTCCCCAATGCTCTTTAACATCTATATGAAGCCGCTGGCTGAGATCATCCGGAGTTATGGAGTTTGCGGTCACCAGTACGCTGATGACACGCAGCTCTATCTCTCCTTTTCCACCGGTGCAGTGGAGGCCGTTCGGACCCTTGACCGTTGCCTGGCTGCGGTTCTGGACTGGACCAGGACGCACGGACTCAAGCTCAACCCCGGCAAGACCGAGGTTATGTTCTTCGGGGGTTCCTCGGAGGGGTATTGTGGCCCTCTTCCCAGTCTGGGCGGGTCCGCCCTCCAGCTGGCGCAAAGAGTGAGGAATCTGGGCGTCGTCCTGGACCCGGATCTGACCCTGGAATCGCAGGTGTCAGCCGTGGTCAGGTCGGCCTTCTACCACCTAAGGCTTATCGCCCAGATTCGCCCATACCTCGATGAGGGATCCTTGAGGACTGTGGTACAGGCACTGGTCATGTCGAGGCTAGACTACTGCAACGCTCTTTACATGGGGCTCCCCTTGAACCTTGTCCGGCGATTGCAGCGGGTCCAGAATGCGGCGGCGAGGCTGGTGGTTGGCGCGCGCCGTTTTGACCGCGCCACCCCCATCCTGGCTCGCTTGCACTGGCTACCCGTTGCCTCCCGGATAAGGTTCAAGGTGTTGGTTTTGGTTTACAAAACCCTCCATGGCTTGGCCCCTGCCTATCTGGCGGAGCGTCTTTCCCGACAATTAGATCTAGCCCGACCCACCCGTTCATCGATGGCCCTTTCACTGAGGATTGTCGCCCCGAGGGAGGCCCGTAAAACAAGAGCCCGAGGACGGGCCTTCTCGGTGGCTGCACCAACCATGTGGAATAAGCTTCCCGGTGAATTACGGCTGGCTCCCTCGTTGGCATCATTTAGGAAAAACCTAAAGACCCATCTTTTCCGTGATGCCTTCGGAGATCTCTAAGGATCCATATATGCTTGTTTTCCTTTTCCTTTTTCCTTTTCTCTTCTCCCTTATTATTCATACCCCGCTGATTTATTTATTCTTGGAAATCATTGTTCTTAGTTATTGCATTGACTTGTTGTTTTATTATTGTTGTTGTAAACCGCCCCGAGTCCTTTTATGGGAAATGGAGCGGTATATAAGTGTAAATAATAAATAAATAAATAAATAATAAATAAATGGCTAGGTTAACATCAGGAGCAAGTAGATATGAACAGATCATAGTTGGTAACAGGGCCGGCACTAGGTGTTTTTGCACCCTAGGCAAGGGGCGGATGGTGGGGTGGGGGTGGGAGCAGGGCAGGGGGTGGGGGTGGGGCGGCAGATGGCGGGGGTGGGGCGGCAGATGGCGGGGGTGGGGCGGCAGGGTGGGCGGTGGATGGTGGGGTGGCGATGGGCGCCGGGGCGGCGGGCGGCAGGCGGGCGGCTGGCGGGCGGTGGATGGCAGATGGCGGGTGGTGGGGGATGGACGGTGGTGGCCAGTGGCGCTGGGGTGGGCGGGGCAGTGGGGTGGGCGGCAGATGGTGAGGGTGGCAACGGGCATGGGTGTGGGCAACAATGGGTGTGGGGGTGGCGGGCGGGCGGTGGGCGGATGGTGGGGGGACGGATGGCGGGGGCCAGCGGGGGCAGGGGCGGGGGGCAGCAGGCAGGCCAGCACCCTCTCTCCATTTTTGTGCCCTAGGCAACTGCCTAGTTCGCCTTAATGGACACACCGGCCCTGGTTGGTAACCACCCCTCCCTTTGATACTCTTGTTTGCTCATGTGTGTCAATTTGAGTAAGGTACTGTATGTCTTAGACTTGGGCGGGGTTCTTTATATATCTTTTTCCTTTTGGTTTTAACTTGTAGATTTATGATGTGGGTCGGTTGCCTGTGGAGATTCCCAGTAATCCAGGTGAAGTTATCTGGGAGTTAAGTCATGGCAAGTGGACTTCTTTGCTTTGTTTATGGGATCGGAACATAAGAACATAAGAAGAACATAAGAACAGCCTTGCTGGAACAGGCCACTGCCCATCCAGTCCATCATTCTGTCTCACTCAGTAGCTCACCATTGGGTTCAGGGTATTCCCAAGCAGATGTCTTCACCTGCTTATGATTCCCTAAGATTGAGAGATATCCTGCTTCTCTCTCCAGCCCGGGAAGTTGTCCTTAGGCATCCAGAATGATAGCCATTGATAACTCTGTTCTCCATAAACTTGTCTAATTCTTTCTTAAAGCTGTAAAGGCTGATATCTGTTACCACTGGAGATGGGCACAAATCGGTGGGAAAATGACATTTTGGTTTTTCATTTTTTGTTGCAGGTCCAGTTTCAGTTCATTTTCATTATTTGCGAATTTTTTGAAAAAAAAATCATTTTGTTGGATCATTTTTCGTTTTTACCTGCTTTTTGCGCAATTTAAAGCATTTACGCGGGCGGGCGTCCCCCAACGCCCCAGAAGAGAAGGAAAACACACAAAAATTATGCTGGGAAAGACACAGTATACACTAGGCATGCAGGGAGGCTGCAAAGGCAGTGGTGGGCATTGCCCAAGGCGTAAGGTAGCCGCAGAGTGATTGCACTGCGGGGCAGGGGAGGGTACTCACCGAGAGGTACACACGCACACAGGGAGGCTGCAAGAGAAATCTCTTCTTTCTCTTCCCTAAGAGCCAGGCTGCAGCCAGCAGGAACACAGAGACACACACCTGCCTGGCTGGCCTAAAGTAACAACTAGTCACAGAGACAGCAATCCCACCCTAACTCCCACCACAGACTACAAGGAGGATGGGGGCTGCCAGAGCTTTTTATGCCTTCTGTGGCTGCCACACCTACCCAGTCTGCAACCTGGGCATGCTATTGGTTGGAATTGTCCAAGAATTTACATGATCCCATCACATGGCTTGCATCCATCTTGTGGCTGGATTTTGTGTCATCCTTAAAGGGAAAGAAAAAATACATCCCGATGGGAGAAAGACAAAACAAACATTTTAAGGCCCACAACCCCCTGGTAGGTAATAATTTCAAATAATTATTGCTGCATTTTTACAGATGTCCAGGGCGTTTTAATACCCAAGAAATCAATATTAGGCATCTGGGAGCCATTTTGGGTCTATGTCCCCTGCCTCCCCTTAAAGGAAAAAATACAGTGACCTGAGAAAAGGCATAAATGCACCTTTTAAGGAACCCAACCGCCACCCCCGGGTAGGTATTATCAGGCAGAATAAATAATTATCACTGGGTTTTTACGGATATTCAAGACGTTTTTTAACATGTAAAACAGCTCATTTCATCACGTGTTGCCATTAACGAAAACGAAATGTAACGAACCTAATTTTTGTGGTTCTGTTTGGTTTGTTCCAATTTTATCACCATTTTCGTTATTTGTTTTGTTACGTAATGAAACAAATAACGAATAGCAGAACTATTTTTTTTTCGTTTTGTGCCCGTCTCTAGTCACCACTTCTTCTGGCAGGAAGTTCCACAGACCAGTGATCCTCTGGGTGAAGAAGTACTTTTGATTATTTGTTTGAGATCTAGCACCCCAAAATTTCATGGAGTGCCCCCTAATTCTAGTGTTGTGCAATAGGGAAAACAGTTTTGCCTTATCTACTTTGTCCATGCTGTGTATGATTTTATAAACTTCAATCAGGTCACCTCTTAGGCGCCGTCGTTCAAGAGTGAAGAGGCCCACCCATTGCAGACTCAGATGGTAAGAAAAGTGTTCCAATCCCCAAATCATTCTGGTTGCCGTCCTCTGCACTTTTCCATTTCTATAATATCCTTCTGGAGGTATGTTGACCAGAACTGTACACAGTACTCCAGATGGGGCCTCACCATAGATTTATAAAGAGGCAAAATGACATTTGCTGACTTATTTTCGATACCCTTCCTAATGATCCCTAGCACTGAGTTTGCTTTTTTCACTGCTGCGGCACACTGGGTTGACACCTTCATTGTGCTGTCCACCAGGACACCAAGGTCCTTTTCCTGGTTTGTTGCAAAGAGTTCAGACCCAATCAGTTTATAAATGTAATTGGGTTTTTTGCCCCAACGTGCATCACTCTGCACTTATTAATGTTGAAGCTCATTTGCCAGTGGTTTGCCCACTCCCCCAGTGTCAAGAGATCCCTCTGGAGCTCCTCACCATCTCTCTCAGTTTTTAATACCCTGTATTATTTAGTGTCATCAGCAAATTTGTCTACCTTGCTATTTACTCCTACTTCTAGATCATTTATTTATTTATTTTATACTTATTAACCACCCCACTTTCCCTCAGAAACTCTTCAACCTTTATGAAGATGTTGAAAAGCAGGGGTCCCAGTACAGAACTTTGGGGGACCCTGCTCTTTACCTCCACTTGGAGAAGTGTCCATTTAGTGCTACCCTTACTTAGCCAGTTGCTGATCCAGGACAAGTCCTGTCCCTTTATTCCATGACTGGCAAGTATATTCAACAGGCTTTTATGAGGAACTTGTCAAAAGCCTTCTGAAAGTCCATTTAAACAATGTCAACTGGATCTTCCTTATCCACATGCTTGTTGACACTCTCAAAAAATCCAACATATTAGTGAGGCATGATTTGCCCTTGCAAAAGCCATGTTGGCTCTCCTTCAGCAGCGACTTCTCATCTATGTGCCTATTAATTTTATCTTTTAGGGTGGTTTTCATCACTTTATCTATTGCTAAGTATATCTTTATCTATTGCTAAGTATTCCAGCTCCCCTATTTTGTTCCAGAGACTTCTGGCATTTGCATGCAAGCATTTGCATATGCTTTTCTGATGCAGTCTTTTGAGTCCAGTTGTATTATTAGACTGCTTCTTGCATCCTTCTGCTGGAGTGCTGGTGACTAGCTCCTTGGTCTGCTCGGTAATTTTTGTATCCTCCTCACTACTCAAGCACATACTTTACCAAACCGAATCCTGCCCAGCTCCTGTTGGCTCCCTCCCCCCAGTTATCAGTTTAAAAGCTCCTCTGCAGCCTTGTTGATGATGAGTGCCAGCAATCTAGTCCCATCATGGTTCAAATGCAACCCATTCCCCCCTGAACAGGTTTTGCTTGTCCCAAAAATGTTCTCCAGTTCCTGACACATCTGAAGCCCTCCTCTCAACACCATTGACTCATCCACGCATTGAGGCTTCTTCTGAGCTCTGCCTGTCTGGAACAAGCAGTGCTTCTGAAAATGCTACCTTGGATGTCCAGGACTTCAATCTTCTTCCTAAAAACCTGAATCTGGCTTCCAGGACTGACTGCTTTGCCTTCCCAACATCATTGGTACCAACATGTACCAGGACGACTGGCTCCTTCCCAGTTCTCTCTAACAAACTATCTAGATTTCTCGTGGTATCTGCAAGCCTTGCACCTGACAGGCAAGTCACCATACGGTTATCGTGCACATCACAAATCCATCTCTCTGTATTTCTAATAATTGAACCACTTAGTACAAGAAGCCTCTCTCCTGCAATCTGTTCATCTACATGCACCTTATCAACTATATTATGGTAGAGGTCTTCAGTTTGTTCTTGTTGTTTGTCTTCCTTTATCTCATTGAAAACGTTTCGCTATTCATCCAAGTAGCTTCCTCAGTCTGAGAAGAATTGGTGGGAGCCTTCCAGTTTACAGTTCACCTTGGTTTCACCCCACTCTGGTCTGGATAAGCTCATTAGGTTGACAATGGCCTGAATAGGCTCATTAGATGGACAATGGTCTGGGGTGTGTGAAAGTCACTAGGATGAACAGCAAAATGGTTCAATCCCAGAAGAAAAGTTCAGGTGCCATGACTCAACTCCCAGATACTGTGGGTGGGTTATTATTTATTTTCTATCCTTCTTTTTAATTGCCTGTAGCTGCCCTGAGTTGTGCTCTATTACTAGATGGGTAGGAGGAAAATGCAATTAATATATAGTAAATAATAAATACAAGGGGAAGCCCAAAGCCAGCCTGTTGACAATCTGGGGAGACATTAACCAGAGTCCAGAGAGCAAGCAAAAGAACTGTCATATTGCTACTCAAGGTCAGACCATAAATCAAGTCTTTCCTGGGTCAACAGTCAAGGAGCAAACAGAGGCACAATTGCAAACTTCCTGGGCCAGGTCCCCGGTAGGTCTATCAATCAAAGGAACAAGGAAGGCTTGACAAGGGTCAAGGCAAGCCAGGAATGGAAGTAATACTCAGCAGTCCAGTGCTGAGAATGGCCATTATCTGGTTGAAACATGGGGACTTCAGGACCAGACTTGATTAATCTTCACTGCTGGGAATGTACTTGAAAATGCTGACTGTATTTCAGCTGTACATTGAGCTTCCAGACATCTGTGGTAGAGGTGGGCATGACACAGAAAACCGATGGTTCGGTTAGTTCTGTTTTGGGCCCGCCCTTGGTTCAGTTTGGGTTCGTACAATTTTTTTTAACAAATGTGTACAAACCCGAACCTAGCTGAACTGGTTCGATTCCGACTTGACTTATCTTACCATGTGTCAGTGGCGGCGGCAGCGGCGGCAGCAGCAGCAGGGGGGGTTTGAGGCACTGACTTGGGGCCAGCACCTCTAGAGGCACTAGATTCCCCGCGCCTTTGTTATTTTTTTTTACTTTTTACTTTATTTTTCCAGCGCTGACCACACGGCCCCTGAGGCCGGGTCGGCACTTGTTTTATTTATTTATTTTTATTATTATTTTAGAGTGCCAACCACATGTCCCCTGGGGCCTGGTCGGTGCTTTTTTATTTTGTTATTATTTTTAAATTTTAGAGCACTTACCACATGGCTCCAGGGGCTGGGTCAGCGCTTTTTAAAAAATTATTATTTTACGGCACTGACCACACGGCCCCTGGGGCTGGGTCAGTGTTGTTTTATTTTTTAAATTAATTTTTTATTTTAGAGCGCCGACCACATGGCCCCTGGGGCCGGGTCAGTGTTTTGTTGTTGTTGTTGTTGTTTTATTTTATATTATTTTATTTCAATTTTAGAGCACCAACCACACAGCCCCTGGGGCCGGGTCAGCACTTGTATTATTATTATTATTATTATTATTATTATTATTATTATTATTATTATTATTATTATTATTATTATTATTATTATTATTTACCTTTAGAGCACCGACCACACAGCCCCAGGGGCCAGGTCGGCACTTTTTTTTGTTTTGTTTTGTTTTGGTACTTTTTTTTATTTTAAAAAGTCCCCAGCCGGGGCTTTTTGAGGTGCTGCTGGCTTGGGCCAGGGCCTCTACAGGGCTAGCTTCCCCACGAAGTTCCAGGATCAGGAGGACTGCAGTGGTGAAAAGGTAGGAGGGGTAACGAAAAATGAAGTGAACAAAATGGAAATTTCTGTTTCGTTTCATTTCATTTTTCTTTGATGGGTTGGTTCATTATTCGTTTTGTTAGCTAATGAAATGAATAACGAATAATGAAATGAATTAAATCTTCATTTCATGCCCATCTCTAATATGTGGGTCTGGGAGGCTACTCTTCAGAGGTTTATTCCCCATCTGGGGGAGACGTTCTCCCTTTCCCTTCTCGGGAAAGAACAGGCCCAGTCTTTGACTTGCCTGTGCTGATACTTCCTGCTGAGACCTTAAGTTCTTCCATCATGTCCTCCAGCTAAGGTGTGCCAGGAGGTCTCAACCAGGTACCAGCAGACTTACAAACACAGAAGTCAACCTTAGCACTGTCTATTAAAGGATCTGGAAGTTGAGTCATAGCAACGTCTTGAGCAATTGAAACGTTTCGCTGCTCATCCAAATAGCTTTGTCAGTCTGAAGAAAGCTTGTTGTGGGTCCTCCATTTTATAGCTCACTTTGACCTCATGTCACCCTGGTCTGAAATAGGCTCATAAGATGGACAATGGCCTGAATAGGCTCGTTAGGTGGACAAGACTCTCATTAGTAGAGATGGGCACGAATCAAAAAATAGTGTTTCGTTTGTCATTTGTTGTTTAGGGGGGTCCGTTTTGGTTCGTTTCCGTTTTTGGTGAATTTTTGCAAAACAATTGTTTTCATATTCGTTCATTTTGTTACCGTTTCGTTACCATTTATTTCATTTTTGTGATTTTTTTTTAGCATTTAAAGCAGTTCAATGTATTGCCGTAATGAAAACGAAACGGATGACAACATTTCTGGTGTTTCTGTTCGTTTCGTTTCATTTTAGAGACAAAATTTGTTTGTCGTTTCATTATGTAATGAAACAAAAAAACGAAAACGGAAATGAAAAATTGTTCATTTCGTGCCCATCTATACTCATTAGGTTCATTAGGTGGACAGTAGCCTGAGGTGCGTGAAAGTCTCACTGTTACAACCTACCCAACACCCATAAAGTATGAGTCCTTAGCCATGGCCTTGCTGGTGGAGGTGTGAAGCATTTTTGATTTGTCTGAGGATTGTTGAAATCACTCCCTGATAAGTAGAAGACTGTGCCTGAGCCCCCACATCCAGATAAACGCACTTGGATGACTGAGAATCTTCACTATGAAAGGAGTTTTGAAATCTTTCCTCATGTGCTTCCTTAAATAGGACAAGATAGGTTCCCTTTGTACTTCAGTTCCTAGTCCCCTAGGGTCATTATTCATATTTATTGACCTGCATTCAGCCAGTAAACACCAATGATATTAATAAGGGGACCCTGCAAAGTGGGGTGAGCCATGGCGTGAATATAGCCTTTCCATTAGTCTAATACACTAAAAAAGAGGTTCAGAGTTGTGCAGCCATTAAAACAAAAGCAAAACTAGACTATGGGTGATACCTTCATATGCTGCTAGAAAAAAAAAAGTTGCTGAGCTTTCGAGAGCAAGCTCTCTTTTTCAAAGCAGGTATAGAAGTCCAAACATGGCAAGGGATGTAATTTGCCAGTAGAGAGTTCTTAAAAGTTCACTTGGCAAGATAGATGACAGGCTTCTTCTTGGAAGCCACAGGGCAGCATGACCCGATGGGGCTGGACTTTACAGGCCAGTTCAAACACAGAGTGGCATGGTATGGGCACCTCCCTCTTGCTTACAGCCATCACCCATAGTCTAGTTTTGCATTAATCTAACACTGATTCTGGATTGAATCTGTGATATGCCTAGTATTCACTGAGATCATCTCCTTTGGCTTCCCAAAGGAAAGTACAACTTTTAAGAAAATGCCAGATTTTTCATCTAATTTTCTTTGTTGTTCAGTAACAGAAGTGAATTCTAAGTGAGCACTGAAACCACCAAAGAATGGGAATGGCATATGGTGAGGTTTTACAGGGAAAACAAAAAAAGTTAATATTATTTCAAACATAAAAATGAATAAAGCTGCTATACCAAAAGTTGACCAAGCTATCCCACTCCTAGTGAAACTTCTCACCGTCTCAGCTAGTTGATTGACACATTTGTATTCATTATTTATATGTGTGTTTATTTTGCCTGGAGATGTGAGCTGTGGCTCACTGAATTGCAGATCCATCTGGTTACCAAGCTTACTGGTTCCTGCCCATAAATCATTGAAAAATATATTCTGCTGCTCTAGGTGCTTCCCCTCCAGTTTTCACCTGCTATTACAGTATTATTTTATTTTTAAAGTCTTTCTTTCTCCGTCACAGCTGTTAATCACATAAAGAAGGTTTGCTGCTGTTGGGTATTTCTTGTAGACCTTGAGAATGCAGGGTCCCTGTGTGACTTGTTCAGAAGACAGTCCTTCAAAAGCCCTCTGTCTGAAGGTGCTTCTTCTATAAATGGCCCATTTCCAGTTTAAAGAGAGTCTGAAGAAGAGATGAAAATTGTATACCAATACTTGGAGAGCAGATTATGGAGGTTTGTGGGCCATCTTACTGTAGTGTTATTCAATGGCAGTAATGACTTCTAAATCAGATCAAGTCCAAGTTGTCACCAGTGTGACTTATGTCTGACTTGATAGGAAGTCTGACAACTTGAACCTATACATGTTGAATAGCATATGAATATTTTAGGTAACCAGGCATCTTCCATTGTCATCCATTTGGAAGTACAATGAGAAGTGCTCTGTTTCGAAGCCTGTTGAGGCTCAAATGCTAAGGCAAAAGTGGGGAATAGGAACAATTTGGGGTGCATGAAAATGTTATGATACCTCTAGGACTATACAGAAAATGGCCCGTATAGAAAATGCTTCCAGAATGATACTAGGATGCCTGCATCTTAATTACAAGGGACCGTGTGGTAACAACTGTCACGCAACAACCAGTGTCCACCTAGTGGTCAGTGACCCTTGTCTCAGAACAGGAACCGGGAACCAACTGTGACAAGAGAATTCCCCAGCCCAGTGGTAGGTACGACTTGTCACACTCTGTTCCCTGTTCCGGGGGTGTGGTCGAGACAACTTTTTGCTGTCACACTATGGACATGAAGTAAGGGGGGTTTTTTTGTACTGCTCCCAAGAGGGACAGCAAGGAGGGACGATTGGGACATGAAGTAACTGCCTTAGTTTCCCTATGAGAAACACCATGCAGTGCAAATGTTTATTAAGGAAAGTACTGAAAATTCTGTAGCATTGACGTGTAAATCCCAGAAAACCAGTAAATCGAAATTTTGAAAAAGTTTTATTTACGATATTAGAAAAAAGGGTTTAAAAAGCAAGACAAATTTGTCACGGAACAAGACCATGAAGTAACAATTGTCACAAGACAAGTAATCACACCCGTGAGTAAACAGAAACAGGGACTGAACAGGGACAAAACCACATGACCGCAAACAACGCCGTCACAGTACAAACATAATTGTGGAACAAGGTAGGACGTGAAGTAACCGTCTAAGAGAGCCTACTGATACAAGTTGAGATTGTGAGTAGACTTATTTCTTTATACTTTTCTGAAGAAACAAGCCTCTTGCCTTTTTATGCAAAAGGGCTAGATTTGCTGGGGATGGGATTTGGAAACTTCTAAGTTGATATAAGGCCTAACAGCCTGTTTTCATTCTCTGCTGCACAAAACCAAAACTGGGTTGTTGTTTTTAGCTCTGCCCAACAATTTGAAGGGGGGCACAAATGAGAAACAGTTCTTCCTTACAAGGTTCATTATGTGACAGCTGCAAACCTAAATCATCCTATATTTCTTTCATATTGTGTTCAGCCTACAGACAAACAAAAGTTGAGAGGGGCTGCTCTCGAGCTTCCAGAATTCACATGTTGGCTTTTGCATTTATCATTGCCTCTCTGCATTGTTCCTCTTGTACACACACGGATCCTCATGGAGACACCATTTCGCAAGGGTTGCCAAAGGGTCTATGCTATTGTGCCCTGTTCACAGGGTCCTTTCCCTAGGTCTTGAGCAGCGGTTCTGATATCTCAGAGAATGCGATGCCACTAACTTGACAAACCTCCTCCATAGAGTTCCTCGCCTTTCAGTGGCCATCCCCCGATTCTCCTGTCGATGATATAAGGGCTTCTTTGTAGTTTAATTTGATCCTGTTGCTGGTCCATTAATGTTTAAACGAGAAACTCAGCCCATAATAACAGCAATACATTTCCATGCTGTGGCGTCCAAAGCGTTGCCCGGTTTGTTTCCAGCACATGTCTCGCTGCCAAAACCCTAAAATATTCAAAAGAACATAATGCCATTCACATTAGCAAAATAGTGAGCGCCATTTCTCTGGGAAGGGAACTATATGTTGGCATCGACAGCAGAACAGATGGTAGTGCGCTCCTCTACCTTGTTAACATTCAGGGTGTAACGGTCCCCTATATGCATGAATTAGAACGATCTGGAGTTGTATGTTGAAGGACAGGCAACCTTGTCATTGTGACTCCCTTCTTTGTTGTTTGGTTGGTGATGGATCTGCAACAGCCTTCCCTTGGGCTGCAGAATCTCATGCTTGAAGCAATTTTAATGAGCCCCCGATAGTCCTTGCTTTCAGTCTTGATGTGACAAACCATTCATTTTCAGTTTCACTTCTCGAGAAGAGACTAATATTTTCATGTTGTAAGAAGTGGAAATACTTAACCCGTTGTATGTACACCTCTTGCTTTGAGTTGATGTGCACTCACAGATATACAGCCTTGTGCTTCTCATCCTCATAAACAAGAGCAAGGAACTGGAATGGAGGAGTCCTCAACCTCCAAGAGGGCAAACTATATATCCACACAGCTTTTGTGCAAATTGCAGAAATTGCATATCTAGCAAAAAATTGCATCAGTGTTGGCGCTTGCCCTTATCTAAAGTAAGTTGCCCTGTTGCGTGAACTTTTTAAGATTTAGAAGCATTGGAGGCAAAGTTCGTTTAGATCCTAACGATCAGCCAATTCTTCTCTGCTTGCTAGAGATGGGGACAAACTAAAAAAAATGAACCTCATTTGCTGATGAATTCAGCCAATTTGTCAATATTCATCAGTTCATATCCATCATAAAGCTCTCCCATGAAAACAAACAAATGAATTTTTAGTGATTTTTGATTCATCAGTTCATTGGGATGTAAAATGGACGCCAAGGCATGTACAGACACCAAATTTGGAGGGAACCATCCCCTGACTCTCCACCACAAGTATTGTACCAACATCTCCAGTTTTGGTGAAGACTGGGTTTCCCCAAATATTTATTTCATTTATTTATTTTAGAATATTTTTACCCCACCTTTCTCCTTGGAAAAAAGACCCAAGGTGGCTTATAGAATGAGGGATAATATACAGTCCAGTACAATTAAGACAGGCTCAAGAATTGAGAGCAGGGAATTGAGGAACATCTTACATCATTAATAGACAACATTACATGAAAGCTACAAGAGAACATGAGCAGTTAAAGGGGAGTAAAGTTCCATGTAAAGTTATGAGTGATGGAAACTAACATTGAAAACATAGTGTCAGTGTAAACCCATAAGGTTATGTGTGTGTGTGTTCTGTCATTACAGTTGTGACCAACCCTTCGTGACTCCATATCCATGGAGTTTTCTGGGCAGGAGTACTGGAGTGGTTTGCCAGTTCCTACTCCAGGCGCCTACAGCACCTGGTCTTCCCTGCTGGTCTCCCATCCAAGTACTAACCAGGGCCGACCCTGCTTAGCTTCCGAAATCAGGCAAGATACGATGTGCTAAGGGCATCTAGGCAGCTCCATAAGGTTATAAGTAGTTATAAACACAAAGTCTATGTGATCCTGTAGATTCAAATAAAAGATAGATAATAGCATCATTCAGGGAAAGCTTGCCTGAAGAGAAAGGTCTTTGTCTGATTCCGGAAAGACACTTCCCTACAGGGGGCCACTTTGTGGGTGCACATTTCTGGTGTATGAAACTCAATATTCACCAGACTTTTAGAGCTCTCAGAGGAGAGTTAGAGGAAGCACCCCTGCAAATTTGGGTCCTCTAGGTGCTAGAAAGTTCTTTTTAGAACATTTTAAAGAGGACATAAATCAATTCATTGATTCATCGATTCGTCACTGATTTATCAGTTTGTCAATTCATCTGCCCCAATGAGTCATGAATTATGATGAATCATCATTTTTTTAAAAAAAAAATCGTTGCCATGTCTAGCGCTTGCTGTGTGTGTCTGTTTAGCTCATAACAAGCAAGGGCACTAGTTTTGCACAGACCTCCACAGAGACATCTTGTGCAAATTCGAGAAACACTGAGGGGGACATGCTCATTGTCTAGCTGTTTCACTAAAGATTCTTGTACAGTTCAGAAATTCCTTACTGAGATGGTTCCCCACATGTCAAGAGAGCCTAAATCAATGAGAACAAAGATTCCCTTGTGATAGTGTTTAGTGATTTAGCATACCTAGGTTGGCTTTAGTGCCGATTAGCCTTGTCATAAATGCTTGATATTTTATGGTTCCCTTTCTGCTGGGCTAGTAAGGAATTATTGGTTAACAAGGAATAATAACACAGGGAAAGGATTACAAATGTATTATGTTCTTTATTATCTAGGAAATCCATTTATTTGCAGGTCTACAGATCTGTTCAGCTAAGACAGAGGAGGAACAAGTCAAAACAGTGTGTGAGTTTAGAGATACATGGAGGGAACGGATATAATTTATATACAAAGGGAGACCAAAAACTTAGAGAATTCCATATGACTTTTGGTCTGGCTCACTTGTGGTCATGTGACCTGCTCCAGTATTGCAAGACGTTGCTGGTTGATCGAGGCAAAATTGATCAGAAATGTTTGCACGTCTTGCAAAACACTCATAGACCAAAGTACTCATAAACCAAGGCTTCAGGCAAAAATCAAAGGAAAGCAAAAAGTCTGAATCCTTCAAAAGGGGATTGGATAGATTCCTGGAGGAAAAGTCCATCACAGGTTACAAACCATGATGGAGATGTGTAATCTCCAGTCTTAAAACTAGGGTACTTCAAGGACCAGATGCAGGGTATTGGTATCAGGAGAGAGATATCTAGTTTCGTGCGCTCCCAGACGGATTTGGTGGGGCCACTGAGATACAGGAAACTGGACTAGATGGGCCTTTGGCCTGATCCAGCATGGCTCTTCTTATGTTCCTATGTTCTTAAAAGACAAAAAACATGTGGCACCTTAAAGACTAAATTTCATATTTTAATGTAACGTTTCATGGACACATCCACTTCTTCAGACATATAGCAGCAGAAACTAGGCAAAAACTGCCTGGAACTCCATCCCTAAAACAAACAAACCCCCTCTTCCTCTCCCCCCTGTCCATCCACCCTGACCCCATCTCTCAGCCCAGCTCTGACTCTATAGGAATTTTCAACCTGGCTTGCATGCAAATGCACCTACATACAACAGTCAATGAATATTTGGTATGAAACGTGTATTCCATTACATATTGTATTGCACACTTCATTCTGCTGCTATACAGTTTGTCTGAAGATGTGGACGTGTCCACGAAATGTTACATTAAAATATGAAAGTTAGTCTTTAAGGTGCCACGTTTTGTGTCTTTTGTGTCTTTTGTTTCATTTTTCTTTCATTTTTGCCTGGAATTCTTGCACAGACTAACACAGCTATCCACTCCATAAACCAAGGTATTACTGTATAGGACATTTCAGGAAGAGAACAGTTTCTGAGAGGGGAGAGACTTTGGATCCCTAGTTGTCCCTTTTCAGTACTTTGAGCATGCACAGTTCAAAATCAGTACCCATGAGTGGGCAATCCATTTTAACATAATACTATTATCTCTGGTAGAACAGCTAAGATCTAATGAAGTTGCTTTTGCCTTCTTTGACCCTGTGAAGAAGTGTTTTGTTTTGTTTTCTGCAAGCAAACACGCAGTTTGCTTTTTTCCAGCTGAGTCGATTCAAACCAAAAAGCCCCCTGGCTATGAAGGCTGAAGCTCAAGCTACGCATTACGTGCCGTTGCATGACTCTTCGGGGCTGCGTATTATGTGTGTGAGAGAGTGAATCCATGAGAGCACCCTGTCTTCTTCCTGGAACTTGGGGTCAACGAGAGTTGGCCCAGAAATATAAAAAACTTGATAGTTTTTATCTGATGCACATGAGTGGACTGTAGCCCACATATTGAGATGTCTGGAGTATTGCCTCAGCCAGTGAAAACACTTCCAGATGGGTGGCATGTTTTGTGAGGAGACTGAAATGCAAACGGTTTGTGCATGGATAATTATCTGGGCAGTGGATGTTCAACAAGCAGTTGTTGGGAGATGAGCATCCTCTTAGGACGGATAAACAGAGAATGTATACTGGGTGCTGAAAAACATTTCTCCAGTCCAACTTAAAAAGAAGTACAGTCATACATCGGATAACAGGTGCCTCGGATAACAAATGTTTCGGATAACAAATGGAAATTTCCAGGTATACGGCTGCCTCAGATAACAAATGTTCCCTATGGGCTGCCTCGGATAACAAATGTTTCAAAATGCTGTGCCAAAAATTGTACCCAGGATGCATTGCACCCCCACACACACAGTTTGTGGAGGGGTGGGAGGAGTTAGAGCATTTCTTAATGATGTTTTGGAGCCATTCTGGACATTTTTTTTTGCTGATGAATTTGGACCTTTCAAACTTGGAAAGGTAGGGAGCTAGTTCTGGGGGTTTGTGTTCCAGCACTGCATGCCTTTAAAGTGCACTTTATAAAGAGGTCTGGGGGGGGGGACATCTTTTTAGCCTTTTTTCGGACCTCTGGAATGGATTAATCAGTTTCCCATTCATTTCAATGGGAAGCTCTGCTTCGGATAACTTTTTTTCCGGATAACAAATTGCCTCTGGGACCAAATTACATTCATTATCAGAGGTACCACTGTACTGTAGTATTTAAAAGCTAGATGCCCCCATGCTTGTGGAAGACATATTGTAAATCACTGGGGCCCATCGTAACAGGTAGACCAAGGCAAGGAGTAGAGCGTTAGCATCAAGAGTCTTATATCATTTATATGCCAGCTTTCTTCCCAAAGGGAACCAAGGTGGCCAACCACAATTAAAATTACAATGGTCACAGTGGCAGCTCCTGGGGGGAGGCTTTGTTTCTGAGTCAGCATCCACCAGAGGAGGTGGTGGTAGGAAGCACCGAACACGATTTGGCACAGATCACTGAAGTGCTGGTGGCCCAGCAGTGCAAGCCACTGGGAAAGAACATACCTACCTCTCTGGAAACCTAAGCAGGATCCTGTCTGCAGCTTTCATGCTTAAAATGCGCAAAAAACTTTGCAGATGCTTTGAAGGTATCTGTTACAATTTGGCTCATGAGATCGGCCTCGAAAGGTAGGGCTGAGATCAAGTCTTGTTTGACAAGCTGGATACATGCCATCAGAGCAGACAATGCAGAGCAAGAAAGATAAATGACCTGACTCGAACCAAGACATCTTTCTATATTCTTAAGCCAATCTCTCCTGAGCGGTATTATTTAGAAATTAAATTTCATTAATTGAAGTGGGACGGACCTCCAAGCACAAAGAATGAAAACTGTGTCCTCAAAATGCTTGCCATGTGAGCTCTCGTGGGTAAATTCCCCCTGTGTGTGTGTGTGTGTGTGTGTGTGTGTGTGTGTGTGTGTGTGTGTGTGTGTGTGTGTGTGTGTGTGTTGTGTCGTTACAGTCGTGACCGACTCTTCGTGACTCCATGTCCATGGAGTTTTCTTGGCAGGTATAGTGGACTATAAAGAAGGCTGATCACCACAGAATTAATTCATTTGAGCTGTGGTGCGGGAGGAGAGTCTTGAGAGTCCCCTGGACTGCAAGGAGATCAAACCTATCCATCCTGCAAGAAATCAACCCCGAATGTTCACTGGAAGGACAGATTTTGAAGATGAGGCTCCAGTACTTTGGCCACCTCATGAGGAGAGAGGAGTCCTTGGAAAAGTCCCTGATGTTGGGAAAGATTGAAGGCAAAAGGAAAAGAGGACAGCAGAGAATGAGATGGTTGGACAGTGTCATCTAGGCAACCAACATGGATTTGACCAATCTCTGGGAGGCAGTGGAAGACAGGAAGGCCTGGTGTGCTGTGGTCCATAAGGTCACGAAGAGTCAGACACGACTGAACGACTGAACAACAACAACAACAACAACAACAAATTTGACACAGCACATGGCGAAACGATTCTGCAAAACTGATCCTGAAGAAGAGAGCCAAGAACACCTATAGTATGAACCCAAACAGTTTTCTATGACAGATATTACAGGAGTCTAGGATTTCCTTCTTCTCCCTTCAAAATCCCAGTTGTATCTATTTTAATGTGAAATAGTGTTTAATTGGCCAGAACTTTAATAGGCTTGTGGAATCTCTTAAGCAAAGTTAAACAAGCGTGCACTGTACTTGCGCATGCGCATGCGCAGGCACACACACACACACACACACACACACACACACAGAGAGAGAGAGAGAGAGAGAGAGAGAGAGAGAGAGAGAGAGAACGAGAGAACGAGAGAATGAGAGAGAGAGAGAATCTCTCTCTCAGCCAGTGGTGTAGTGGTTGCAGAATTAGGTTTGCAACCAGTCATGTGACTAATTGTGTAAAGCACAGTCTACTCTAACCAAGTGGTTCTCAACCTGTGGGTCCCCAGATGTGTCAAGTTTTTATACTTGAACAAAGTTATAAAAACATATATATATATTTTTACTTTTGGCCCGTGGGCCAGTACTGGGCCTGCACACCGGATTGGGGTTTTGGTTTTGGGGTTTTTTGTTGTTGTTGTTTGTTTGTTTTTCTTTTGTTTTTGTTTTTGTGTTTTTGTGTTTTTTTGTTTTACTGGCTCACATAAAACTGCCAACCATGTGTCCGCCTACTAGCTGTAGCGCGGCTGGTTGGAGCTTTTTTCCTTCTTTTTTTCCTGGAGGCTCCTGGACCCTCCCTGGAGCCAGGGCAGAGGACCCCAAGAGCAGCACCAGGTAGGAGACATCGCTGGCAAACGAAACGAAATGAAATGAAAAGGAAATTTCTGTTTCATTTCGTTTTGTTTGTCTAAGAGGGGGCAGCTCGTTATTTGTTTCATTCTGTAATGAAACAAATAACAATTAACGAAATGAACCAAAGTTTGTTTCGTGCCCATCTCTAGGCGCCATGCATTAATCTAACTGATAACAACTGTGTTAAAGGTAAAATTTAACACATTTGTATTAAATATTTCACTGTAAGACAAGCTGTTCAAGAAGGCAAACTGAAAGTAGAGTTTTGTTATAGTAAAGATAATGTTGCTGACATCTTTACAAAGCCTCTACCAGTAGAGAAACATGAAGCATTGTCTAAGCGAATAGGAATTAGAGATGAGCACGAAACGAACAATTTTTCGTTTCCATTTTCATTTTTTCATTTCGTTATGCAACAAAACGACAAACGAATTTTGTCTTCAAGATGAAACGAAAGAAACAGAACCACCGGAAATTTTGTCGTGCGTTTCGTTTTCATTACTGCAATACAGTGAACTGCTTTAAATGCTAAAAAAAATCACACAAAAATGAAATAAATGGTAACAAAACGGTAACGAAACAAATGAAAACAAAAACAATTTTTTTTGCAAAAATTCTCAAAAAATGGAAACGAGCCGAAACGGACCCTCCAAGCGACAAATGACAAACAAAACGTCTTTTTATTATTATTATTCGTGCCCATCTCTAATAGGAATGTTCAATATTTGATTTAGGAGGGCTGTCAAGTTTTTATTCTTGAACAAAGTTATAAAAACATAAATAAAATAATGAAACATACCTTACTCAGAAGAGTACAGCAACTCAAAGTTTGTGTGTGGGTAAAACACACACAGCTGTTAAGATTCTAAGGAAAAACTCTGAGGCTGCAGCAGCCTTGGGCAGGTGCTAGAACTGTAGCTGCAGTTTGTATAAATGTAGCACAGAGAGATCACAAGTTACTGGTCTTTGCTTAAAAGCTTGTCACACTGTTCCTGTGTAAGGTTAGTTGCTCTGTTTTTGTTTTTTGAAGGAGTTTTTTGCTGGTCAAGGTTCTGATTTGTTAGGCATGTTTTCATGTATCATGTTTTTTGCTGAAGACAATCTCTCTAAGTTGAATGTTTAAATATAAAATTATTTTTCTAATACAAGCTGTCTGCAAAGCTTTTTGGTATCATGAAAAGCACCAGGTTTCTGCTGGGTCTCAGGTCTGTTTTCCAGTATCAAATGTTTTATTAAGACTATGTTATAGTCTATCAAGTGGACTGCAACTCCCAGAAGTCTTCATCACTAGCTGAGCTAACCAGAAGTGGGGGGGGGATATTGTTTCTGTCTTGTTATGATTGTTTCTAGCAGCTCTCAACTGGATTCTGACCATTAATTTTTGTGAGTGTTTGTTTCTTTATCTTTTTCATTTACATTGTTGCTGTTTTATTTTGTTTGCAAAAGAGGACTTTGTCGAGGTATGAGGGTTTTTCATGAAACAGAAAAGGTAGGATGAGATGCTAAAAAGCTGAGGGCTGGCTCCCACCCTGTTACAGTCACCCCAAGTCATGGGGGGACAGTTCTAGGCCAGGAAGAGACAGAAGCAGACTTAGATTGTTATTGCTATCTGCTGTCAAGTCACATCTGCAGAATAGCAACCTGATGAAGTAATGATGTCCTGTCCTCAGCTACTCTGCTCAGCTCCTGCAGACTCAATCCCATGGCTTCCTTTAGAGAATCGGCCCATCTCCTATTCAGCCTTCCTCTTTTCCTGCTGCCTTCCACCATTGCCACTGCCAGCATTCATGTTTTCCCAGCACATTCTGCCTTCTCGTAATGTTTCATCCTTTTGCCTCCTAAGATAGTTCAGCCTGGATTTGATTTCAGACCCATCCAGGGCATCTGTCCAAAAAGCTTTCTTCCAGCCCCCTCATTTCAAATGAATGATTCCCCCCCCCCCCGGGGAGTTTTGTTTACTGCCTAGCCTTCCCTATACATAGTGATTGGAAATGCAAGAATACTTGGTCTTGGTCTTCAGGGACCCATCCTTACACTTGATGATCTTTTTGAGTTCCTTCATTGCTACACTTCAGAGTCTCAGTCTTCTTCTTGGATGTATCTCTATTTCAATTTATTTAATGACAGTGTTAAAGTTGTGTATTTTATTTTTATTTATTGATTTGATTTTTATACTGCAATCATCTAGTCCACAGGCTACTCTGAGTAGTTTACAGCATAAAAAATATGTGTAGTTCTTCTATAGTCATGATTAAAGCAAAAAAGTTTTCTTCTTATATACCGCCCCGTACTACTTCAAGTAGTCTCTGGGCAGTTGACAGTTTTTTAATTACAGTATGCAGGCTACACATTGTCATAACATTCAACTGCAATCCTGCTTTGACACTTTCTTCTTTACTATCACTTAAATTTAATATAGTTACCTGGCAGGGGGGGCGGAGTGGGTCGGGATGGAAAAACGTACTGACCTGAATGACAACGCATTTGTGAAGGGGCCTAACTCAAAGAAAAAAGTAAATGAAAGAGAAGATCGGACCAATGGAGAGGATTGAGTATTACAACAAGAATAGAAGGCAACTTACCGAAAGACCTATAAACCTGAGCTAGTGGCCAGGAGAGCAGTGGACTCTTCCTTTAAGTAGAACTGGTGAGAGTCCTTCACCCCAGGAACTAGTAAAGGTCAGCTGGACTTTACATCATTTGAAAGTCCAGGCTGAGTAAGAAATCTCAACACCTAAACATGTTAGGTGGTCCAATGATTTACCCAAACTGAGACAGCTTCTTGCTTCTTTGCCTGCTTCCTGCTTAAAATCCTAGAATCGTAGAATATGTGAGTTGGGAGGGGTCTATAAGACCTTCAAGTCCATCCTCTTTCTCAGGAATACAAATCAGGCAGGAATATATACCAGACAGTTCACCAATTTCCTCTTCAGTGCCTCCAGTGTTGAAGCTCTCGCCACCTCCCAAGGTCATCAATTCCATTGCTGTTTGACTCTCACAGTTAAGGAGTGTACACTGGATAATATACACTGGACTGTATATTATCATGACTGTAAGCCACCTTCGTTTCTTTTCCAAGGAGAAAGGCAGGGTGAAAATGTTCTAAAATAAATAATAAATACATAAATAAATTGGGCTTCCAGTAGCTTTAGCCCATTATTATATGTTCTTAACTCTGGGATGAATGAGAACAGATATTGCCCCTCCTCTGTCCCTTTCAAGTATATGAAGAGTGATATATCTCCCATCAGTCTTCTTTTCTCAAGGCCAAATCCATCCACTTCTTTCAGTCTTTCCTCATAACGCTTGGTTTCCAGCCCCCGATCATCCTTATTGCCCTCCTCTGAACTTGTTCCAATTTTTCAGCATCCTTCTTGTAAGTGTGGTAGCCAGAACTAGACACAGTACCGAATATGAGGCCTAGCCAGTGCTGAATATAGGGGTACTAGTACCTCATTGGATTTGGAGATTATACTTCCCCTTAATACCTCCTAAAACCGCATTTGTCCTTTTTGCTGCCATATCACAATCCTGTTGTTGTTGTTGTTGTTCAGTCGTTCAGTCGTGTCCGACTCTTCGTGACCCCATGGACCAGAGCTCGCCAGGCCTTCCTATCCTCCACTGCCTCCCGGAGTTTTGTCAAATTCATTTTGGTTGCATCGATGACACCGTCCAACCATCTCATTCTCTGTCGTCCTCTTTTCCTTTTGCCTTCGATTTTTCCCAGCATCAGGGCCTTTTCCAGGGAGTCCTCTCTTCTCATGAGGTGGCCAAAGTACTGGAGCCTCAGCTTCAAAATCTGTCCTTCCAGTGAGCATTCGGGGTTGATTTCTTTCAGAATGGATAGGTTTGATCTCCTTGCAGTCCAGGGGACTCTCAAGACTCTCCTCCAGCACCACAGCTCAAAAGCATCAATTATGCGGCGATCAGCCTTCTTTATAGTCCAGCTCTCACTTCCATACATCACTACTGGAAAAACCATAGCTTTAACCATCCTGACCTTAGTTGGCAAAGTGATGTCTCTGCTCTTTAGGATGCTATCTAGGTTTGCCATTGCTTTCCTCCCAAGAAGCAGGCGTCTTTTTATTTCGTTGCTGCAGTCGCCATCTGCAGTGATCAAGGAGCCCAAGAAAATAAACTCTGTCATTGACTCCATTTCTTCCCCTTCTATTTGCCAGGAGGTGATGGGACCAGTGGCCATGATCTTAGTTTTTTTGATGTTGAGCTTCAGCCCATTTTTTTCACTCTCCTCTTTCACCCTCAATAAGAGGTTCTTTAATTCTTCCTCACTCTCTGCTATTAGAGTAGTATCATCTGCGTATCTGAGGTTGTTGATATTTCTTCCGGCAATCTTAATTCCGGCTTGAGATTCATCCAGACCGGCCTTTCTCATGATGTACTCTGCATATAAGTTAAATAGGCAAGGTGACAGTATACAGCCTTGTCGTACTCCTTTCCCGATTCTAAACCAGTCAGTTGTTCCATATCCAGTTCTGACGGTTGCTGCTTGTCCCACATATAGATTTCTTAGGAGACAGATAAGGTGTTCAGGCACTCCCATTCCTTTAAGGACTTGCCATAGTTTGTTGTGGTCTACACAGTCGAAGGCTTTGGCATAGTCAATGAAGCAGAAGTAGATGTTTTTCTGGAACTCTCTGGCTTTCTCCATAATCCAGCGCATGTTGGCGATTTGGTCTCTAGTTCCTCTGCCCCTTCGAAATCCAGCTTGTAGTTCTGGAAGTTCTCTTTCCACATACTGCTGAAGCCTGCCTTGTAGAATTTTTGAGCATAACCTTGCTAGCATGTGAAATGAGTGCAATTGTGCGATAGTTGGAGCATTCTTTGGCGTTTCCTTTCTTTGGGATTGGAATGTAGACCGATCTTTTCCAGTCCTCTGGCCACTGCTGGGTTTTCCAAATTTGCTGGCATATCTTATGCAGCACAATCCTGGCATGTACCAAATCAGTCATTGTTGTAGATCAAAGATTCAGCTTTTCACTCTTTGTATTACTGTATCCCCATCTTGTAAACATGTATTTGTTTTTGGTTTTGCCTTAGGGCACTTTTACATGACCTCTAAAATGCTCTGGCAACTTAAATTCGGACCAGAGATCATGGGGGTTTGTCCCTCTTCCTCTCTTCCCACCCCTCCGCACTGCATTGTTCCTGTCTGCTTGAGGGGAGGGAGAAAAAAAGGGAGAAAAGAATGCAGGCTCACCTCCGTCTGCCATCAGAGCAGCCCCGAGCAGCCCCGTAGGGTTTCCTGTCTCTTAAAGGGGCAGTGCGGACAAAAAAAAAAAGAAGGTGAGGGGACCCCAGCATTCACAGCTTTACAATCCGCATCAGAAATTTTTTTTACCTCTGGAGACCAGGTACTTGTAAAGCGTGCTGGGGCACGCTTAGGTGGGCGTGGTTGTACTTAATTTTGTTTAAAGTACGGAGCTGGTGGGAAAACAATTTTAAGCTCCAGATCTGGGAGCCCTTTGCCTCGGATTTTAGGGGTTGTGTAAAAGCAGCTTTAGTCCATGCTGGGATCCCACACAATCCTCCTCAGTTAATTTGCATTCCTCATTTGTGTCCTTCTTGATCCCCTCCATGGCTTGGGACCAGCCTATCTGGCAGAGTGTATCGTCCCAAGATCATCTTTGGCCCAGCCCACTAGATCATCCCAGGCCCTAATGCTCAGAGTCGCTACCCTACTGGAAGCTTATAAGACCTCCACCTGGAACCGTGCCTTTTCTGTGGCGGGTCCCATCTGGTCGAATCAGCTTCCCAGCAATATTAGGACCTTGGAGCCCCTCTCAGCCTTTAGGAAGCAATTAAAAACTTGGCTCTTCCAGGCTGCTTTTGGCGACTAATGGTGGTGACTATATATGTGTGTATTTGCCACCATCTTATATCCTATGTTTCATTGATTTTAATGTTTTGATTGATTGGTTTTGTTTTATACATGTTTGTATGATGATTTGTATTGATTCTTTTGTTGTGAACTGGCCAGAGTTCCTTGGAAAGCTGGGCGGTAAATAAATAAATAAATAAATAAATAAATAAATAAATAAATAAATAAATAAATAAATCTCCAAACCTCACTGGAGGCTCCCAATCACACACCCGTCCTCACCAAGGCCATTTTGAATAATGAAAAAAGCAGATTTAACATCTTCGTTAAGGATCCAGATGAGGAAGTAAAGAGCATGTTAATTAAATTGGCAGATGATGACATATTTGAAGATGATGCATTAAGGGGCTATGGGGTTGGGGGGTGGATGATGCTCTAATGATTCATCTGTTCTTGTCATGGGCTTCTGGGAAGATCCTCCTCCACACTTGAAAATCTCCACCTCATCTCAGGCGGAGGCCCAACCTCCAGATCTCCGTCTTCCCTGCAGAAGACATTCCAGCTTTGTAATCTCAAGAAGCAGATCTGCGAGGGCTAGTTAGACAACACAAATGAAACTGCATTCTTTATTCAAAAGAAAAGCAACTTTAGATACTCCAAGAACAAGAGGGAGGAGTTAGGGGTGACTTAATCCTCCCCTGCCTTGTTGTTCTCATTTGTTTCAATATGTCTCACCTCTGACTCACCCTCCCCCCCAAAAAAAAGAGGGGGAGAGGACAATACATCCAAAAGAAGAACACAGAGAATTGCTTACATCTCCTTTCTTCCTGTCTCTTTGGTTCTTATCCCTCTCTGAAAAACAAAGGAGAATTTTCAAAGTCCTCTCGCAACCACGGGAAAGGTGCAATCTCTCAAAAGGGTACGTAAGTGTTAGAAGGAAAATGTGCATCTTTTCTGTTGTAAGGAGTTCAATATCTCTTCAAAACTCAAGCAACCACGCTAAGGCTAGTCAGTCCTATTTTATTAGGCACCAACTGGTGGACCATTGTGAACGTCCAATGGCCACTCTCCTCTCCAGGCTTAAAACAAATGAAGTGACACACATTTAGCACTCCCCCCCCCCCGCTTTGCAGACGTGATCGCCTAAGGTGGTTACTTCACGTCCTTCTTTGTTCCGCAACTAGCTTTGTACCGTGACAACGTTGGTCACGATCACATGGTTTTTGTCTCTATTTCAGTGTTCCCATGGTTGTGATAGCTTGTCTTGTGACAAGTGTTACCTCACGGTCTTGTACCATGACAAACACGGAATTTGTCTAGCTTCTTTTTTTCCTTTTTGGGGGGGGACTTAAAAATTCTTTTTCGATATTTCACTTCTGAAAAGTCAGTTTTCTGAGAGAAATGAATGTTTTGTTGCATGACAGTCGTTTAAAACACGGTGTCTTATTTCAGAACAGAAAGCAGGAACAAAGAGTGACAAGGGAAAACCCTACCCCAGCACCAGGTACATTATTATCATGCTTAGCACCCATTCCGGGGGCATGTTTGAGGCAAATTTCAGTAGTTGAAATGTTTTTGTACCGCTCCTAACCGCAACGCTAACAGAGAAAAAACGGACATGATTTTACCAAAGAGTTAATCATCGTAGGGCATCCAGCAAAGCATTGCAGAATTTATCATACGTGATTATTTTTTTCACAGCATGAGATTTTCTTCATCTCCTCAGCTTTGGTTCAGTGCAAAATTTTGTCATGGCGAGAGATATTTCTTCACCTACCCATCTTTCATTTAAGCACACTTTCGTTTGTGATTGGTTCATCCCAAGGTGAACTGGGGCTTAATTTGCAACTCTTGAGTTCTAAAGCATACAGTTTTGAGGAACGCTCACCGAGGAACAGAAGACAGGTCAATCATAAGAAAGAGGTACTCCGTTTAATGTCCGTGTTGACTCACATAAACAACAACATAATCTAGGAATCGGGTGGGTGAAGCAAAGGCATTACCTATAGTTCAGTGATTCCTAAATCTGGCTTCTCCAATGGTCTTGGATTACATTTCCCATCAGCCCTAGCCAACATAGCCAGTGGGAGTGGGAGTGACACTTCAACAGATTCTGGTTGGGTGGAATTTGCTCATAGCCAGAGAAAGAAATCAGCCCTGGATTTTCTAAAGGAGGCAGAAGCACAAATCAGAGCCAAGTATGTGCATTATTAGGAAGATCAAAAGCAAGGGGTAGAGAAGACTTTATCCCACAGCATCTGTGAGGCACCACATAAAAATGCATCAACCCCTATAGATAAATATGTCTGTCTAAAATCTAAGCTTCTGTGGCAAGAGTAGAGCGCAGTTAGGGAGATGGGTGCATGGTTTATTAATAGATATGACAGCCATTTGCAATTCAAGTGAAACTTTTGAAAGAAATGTCAGAAAGGGGAACCATTTTACGGGGAGCGGATATTGATCTGCAAAAAAAGGAGGGGTAAGTGCTATTTATAGAGCTAGCTCACACTATACGGAAACGTTATTGCCCTTAGTTCTGCATATGGGGTGGCTTATCATGCAAAAAAAAATTTACATTTTTCCAGTCATACCAGGTTCCAGAAAAGGTTGCCACCGAAAGCTGGCAACAAAATTAGAGATATTAATTTTAATTAGAGATGGACACAAAATGAAACATTACACACTTTTTCATCATGTCATAAGGTTATGAAACGTTTTCTAACTTAACAAAATGGCGTACAACATTTCATTACGAAACAAACGAAACACCATTTTTTTACTGTTGAAATGAACAATTCATTCTCCCTTGCCGCCCCCGCCTCCCAAGTGGGTTGTTTTTTTTTTTTTTTGCTATCCCAAGGAATACAATGTTAATCGGGGGTGAGAGGGATTGCACCGGCCCAAATGCTAATATTTGAACATCATATTCTCAGTATTATTTAGTAATAATTTATTTATTGTACTTTTACGCCACCTTTCTCCTGGTGGCGGAGAAAAAGCTGAGTATTTTTTGTGTTCAGATAAGCAATTCCTTTTGTGTGAGTATTGTTATGTGCGGTCACATTGTCTCCAGTTTATGGCAACCCTATGAACGAGTGACTTCCAAAATATCCTGTTGTCAGTTGCCCTGCTCAGGTCTTGCAAATTCAAACATGTGGCTTCCTTTAGGGAGTGAGTCCATCTCCTATATTTGGCCTTCCTCTTTTCCCGCTGCCCTCCACTTTTCCTAGTATTATGGTTTTTTTACAGAGAATCCCACCTTCTCATGATGTACCCAAAGTAGGACAGCCTCAGCTTCAACGTTGTTGTCTCCAGATATAGTTCAGGCTTGATTTGATCTAGCACCCACTTATTTGTTTTTCTGGCAGTCCCGAGTTCTCCTCCAGCACCACATTGAATCAGTTTTTTTTTCCTTGTTGGATTTCTTAACTGCCCAGCTTTCACACCCACACATGGTGATTAGAAATGCAAGAGTATGGGTGATCTTCCTCTAGGTCTCCAGTGACACATCCTTATACTGGGTCTGCCAGAACTGATGGCCACTACCTCACTTGCACAGTCCCCCAGGTATGTCCAAACTTCGGCCCTCCAGATGTTTTGGACCACAACTCCCACAGTCCTTTGTCACTGTTAAACTAAGCTTAGAATTCTGGGAGTTGTGGTCCAAAACATCAGGAGGGGCAAAGTTTGGACATGCCTGTCTTAAAATGATTCTCTAGACAGGAGGCTTAGAGCTGCTCCATTGTAGGTTTTCTGGCACCATAGAGGGCTACAGCAGGAGAAGACAATCAAAGAATTCTATTTCTGCTGGTGTTGCATATCATAGCATGCTACTACATCTTTTCCCTTCAGTTTCCAGAGATTGAGTGCTCACCAATGCTTCTCCATGCATTGTAAGAAATGAGATACTTAGTGCAATGATTTGGCCATGTCTGGCTTGGGACAGAGTTAAGATATAGATCTCAAGACTCAACTCTATAATCAATGGATTTGGATGTCCATGCTTATGATCACCTTGACATTTTCTGTACCACCAGGCCTGATGAACAGTCCGGGAGAAATCAAAAGCTTACAAACAGGTGTGGAACAGTGGTCAAGATATTACATTGCACACTCTCTCTCTCTCTCTCTCTCTCTCTCTCTCTCTCTCTGTGTGTGTGTGTGTGTGTGTGTGTGTGTGCGTGCGTGTGTCTGTGTGTGTGTGTGTGTCTTTATGTGTGTGTGTGTGTGTGTCAAACCCCTTTTCACGGACAGCTTTTGATGCACAATATGGGGTCACAAAGAGTCGGTTACGACAGTAATGACACAACACACACACAACAGGTTATCCTTCAAGGGAAAATAGATGGGAAGTAGAGATGGGCACGACTTGAAAAAAAAATTTTCGAGTTGTCATTAGTCGGGCCAGTCCCATTTCGGGTCGTTTCCGGTTTTCGCAAAAATTCGCAAAAATTAGTCGGTTTGTTTTTTTCGTTTTTTCGTTGTCGTTAGTACTGGTTTTTTTGGGGGGGAGCGGGCTCCTGGAGGCACCTCTGTGGGGTGGGTGCCTCCTCTGGCCCGCTATAAAGGGAAAGTGGGCTCCTGGAGGCACCCGTGGGTGCCTCCTGCCACTAGGAAGGGGAAGCAGGCTCCAAGAGAGACCCCTCTACATGGGGGTCTCCCTTCCTCACCTGCTGCTGCTGCAAAATGCTATGCAATAGCCATATGGATATTGCATAACATAATGTGCATACGTGAGACCAGTGTGAGAGTGATAGGGTCATACCTTCCCTTCACAAGGCTTCCGCACCACCATGTCTCACACAGAAGGGAATTGTACTTGCTGCGTGTAGTGCAATGCAAGCAAGTAGATCTGGCTTTAAGGTGGCTTAGTGCAAGAGCTAGGGTTAGGCTAGTGACGGGTAAGGTTACGGTGGGCTAGTGGGTTGCACCTCTGGGTGCCTCTCTGACCCACTAAGAAGACAGTCTGTGACGTATGGGTACGGAGTCAAGGGTTAGGGTTAGGGCTAGGGCAGGTTTTAGGGGGCTTTTTGGCACATCCCAGAAGTCTCCATGGCCAAGTGGCCATGCGACTGGTGGGATGGCTCCAAAAATTTGCATGGTTGTCCACTCCCACATGGCTGGCCACTTGGCCAGCCCATCATTGCGCAGGTGTAAATAAAATAAAATAAAATAAAATCAATGGAGGACAGAGGAGGAGAGGAGAGACATTTTGTTGCAAGAAAAAACCCACTGCTACTGTGAAAAATCTGGCAGTTTATAAATTTTCGCGTGTTTCTGTTGTGCTTGTGTGTTTTTGGACCACGATTTCAAAAACAATATTGCGTTTGCCGCCCCATTTTGGATCCCCCGCCTGCACCGCATGGCATGGCGATGGCGACTCGCGAGTCCGGCTGCCCAGGACGGGGGGGAGGCGGGACCCCCCCTCCAGAAACCACCCCTCCGGTAGGTGCCCTGCGCCCTTAGTCAAGCAGGCATTTTTCCGCCTGCTTTTTTGGCCCGGGAATGGGTGGGGGGAGAGTTTAAAAGTTTTTTCCTGTGCCGTCCGTGCCGCTTCCTTGCGCTTTAATTGCAGCGGCCGGCGGCGAGACTGGGCTTTTTGCTGGCGGCGAGCCTGCGGCGAGTCCCACCAGAGCAGCCCAGGACGGGGGATGAGGGGGGAGGCCGGGGACCTCCAGAAACAACCCCTCCGGTAGGTGCCCTGAGGCACGGCAGGCATTTTCCCGCCTGCTTTTTGGCCGGGAACCGGGTTTTTTTAACTTTTAAAAACTTTTTTTCTGTGCCGCGTGTGGCATTGCGCGATCTCGCGATGCAAGGAATGAGCACGACAAATCAGACCAAAATTGTTCGTTCGTCGGTTCGAGCTCGAAGTCTGGGGGAGTAATTCCCGTTACCGTTTCCGTAGAGTAACGGAACCGAGTAACGGAAACGGAAACGGAAATACCACTAAGTCGTGCCCATCTCTAATGGGAAGCATGGCCCAGGGTATAGAAATCAATTCTGGCCCAATAATTTAAGCCGATGGTTCACAGTGGGCACAACTTCTCTATTTAAAATAGCTTTAGATGAAAAACAGATTGTGCTACTGATCGCCAACATTCTGTGATGACATGGCAATTGAAGAAGAAGAAGACGGATAGCTTTCTACATCTAAATCGGTCGGATGATGCTTCAGCCCTCCAGATGTTTTGGACCATAGCTCCCACAGTCCTTTATCATTGGCAATATAGGCTTGGAATTTTGTGTGATCCCACTGAAAACTGGAGTCAGTTGATTTTGGGGGAAAAAACACCTCTCTCTTTTTAGCTTTTAGTAAAGTTTTTACCCAACACATTTAATATAGTGCTGTTAATTCTTCTTTAATATGGGAATAATCTGCGGCTTTCAGCTTTTAATAGTTATTCATTTATTATTTATTTCTGGTACTTGCACCCCACCCTGTTAAATCACAGCACTATTCTGGGTGGTTTAAATTAAATATATTGTGTTTGTAATGATGTTTGTAATGATGCCTAGATGCCCTAAGCCAGGCATGCCCAAAGTTCAGCCCTCCTGATGTTTTGGACCACAATTCCCATAATTCTAAGCTTAGATTGCCAATGACAAAGGACTCTGGGAGTTGTGGTCCAAAACATCTGGAGGACCAAAGTTTGGATGTGCCTGCCCTAAGGACATCTGATCTCGCCTGATTTCAGAAGCTAAGCAGGGTCGGCCCTGGTTAGTACTCAGATGAGCAAACACCAGGGAACACCAGGTGCTATAGGCACCTGGAGTAGGAACTGGCAAGCCACTCCAGTATTCCTGCCAAGAAAACTCCATGGACATGGGGTCACAAAGAGTCGGTCATGACTGTAATGACGCAAAACATAACACACACAATGATGTAAGCCCCCTTGGGCCCTTCTTTCAGAGAAAGGTGGGGTAACAATAGTTTAAGCAAACTTTTTTTACCCCTACCCCGAAAAACAATGGGCTCAAGTTAAGAGAACCCAGCTTTCAGCTAAATATCAGGAAAAAACTTCCTAACTGTTAGAGCAATACAACAATGGAATCAATGACCTCAAGAGGTGGTGAGTGCTCCAATCCTGGAAGCACTCAAGAGACCTTTGGACAACCACCTGGCAGAGATCCTTTGGTTTAGATTCCTGCATTGAGCAGTGGAGGGGAGGGGGGTTAGACTTGATGGCCTTGTAGGCCCTTTCCAACTTCACTATTCTATTATTCTACAATTCTAAACAAATAAACTGTAAATAAATGACTGGCTGTTTTGCAGTCCTGCCTGATGCCATGGTCTGAACATACCTGATATCCCTGCTTTGTATTTAATTGGCTGCCACACATTCACTCTCTCACCCTCTGTCACTCTCCCTGTCTGTCTGCTTTCTCTGTACATCTCAGCAGATATTTTTTAAAGCTTCTACCTGCCTCTTCTCTCCTGCTGCCTGGTTTCTCCGGTCAGGGGCATCCTCCTGTTCTTCCCCCTTGCTCTGCAGGCAAAGACCTTCCTCTTCAACCAAGCTTCCCCTGAATGATGGACTACCTCTTATGTGACTTTTAGATGGATTACCATGCATGATTACATTGACTGATCTCAGCTCAGCTCAGCTATACACCTGCTTCTGGCTCACTGCCAGCGTATGTCTTAGTACTGCCCTTCCTTTATAACTGTTTTTTCCCCTGTGAGACGTTCTGAAGCCTGGCTCCCCAGGAAATTTCATGAGAATGGTCTCTCTCATCTCTAGAACGAACGTGTTCGCTCTCTGGGCTACACATATTCCCTGAGAACTAGTCTACAACCACTGCTCCACTAGAGAGTTCTCCCTCACAATGTTGTTATCGTTGTTTTCCCCCACAAAAACAAGAGGATCCTGGCCATCAAAAGAACCCAATGGGTGCAATTCTGCTGCAGAGCACAATATGTTCTTAACTTGAATATGTTTTGAATGTTCTGTACGCTGTCCCTCATTATTGTCCTAGGGACATTGTTTTGAAAGCTGGAAGCAATCAGTTAGTCAGTTGTAGTTGAACCAAGATGCCTAGATGAGCCCTATGGTCCCAGGGTGGATCATAGCCTCACAGCCCATTCATGATCTATTCTAGAGCAGGCACGGCGAACCTTCAGCACTCCATATGTTTTGGGCCACAACTCCCAGAATTCCAAGCCTAGATTACCAATGACAAAGGACGGTGGACGTTGTGGTCTAAAACATCTGGAGTGCTGAAGGTTCACGACTACTGCTCTAGAGCAATCTTCTCCTCCTACTCCTTCCAAGACCATGGGCTCCATTGTCATACTGCTCTAACAGTTATGGTGTTTTCCCTGATGTTCATCCTACATATGGCTTCCTGTAACTTGACCGAATTATGATGTGTGTGTGGAACTCTGAGTGAGAACGGATCGTGTCTACTGAGGGAATATGTACAGCATTAAAATCTCCCAATATTATAAGCTGATGATTCCCATATTGCAACAGTTTCTGAGCCAGTTGTTCAAAAAGGGTTTGTCTTCCGTGTTTATCGTTGGGGGCGTATATACCAGCGATGGTTGTTTCTTTAGATTGAATTTTAACTTGGACAAGAATCCATCTGCCTGATTCATCCTTTTCCAGAAGGGTTGGGGAAAGCTCTGGTTTAATATACAGTGCCACCCCATTTTGCTTCTTTTCTTTGTTTGATGTGGAAAATAGCTTTCCCAATTTATTTTGTATTAAATAATGTTCATGTTTTCTCAATATGTGGGTTTCCTGTAAACAGATGATTGAACATTGTTGTTTTTGGAGGAAATTGAAAGTTTTCCGACGTTTCTGCGGGGTGTTCAAACCATTGATATTCCATGTTAAAAAAATTTGAGCCATCTTACTACTTCCAGCAATATTTCTTCTTCCCTGATTTTGGCCTGAGATAGTGCTTCAGCCTGGCGCCTCCCACTGCGCCACAAGAATCTTGGTCATGTTTTGAAGTCTCTTGTTTCGGAGTCTGATTGTCACGGTTGTCTTCTTTGGTAGTGGTTTGAGTTCCGGTCGTGTCCTCACCTTCAGTGGAGGATGATGAAGAAGAAGAGGGGGAGTAACCCAACTTCCTTGCATTTTTTTCAACGAAGGCTCTAGCTTTCTGATGGGATTCAATTTTCTGTAGTTTACCTTCCCATTGGAAGGACAGGCCTTGGGGGTAGAGCCACTTATATCTTATGTCATGCTTGAGCAGAAGTTTGGTAAGAAATGTATATTCTTTCCGCAGTTGGCGAACCTCCCAAGGGACATCTTTTAGTATTGTCACTTTGGATTTATTGATTTCCACCTCCTTATCCTGAGTAGCCTTAAGGATGCAATCACGAGTGTATCTTCTAACCAATTTGACTATTACCTCAGGAGGGAGTTTGTTTTCTTCTGGTATAAGCCGTTGGTTGACGGTAGATCAAGTTTACCTCGCGAAGAAAGTCTTCAACAGGTGCCTCTAGTAGGGTGGCCAGGCTGTTTCCAACTGTGGTGTAGAGGTTTTCATCTTTGTCCACAGTAAGGTTTTGAATTCTTAGAATTTTGGAAGAGGCTTCGATTTCCTGTGTAAGTACCAGTCTACTTGTTGATTCCATTGTGGCTTCAATTTCTCCAAGACGAAAGTCAGTGACAATCATGTTCTCTTCCAACGCTTGTAAACGACCACCAAAAGTTTCTAGTTTTGCGTCCACATTCGAGAAACCCTCTTTCATTTCTGCTCTTAAGTTGGAAAACCCAGTGCTTTGGTCTGAAATCATTTTAACTTGAGTGAGATTCAATTGATTAAGCGCTTCTAGGATTTGACTAGATTGGCTTAATTGACTTGATTGCTGGGTCATGGTTGCTGGATGGGCCAAAGGAACAAAAACAGACTTCTTTTGTATAATTGGGGTTCTGCTCATGCTGAAGGATTGTTTATACAGGAGTTTTGCCTAATCAAGATAATCCAGATTCTTGAGTAGTGTTTTTACTATATTGTAATAATAAAAGGATCGATTACCTCTTCTCAGAAGTGTTACAAAGTCTTTAAGGGGTTAATCTTATTCTAGTTGGTTTGCTGCTTTCAGGAAATATAAGTGGAGTCGCAAACATGGAAAAATCCAGTAGATGGCGAGCTATACCCACTTTTGCCAACAGAGTCCGAAGAATATAGTAAATGGTGAAAACGGGAGCTTTAGGGTTAACTCTGCCGTTAGATGAATATGAAAGTGAAAGCAGTAGTTGCAGTCCTCCGAGAGGCAGATGGTAACGGATAAAACAGGAAAGATGATTGAATAGAGGCAAATTCTTTAGGTAAGTTGCTTGATTAATATATTTGAAGGGGCTTTCGGATGGAAAAAAGCCACTCATGATTCTGGAGGAATAGAGGCAGCTCAAACTTCCGTCAGGACCTCCCAAGGACTCAGCCGCACAGGAATAGCACCAGGGGTTTCAAACCTCTCCCGAAGGAGAAGGAACCACGCCTGGGTGCCCCGGATCGGTTCTGGGATGGATTCTGCTCCCAGCGGGTCGTCTTGAATGGAAATAACCCTCTTGGAACCTGGGGTACATTGACGTTAGCTGGGACTGCTTCAGCTAGCGTCTCTGCTGAACGCGGCCAAAAGGGAAAAAATTCAAGACTTCATCTTCCACACTGCCCAAATCGTTCTTGGACATGTCCAATATTTTAGAGCTTCATGACATCTGGAGAAGGAAAAATCCACTAAAAGATGGTTACACCTTTTACTCAAGACAACATGCTTCCTTCTCCCGTATAGATATGTGTTGGGCCACATCTGATCTTCTACTAAATACAAGGGATATAGAAACCTTACCCCGAATGTTATCTGACCACAATGCTATTTTATGGACATTGAAATCTTCAGGTATGCCCAGGCACTGGAAAATAAACTCAACACTTTGGACCGATAAAGAATTCATTTCAGAGGCTGCTAGAGATCTGAATTTGTATTTTGAAACTAATCTAAATAAGGGTACACCACTCAAAACGGTATGGGATGCCTTTAAACCATACTTCAGAGGATTTGTTATCCAACATATGGCAAAACGGAATAAAGAGAGGAAAAAGAAATATGAATCAATTCTTAATATGATGAAAAAGCTTGAAATGGACTTAACACAAGACCCCCGTAATGACAAGCTGAACAAAGACTTGGCCTCTTGTAGGCATGAACTCATCCTGATCCTGACTGCAGATATAGCTCACAAAATTAAGCTGGCCAAACTGAACTTTGTGGAAAATGCAAACAAACCAGGTAGATGGTTAGCGTATAGGTTAAAAAAGGTACAATCACAAAAATTCATATTTTCACTCAAAGACAAAACTGGGGAAAATCAGACAGAGCAACTACTAATCCAAAAAAATCATAGAGGAATATTACCAAAGATTATTCAAGCCGGAGATGATTGACAAAGATGCTATCTTCCAATATCTTGAACAAGCCAACTTTCCAAAACTTACTGAAGAACAGAGAGCCCAGACGAATGCTCCTATTACAATGATGGAAATAACAGAGGCTATTAATCATCAAAAATTGAATAAAGCGCCTGGACCTGACCAAATATCAGCCATATTTTACAAAAAAAATTCGGAGACAATCTCTGGAAATATGAAAAATCTCTTTACATCTATATTTGAAGGCGAAGATATACCAGATTCTTGGAAATCATCACATACGACACTGATTCCCAAAGAAGGGAAATCCAAAGATTTGATACAGAACTACAGGCCAATTGCCCTCCTAAATGTGGATTACAAAATTTTTGCAACCATTCTGGCTAATAGATGGCGGATGATTTTACCTTCTCTGATATCACGCGACCAGACTGGCTTCCTTCCGAAAAGGAATCTCCAATCTAATATTAGAACTTTTCTCAATGTGTTGGAATATTACGAATCTCACCCCGAGAAGCAAGTAGCTTTTGCATTCATCGATGCTGAGAAAGCCTTCGATAATGTATCCTGGTCTTTACTTAAAACTCAATTAGATTACCTTCAGTGTGGCCATAGAATGTTGCGAGCTATTGAACAAATCTATTCTACTCAAAATACCAGGATTGTAGTCAACGGTCACCTTACAGAAAAAGTTAATATACACAAAGGTACTAGGCAAGGATGTCCCCTTTCCCCTCTTTTGTTTATAACTACCCTGGAAGTTCTTCTTCATGTTATAAGGGAAAACTCTGACATTCAAGGCCTACAAAACAAGGGAGAAGTTTACAAGGTACAAGCCTTTGCAGATGACCTGATGGTTATCATGGAGAACCCTCAGACATCCTCCGTAGAACTTCTAAAGACCCTGGAGGCATATTCTAAAATCTCTGGATTAAAGGTGAATAGAGAAAAAACATTGGTTCTAACTAAAAATATGACTCCATTCATGATTCAAAAACTGGTAAATCAATCTGGTTTTCAACATTCAAATAGGGTAAAATACTTGGGTATTACTATATCTAACCGATGTAACTCTTTACTCAAAGACAATTATGTCAATGTTATAAAAACAATCAAAGCTGACCTCGAAACTTGGTCAAGACTTCAGCTATCCCTAATGGGCAGAATCGCTGCAGTTAAAATGAATGTCCTACCTAAACTGCTTTTTTTTTTTGTTTCAATCTCTGCCTATATTGCCAAACTTTAAGATTATTTCAGATCTGGAAAAAAGTATACGTATATTTATATGGCAAAAGAAAAAAGCAAGGATTAAAAATATTTATTTGCAGGATAGAACCAAATTTGGTGGTTTTGCCCTTCCTAATTTGGTACTATACTACAAGGCTGCCGCCTTGATTTGGATTAAGGATTGGATCTTGATGACAAATAAAAGAATATCGCAGCTTGAGAGTTATGGTCTTGATAAGGGCTGGCATCACTATTTGTGGCATAGGGGAAATTTACCTACCCTCTTTAAAAAGCACTGGATAAGGAATGCCTTAGTTAAAATATGGCTAATGATCAAAAAACAATTTTATTTCAAAGCACCTATGTGGTTATCCCCACTGGGAGCAATTTACAGCTCCCAGGCAAGTGAAATCTCAAATGTTATAACTTACAGACACCTTCTGAATGATGACTTCTCATTGAAACCACTAGGGAAATTAGTATCAGAAGGTTATAATCTGGATTGGTGGAAATATCAACAAATCAATTCACACTTCAAAGAGCTTTCCAAAGAGGGTGGTTTTATGACTACTGATACCCCATTTGATAAAATACTTTCTTCTGGTGACTCCAAGCTTCTTAGTAAATTCTATAGCATATTGTTAAATGAAAAAATGATTGATACACTGGTTAAAGACTGTATGATAAGATGGGCAGAAAACTTAGGCTATACTATTCATTTAAATAAATGGGACTCTTTGTGGAACACAGTTAAAATCTTTAAATCTATTTCGTTCAAGGAAAATTGTTATAAGATGTTTTATAGATGGCATTTTGCGCCTCATCGTTTATCCAAGATGTATAATTGTTCACCTAAATGTTGGAAATGTAATTATGACTGTGGAACCTTTTATCATATGTGGTGGACTTGTAAAGAAGCTAAGGCGTATTGGAACATGGTAAAACTTTTCTTAGAAAGATCTTTGAAAATTAAAATAGAGTTTAGACCAGAACTATTTCTGTTAAATATAGTAGATATAAATATTTCCTATGATCAGAGATATGTACTTCATCATGTAATTGTTGCTGCAAGAATACTGTACGCGAAACTTTGGAAACAACCAATCATGCCAACAGAGAAGGATCTTCATGGAAAGATAAGAGAATGCATCGAAATTGATAAACTCTCTGGTTATCTAAAGGGAGACTACGACGAGATCTTTCGGGAAAGATGGCAAGAAGTAACAAATTTATTAGTATTGTGATAACATCTGGCAATTTTAGCAATATGTCTAATTACTATTTCTATTTTGCTTGATATACTCAATGTAAGTCTTAAAACTGTATCCCCCCTTTTTTTCTCCTTTTCCTCTTACCCATACTCCTTCCCTTTGTTCCCCCCTTTAAAATCCAATAAAAATTTATAAAAAAAAAAAGAGAGAGAACGGATCGTGGCCCTCCCTTGTATGAATACCTTTCAAATATTTGAAAAGCGCTATCAAATCTCCTCTCTGTCTTCTTTTCTCAAGGCCAAAGATGCTGTGCTCTTTCAGTTTTTCTTCACAGGGCTTTATTTCCAGTCCCCTGATAAATGGGCAGTAACCAGGGCAAGTATCTATAAGCCCTCTTTGTTTTGAGTGGCTACCTTTAGTTATCCTGGGAGGTCACCCACAACAGGAACGAAGGACTTACAAGCCCAAGTGGGGTTAACTCATGTCCCAGGCAGGGCTGAGGCATTCCAGGGGCATTTCCCTGTGTCAGCTAACTTGACATTTGAAGGGAAAAGGCCATCTGGAGTCTATGGATAAATAAAGTTTTTAATCAGCAATGAGTTGCTGCTACTAGTGGTCTCATTCCCAGTATGCTGGCAGAGCTGTGCAACAGGATTTTGGCTGCTATGTGTCTGTACTACACCATTATAGCACTTTGGTCTCACTTGAACTCCCATGGCTTCATTCTTCTGGGATCCTTTCATCTGTAGGTCAATTAAGCATTCAGAACCTTTACTAAAGATCTCTGTTACACTTTTCTCAAGCATCACACAGATTTCTAACTGTCTGACCTACAGATTCCTTAAGTTGGAGCCATGATAGTTCAAATAAGAATTTGCTGTGCAGTATAGCTATGTAGTCCTTCCTTCCTTCCTTCCTTCCTCCCTCCCTCCCTCCCTTCCTTCCTTCCTTCCTTCTTATTTGTCCCACCTTTTTCTCAATGAAAGGACTCAAGGGATCACACAACAGCTAAACAGAAAAAATGCATAATAAATAAATCATATATCCATACGAAAAAAGCTCAACACTGTATATGAACAAAAAACTTTCCGATGATTTAAGTTAGCAGCTAAAAAAATAAGATAAATTTCCCCACAAGATAGAAACTGGTGTTCTGAAAGGAGGTGTTGCTGAATCATGTGAATTAACCACACAGGCAGACATAAAATATATTCTAAACATCACCCACATGAAAGCATAACTCTTTTGATAGTGTGAAATATTGCTGACCTCGCTCTTATTCTTTTTCATGGGCCTTTTAAACTGTCGTAACAGGTTTATCCTTTCAGCATTTTAAAGGCCTTTTGTCTTCATGTTTTCTGATTTTGTTTCTGCTGCATACTGCCTTGAGTGTCATTATAACAGGCAGTAGAAAAGATTAGATAGATAGATAGATAGATAGATAGATAGATAGATAGATAGATAGATAGTGCTTCAGTGATGAAAATGTTTGAGTGACAGAAATAAGTATCACTGTGATGGTACTAAATTGTGCATTTTCTTTCTTCCCTCGGGGTCTGGAAGTTCCACTTGAAATTTCCAGTAACAGTGCTGGATGCTATCTTTCTTGATTATTTTTTTTTTGCCTTTGGAAAAATAACCACATAAAAGCAGCTTTCTGGGTCTCCTCCTGATGGCTGTGAAATGATCTCTATCCACAGCGACAGAGGAAGAACAAAATGGAACAAAACTGTACCTTTTTTCTTCAGCTTCCTTCCTTCCTTTCATCATCCTCAATATCTGCCCTTTTACCCCTTTAATAATAAGATAGACACCAAGCTGGGCTCTAGTAATAATTTCCCATCTAAGTCCTTGGTAAATTCATCCCATCTTTCAACTTGCAATCTTTTCTCTTCCTTCTATCATGTTGTCCCTTTCCCTTTCTGGTTACCCCTCATTGTAGCCTTTCTCGTTCTGCTCACTGTTGATCTTTCCCTCTTCATTTTCTGTTTTGTTCTCTTTTTTTAAATTCAACTCTTATATTTGGCCTTCTTCGCTTTCAGGCTTCATAGCTGTGACAAGGATTCACAGGCCTTCTCTTCCTTGATGAGTACCCGGCTCTCGAGGTGGGGGGTAATGCACAGCCTATATACGGTAATTAAACTGTAAATTGCCCAGAGAATGCTTTGAGTGCTGCAAGGCATTATTTAAGCAGCACACTTTGCTTTGCTTTTCGCTTTGATGTAAAAGATGGTGCCTATAAGCACTTCATGGTATCATGAGAACAATGACACCGGCAACATCCAAAGTACAATATTTTTCCATGTATAAGACTACATTTTTATCTAAAATTGTTAGACTAAGGCCACTACCGCACTTCAAACAGCAACCACTTTTTGTTTTGAATTGCCTTTTGCCCTCCCCCGGTCACGTGGTCGCCGAAGTGATTCAGCATTCCGCACTCTGGCATTTTCTCAAGAACCGGTTTCCCCGTCTGCACTTTGCTAAACCGCATTTTGTTCTGATTTAGTCCGAGATTTTCCCATTATCTGGTTCAATTTCGGAAATTATTTTTTAGGATAATGTCATGCCGTTGTTCTTCCATTCAAAGTAATGTAGCTAATTTTCCGGTACTCCCTTTAGATTACTTACAATGTGGCACATTTCCGTGACCAGAAAAGCAAAATTGTACCCAAAAGAGGAAGTAGAAGGACTGGAGAAGTCAGCGGAAATGATTACAATGCAGGAGGATTTCTTTTTTGGCTTTTCCGACAGCAGATAAGGCATACAGAGGGGGAAACCCAGAAAAAAACGGTGCATGGTGTCCACAGTTTGAGCCAAATTGCTTCAAAAAGCAGTCTAGAAATCAGTTTAAAAAAACACCACCCCCGGTGGCCGTCGCAAGAAAAACCGACACAGTGGCCGAAAAGGGCCGTGGCCAAGGGGGCTCCACGGAAAAAGCGATTGGAAATGCGGTAAGTGATTTGTAAGGCAATTTGACTTTAAGCAAAAGGCGATTCAAAACCTAAGTGTGGTAGGGCACTTGAGGGTCGTCTTCTACATGGTAGTACGCCAAGGAGAGAACCACACGGTAGCAAAACTGTAATTTGGGGTTGGAAAATTGGGAATGTCTTATACATCAGGGCATCTTATCGATGGGGAAATATGGTAATTCCTGCAGGTGTTACTTAGAAGCAAGGAGGAAAAGTGGCAGATGGGGAGGAGAAAGTGATTTTAATAACACTTGCAGACCTGTCAATTAAGCAGGAACCTTTTGCTTCACCACAAAAGGGCCTTCCCAAATAATCTGACAGGATTCAGGACAAGCCCCTGATCCTCCACATTAAAATCAAGGTGCATTACTTTTGCATGCCCTGAAATCACACCCAACTGCCTACAGAAATGCCCGGCCTACTAATACACCCTTATCTTTACAAAAGCATATCACTACTAACTGCATGGGGAAAGAGGAAGCTTGTTCAAATCATTTTGGCTTGAAATAGTAGAAGCCAGGAGAGAGAATAAGCTGCTTTGGAAGCAAATATCCAAACCAGCTGTTGCATCATGAAGTCTGCATAAATAAATAAATAAATAAATAAATAAATAAATAAATAAATAAATAAGGCCCTCTAAATTCACTTTTTTAACAGGAAGAGCAAATCTTACAGTATTTGACCATGCAGTCATCTTCTTTCTTTAACATAATAAATTGCAGCTAGAAGAGGCCTCTTTTGCTCAATGGAATTGACAGAAGAGCTGTCAAGAGATGGGCACATACCACCAGTTCAGCAGTTTGTGGTCATTTGGCCAACAGATGAACAGCCATTTTGTGGCTTGGCACTCTGCCTCCTCTGTCAGGTACCCACTCAGAAGCAGTTCCCTGGCTTCCTTGCACCACCAACTCCAGGTGCTGCCTCTGTGTGGACACCCACTGGAGGGGGTGGGCTGATGAACCATAGAACAGTTCTTTGGCAGTCAGCCGAACCAGTATGAACCAACGAACCAACCATTCATGCCCATCTATAGAGATGACTCAGTCATTCAACTGGCTTGCTTTATTGTGGTCTACTGTGCTAAGAAATAAGGTTTTTGCCCCTATAAGAAGAAACATATCTGATGTCAACAACTGGCACATTTCTTAGGCTTAAAGGAATAAAGGCCTCACCAAAAATGTTGCTCTCTGAAAATGAATGGCTGAAATGGTTAGAACTAATTCCTGAAAAAACTTAGTTAACAGAGAAAGGTTGCATAATGTACTTCAGGAAAAATACAGACAAAATGTGAATGAATGTCAGTGTGGGAAGAAAACTCAGGTTTATCACAACACAGTACAAAGAAACAGTAGTACCTTGTAAAAAGGAATTAATTCATTCCAAATGAAATTCTGTACAAATTTTCCATAGGAATGCATTGAAAATGAATTAATCCCTAATCGCAACCACTTTTCTGTTGTACGGATGGGCTATGGCCTGTTCCAGCAAGGCTGTTCTTATGTTCTTATGAATTTTCTCAATAACAAACTCTTCCCCTTTTGACCAGACACCTATTTGGCACTGGTTAGGCTTCACCTCGATTACTGTCTCCTTCTCTGGACACCACACTTCAAGAAGGATGCTGACAAGTTGGAACAAGTTCAGTGGAGGAGAGTGTCAAGGATGATCAGGGGGTTGGAAACCAAGACTTATGAGGAAATATTGAAAGAACTAGGGATGTTTAGCCTAGAAGAAGACTAATGGGTGATACGATGGCACTTTTCAGATATTTGAAGGGTTGTCATACAGAGGAAGGACAGGATCTGTTCTTGATCATCCCAGAATGTAGCACGTGCAACAATGGGCTTAAGTTAAAAGAACCCAGCTTTTGGCTGAATATCAGGGAAAACTTCCTAAACGTTGTACAACAGTGGAACCAATGACCTCAAGAGGTGGTGAGCGCTCCAACCCAGGAGGCATTCAAGAGACATTTGGACAACCATCTGGCAGAGATTCTTTGATTTGTATTCCTGCGTGGAGCAGGGGGTTGGAGTTGATGGCCTTGTAGGCCCCTTCCAACTTCACTATTCTATGAATCTATCTCCAAGCTGATTGTCTATCTTCACTTTTAACAAGGAACGTGTCTTCCAGTAAATACCAAATAATTTTGGCACTTGGGCAAGGGAAGATTGGCACAATAAAGGCTAGATGTGGGCTCTGCGATCTATCATTGTCCTCCTTTATTCCACCACAAACCAATCAAACCTTCCTTGTGGTGGGATGCCATACTGTCGATGGCTTTCACACGCTAAGTCCTCCTGGATCCACATCCATTTCTTCCCTGGCATGAGAAGCAGAAAGGGTGACAACAGTTGCAGCACAAGCTAATTGAGAACTCATTCACATCCTTCTGTCCGCCTGCGTCCTATGGTTTGTCAGCTTTGTTCATAGGGGAATATAGGAGAGGAAGCATGGGAGGGTTGCATTTTCCTCAAATGCCATTGGCTCCTTTGTGCAACAGACTGTTAAATCCTATTAACCCAGCTCCCCTAGGAGATGCTAGATTAACTGAAGGATGAGGTACTCCCCATCCTTTCAGTGTCTAAGAAGCTCCACTTTTGGGCATGTGTGTGTGTGTGTGTTATAGGGTGATCACTTTGCAAATTAAATGAGATATGGCAGGACAAATTGTTCTTGATGTGGGAATTAATGGTGGGACCTGTGCTTACAGAGAGCAACCCAGGGGGTTAGAAGGAATGGCCGTCCTCAACCACAGCTTTCTAAACATGTCAAAACAATTACTGAGAAGGAAGGATGGGGTAAGAGGGTTAGAAAATTATGAATGATGGAGAAAGAGAGAATGGGAAGGGAGGAAGAGAAGTATGCCGATCCTTCTCTGACCTGAGGACCAAGTTTTGAACTAACATGTTGCAAGTATGCTGTTCTTGGTATGTGCCATCAAGTCTCCTTCATTTTACAACAATCCTAAAAGGCTGTTCAAGGTGTGTGAGATATGCAGAGAGTGGGTTGACATTGAAGAGGGAACAGGTTTGTTTTCCATGGCTTCAGAGTCTAGGACTCGGGGCAATGGTTTCAAACTCCAGGAAAAGATATTCCATTTGAACATTAGGAAGAACTTCATGACAGTTAGAGCTGTTCAGCAGTGGAATATGCTGCCACAAAGGGTGGTGGAGTCTCCTTCTTTGGAGGTTTTTAAGCAGAGGCTAGATGGCCATCTGTCGGAAATATTGTGATGGCTGGGGTTCCTGCATGGCAGGGGGTTGGACTAGATGGCCCTTGAGGTCTCTTCCAAATCTATGATTCTATGATTCTATGATTCTATGCTATTTCTAGTGAGTTGCCAAGTCCAAGTAGGCATTTGAACCTGGGTCTCTTGAGTACGAGTCCATCACTTTATCTACTACAGGCCTGCCCAACAGGTAGACCGTGGGCTACCAATAGCCCATGAAGTGTTCAAAGGTAGCCAAAAGTGAGGGGATAAGTTCTCTGCCCCTCCTTCCCCCATCCCAAGGAGCACCACTGCCCCAGCAAAGTTCTGATTCTGCCAGCCCACTCTCTCAGCTGAGCGGGGCAGTTCAAAGGCCATGTTGCATTGAAATCTGTTCCCTCCAGAACAGATTAATTGGTTTTCAATGCATTCCAATGGGAAACCACTGCTCTACTTACAAACGTTTTTACTTATGAGCATGTGCTCGGAACAGATAAAATTCATAAATAGAAGTTTCAGTGTAGTAGCCCTCAGGCACTTTGGGCCGGAAAAAGTAGACCTTGACCTGTTAAAAGTTTAACCGCCCTGATCTACTACACCACTTTGGCTCTCAAATATTTATTTATTTATTTATTTATTTATTTATTTATTTATTTATTTACCACACCTGTTAATGCCACTCCACTACTCTGGAGGTGGTTCAAATATATGTTAATTATCCAGAGTTAGAATTAACTTCTTTTTCACAGTAACAAAGGCAATGTCCACTGACACTGCAGCTTTAACATGATGGCCACCATCCTGATAGTTATCCCTGCTGTGTAACTCCATCAGTGTAACTTTCACCACCAAGTTCTCATTTTTTAAAATGAACCTGTAATTTCATCCCCCTCTTTGTTTGTTTAAACAAAATGCCTTCAGATCTTGCAAGAGTGCCCGGTTGACTTTGATGGAAGCATGGGCTCCACCCCATTCTTGTTTAGCAGGCCAAAAATATAAAAGATGGGCATCTCCAAGGAGCCTCCTCCTTGGATGTTGACTGTCCAACACATGCCACTCCAATCTCCAACAGTTCATATGCCATTTCCTTTCTATCTACCAGTGCCACCTCACAAACCCCGTGGCTCTTCATCTATAGTCCGGGATTAATTTAGCCTCCAGTCACTGTCGTTGTCTATAACACAGTGCTTCCTGGGAGGGGAACTGACCACAAGGGTTTTAAAGGTGACTGCCAAGTCAACAACCTGTGCCCAAATGCAGTCTCTGAACTGGGACCATGTATCAATGTATAAATATTTGTCATGTTGTCCATCTCTTAAATCTGAAGAAGTGAACTTGTCCACAAAAACTCACATTCATAGGAGTTAGTCTTGGAAGTCCCACAATAGTTTTGATGATGATTACGTCATTATTTGTTTGTTTGTTTGCCTGATATTCCTCTTTCCTTTTTTGTGCCGCAGAGATAGGGAAGAGATACACTACTTTGATAGGGGGTGAAATACAATCTTACAGTAGTGCAGAACGTAATGACTATTATTTGAAGAGCCTTCTGACACTGTGGTTTAAGTTGGTGTACTGCAGCTATAACGGTACTCAAGACCTGGGGTTCAGTCCCAGGTAGCCAGATCAAGGTTCACTCAGCCTTCCAGCCTTCCCAGGTCAGTAAAAAGAATACACAACTCACCTGCATAATGTGTAGCCTGCGTAAATAAATTGCAAACTGTCCAGAAAATGCTTTAAGCACTATGGGGCGGTATATAAGCAGAACACTGTGTGTGTGTGTGTGTGTGTGTGTGTGTGTGTGTGTGTGTGTGTGTGTGTGTGTGTGTGTGTGTGTGTGTGTGTCTGTGTCTGTGTCTGTGTCTGTGTCTGTGTCTGTGTCTGTCTGTGTCTCTCTCTGTGTGTGTATGTGTGTGTGTGTGTCAGTCCGTTTGACTTTTCCAACAGATCCATAGCCTTCATTCCCACCCCAACCTGTGCTGGTGAATAGCACAGACGTTTTCAGTTCAAAGACACCAAAGAAGATGGGTGTTTCCAATGCAACGCTCCCTATTATTTATTTATTTATTTATTTATTTATTTATTTATTTATTTATTTATTTATTTATTTATTAGATATATATACCGCAGCCATCTAACCCGAAGGATACTCTGGGCAGTTTTAATGAGACTTCTGTCCAAAATGCTTGACCAGTTGGGGAAACATGGTTCAGCGTATTGGATGGCTTCTGTCAAGTTCAGACTGGACCTGGAATTGATTCACCAGCCCTCAGTGGCAGGCAAAAATAGGTTTGGAATGGGCAGAATCCTCTCATGCCTCCCCCCACACAATGGCCTTTTCACTGACACGAGTGCCTTCATTCTGGCAGAATCCTCTTGTAATGGCTGAGCTGAGATACAAGATGGCTCTTCCCTCAGAAGTGCAGAGAGAGCTAAGATAAACCATCACAAGAGCCAAAAGAAGGGTGCAGAAGGTACAGGGTGGAGGAGACGCTGCCTTATATCTGACCCAAAAGTCCTCCTGCACAGGGACATGGTTGCTATGGCAACACAAAGTTAGTCCAAGGGGAACATAGAATCTAAAGGTGTTCAACTTCTCTAGGTGTTGAGGCGTTTGACTCCAGCATATCTTCAGTTTTTCTCAGCTGGCCCACGCCCCTCTTGGGTGCTCTAGACTGCATCCTAAATTAGATTTATTCATTGTGACCCCTGAATTTTGTTGGAAATGCTTTTCCATCTTTTTCTCCCCTAACCTTTCTTTGCTTTAAGTTTTATATTCACCAAGCTCTCTCCCAGACCCTTGTTTATTATAAAGTTTTTAACAAGTTGTTTATCATTAGAGAAGTAGTCCATCTATAGAACAATAAAAACCACTGCTTGCAACATTTTGAATTTTGGTTTTCTTTTTTGTCTTCCTCTAAAAGCTATTTTCATTCTGGTGTAACTAGTTTGTATTGTGGCCTACAGGCACAGTTTGTACTTGGCCTAAATCTGATTAGTAGCCCCAGCTAGGGTGGAAACACATCAAATCATTGGATTTAGACTAATTTCTGCTCATTGTCCAACAACTGGTGCAATTTATTCCAGTTGAGACTAGCAATGTGATTTGAGCCCTCTTTGTGGCAGGGAAGAGTCAGAGGAAGAAAATAAATGCGGAGTCCTTTGACTTCCATCCCTGTTCTCCTTCAATTACTTCATGGAATCCTAGAAAATATATATAGCCATCGCCTACCCATAGGCAGAAATCCAATGAGTGGTGATTTTTACATTGACAGTTGCAAGAACTACGTCTGGGATATTCTGCAGACAAACCTGTGAAGCCATAGCCTACCCATCACACACGCACGCACACACACGCACACACACACACACACACACACACACACAGAGAGAGAGAGAGAGAGAGAGAGAGATGGATGGATCACTGATTATTGGATTTCTGCCTCAGCTTCCAATTAGCATAGTAAACAAACATCATTGGCCTTGATGGACCCATGCAATCTATAGTCATTGAGAGGGGCACGAAACACCAAAATGGCATTTCGTTTTGTTTTTCGTTTAGCTTGTTTTCATTTTTTTAAATTTCATTTGAAACATTTTTTTCATTTCATTTAAAACTTTTTTCATTTCAATTCAATTTTTTTCATTTCTTTTGAAACAATTTTTTTAAAAAAAATAAAAATTGTTGTGCTCATTTTGTTTTCTTTTTTATCTATTTTTGACACTTCTTAAGTGGTGTGCAGGGCCATGCCAGCTGCCCCCCCAAGTGCCGATCAGCTGGCGCATGGGGCTGCAGTGCCAAAAAAAAAAAAAAAGATCTAAAAGTCTTAGCTTTCCCCCACCCAACTGGGTGCATTAAGGGGAATGGCACGGGCTTTTAAAACATTTTTTGCCGCCAAAGTAAGCACCGATAAGCTGCTGCATGGCAAAAAGAGGTTTTAAAAGTCCACACTTTTCCCCCACCCCAACGCACCCAATTGGGGGGAAGCATGGCCTTGTAAAACTTTCAAAACTTTTTTTTTGCCACCAAATGATCGGCAAAAAACTTCACAATTCTGTGACTCTAAGAAAAAAAATCAGAGCAGCTTTTAACTTTTTTTATATTAAGACAGATGTGGAGAGAAACCTCCTAGCTAGTTCACAGTTTTTATGCCAGCTCTTCATTATGCCAGCGTTCAACAGCAGCAAAACAGTCAGTTCTTGCAAATCAGTTCTCCTTAATGGCCTGAAAAGGTTCCACCAATTAGCTTAACCAGTGGGACTGAAAGATCAGATGAAACAAGACAAAAAACAGGCCTGCAATCCATTTAAGGAAGTGGGTAAGGCCAAAGTGCTGTCACTCACTTACACACTTTCCCAATACCCCTCTTAATTTTGTGGTTCTTGCTAACGTTTTGGGCACATCTTATCCAGCAGGCTTGCGAAAGCATGGAACTCGAGAAGTTAGAAAACCAGAAAGATGCATGACATTACTAATGCATAGCTTTGTGCAGAATATAACTTCGAGATAACTAGGAATTCCCGTATACAATTCAAGGGCTATTCCACACAATGTTTCTACAATTGCTCCTATCTCAATGAGAACCACAGGAGATGAAAAAGTTGCTGTGCTCAAGAAGACCCAACTGGAATTGCATGGAGGCTGCCGCTTATTATATGAACTTATGTCTCTCTGGGAGGTTTGCCTCACTTCTGATGAGTGGGAAGGCAGGTGATTGTTGTGTTACTGCTACGTGCCATCAAGCCACTTCGGACTTATGGCGACTCTATGCATGAGCAATTCCAAAGTAAGATAAGATAAATCTTTATTGATCCCGCATCGGAGGAAATTTAGGGTGTTTATACATGACCCCTAAGCTAAGCTGCAAATGGCTCCCAGCTCCGGAGCTTAAAAATGTTTCCCCACCAGCTCCAGAGCTAACAGAAAATTAAGTGCGACCCCGCCCACATAAGCGCGAACCAGCGCAGCTTTCAGGTACCTGCTCTTGGAGGGTAAAATTTTTTGATGCGGAGAGTGCCGGGCTCTCCTCGCTTCTTTTTGTTGTTGTTTTTTTGCCTCCCGCCCCTTTAAGAGGAACCAGGAAGTGACCGGGGCTACCAGCACCAGAGGTAAGGCTTTATTCTTTTGTCCCTTTTTAAGGCTTTTTTTTCCTCCCTCCCCTCATGCAGACAGAAGCAAGGAAGTGCGGGGTGGTGGGGAGGAAGGAAGAGCAACGAACCCCCAAGATCTCTAGTCCGAATTTAAGGGGCCAGCGGATCTTAGGGGTCGTGTGAAAAGGCCCTTACTTGTTACACAGCTCCCAATATAAAGAACAAGTAAAGATGGGTAGGTGCACAAAAAGTGTAAGGTGAGAGAGAGCAAAAAATAGCTAAAAAGAGATTCAATAAAACAAGAAACCCAATATACAAATACACTGTAAATATTTGCATATAAAAATTAAATATATATAAAAAGAAGCTGCAGTATACCCCATATGAATATGTTAAGACTGTAGAGTTGTAGAGTCTCACAGCAGTGGGAATAAAGGACCTGCGGTAGCGCTCCTTCCCACACCGGGGTATGTCTGAGTCTGCCACTGAAGGACCTACACAAAGCCTCCACTGTCTGGTGCAGTGGGTGAGAGATATTGGCCATCCTCCTCCTCTTACCCATCTCCTCCACAGAATCCAGAGGGCATCCCAAGACAGAGCTAGCCCTCCTGACCAGCATGTTCCGTCTGTTCCTGTCCCATTCAGTACTACCTGAACTCTAGCAGACTACAGCGTAGAAAATAGCTGAGGCTACCAGAGTCATAAAAATGTCCTGTCTTCAGCTCAGCTCATGCAGACTCAAGCATGTGGCTTCCTTTTAGGGAGTCAATCCAACTCATATTTGCACTCCCACTTTGCACGCTGCCTTCCCTCTTTCCCAGTGTTATTACCTTTTCCAGGAGATCCTTATGATGTACCCCAAGCAGGACAGCCTGAGTTTCAGCATTTTTGCCTCCAACGATGGGTCTTCCTTCAGCTGTTTGGTGCTTCCCAGCCCTGCCTCTTCCAGCACATGTCCACTGATAGATAGTACCCTGGCTTCCCTACTCTGCCTCCAAGTAAGCACCCACAGATGTGGTGGGGCTGGGAAGTATTGAATGCTTGTTCAGCCAATGGACAAGTTACATGAACCACCTGTTGAATTGTTTGTGCTCATCGCTATGAATCTGTGTCATACTTTAGTTCTTCTGGACTCAATATTCCCCTCATGGATAGCCTTTTCCGAGTGTGATACACACAGCCCAATTGGTGTCCAGACAGATTGCCATGGTTCAAAGATTCCTTATGAGTATCCTCACACATGTTCTGAGAACATATCTGGTAACATACTCATGCTGGTAAAAGTGGTGCTTCTGAAGAAAAAGGGGATGGATGGATGGATGGATGGATGGAATTTATATACCGCCCATCTAGCTACAAAGCTACTCTGGGTGGTTAATCCAGTGCATGTTGGGGGGGTCAATCTTTTAGATCCATAAGATTATTTGTTGCTTTCAGCGCAACTGACTACAGATAAACATGTCTTCCTCCAGAAACAACAACCACCCAATATGTGTATCTAGTTTACAATTCATAGTAAATTCCAGAATCAAGACTTTGGTCTTCTTAGGGCACTTTTACATGACCTCTATAATCCGGTGGCAACTTAAATTCTGACCAGAGATCGTGGGGGTTTGTCGCTCTTCCTGTGTTCCCACATCTGCCGGTTGAAGCAGCCCTGAGCCGCCCCGTAGTGATTCCTGTCTCTTAAAGGGGCAGTGGGGACAAAAAGACAAACAGAAGGCAAGGGAGCCCAGAATTCACAGCTTTTACAATGCGCATCAGATGATTCTTTACCTCCTGGAGGCCAGGTACTTGAAAAGTGCGCTGCGACGTGCTTAGGTGGGCGTGGTCATACTTAATTTTTTTTAAAGTCCGGAGCTGGTGAGAAAACATTTTTAAGCTCCGGATCTGGGAGCCCTTTGCCTCGGATTTTAGGGGTCGTTTAAAAGCGCCCCTAGGTGCATGTTTCATATTCTTGCTTATCCTTGCCTTTGTCAGAAGGGCAATTAAAATTGCCTCCTACTTTCCTTTGTGTTCCTCCCTTCCCCCACCTCTTAATCACTGACTAAAGTCAATTTTGAGAGAGAAAATATGTCTTTCTTAGTGATTAATTATGACTCACCAAATCTAGGAACTTTGGAGACTTTCAGCCATAATGAGGACAGCCCATTTAATCAAATCCATTGTTGAATGAAGAAGTGTTCTAGGTGAAGTCTTTGACGTATACACCCATTTGCACTATGGGCAGTTATTTCACTGACCCTTCGAAACGGCTCCCCAGTTTTCCATCAATATTTCAATGGGTAATATGATGAGGAGAGTTGTCACTCGGCTGTTAAGAACATGATTTCCACGTACAAATCTACAAAATGACCACAGAGCAGATGAGAATGAACGCTCCCCCCCGCCCTGTGCGGAGGAGGGGCGTCTTTGCCAGAAGGCCGGGCAGCTGGATAGGCTACGCAGTTTGCGCAGCCTACGCAGGGAGTGCCGCCCTATTTAAGGCACCAGCGCGCTCCCTGCAGCCTGCCCGGCCGGAAAGATAATTGCCCGGACGGCTTGACGCGGACACTCCGGAGCAGGCTGAGTTTTACGCGGGTGGGGAGGGTGGTTTGGAGCCTCGGCGAGACTCCTGTGAGCCTGCCTGTGGCTCCGAGGGTGGGGGGTGGCGGACAGGGACAGGGGAGGACGGGAACCGGGGTGTGAGCTCCCGGCGCGCGGCTCGCCGGAGCTCCGTAGGGCCGGGCGCGGCCGCGGTGGGCAACGACTGGGGGCCGTTTAAAAGCCCCGTACTTACCTGGCTGGGAGAGGGGAGGGGGAGCAGCTCCTTGGTTGGGTTTGCATCGCTGGCAGCTCATCGCTGCTAGGGGGGTGGCTGGGCAGGCTTGGCCAGCTGAATACGGCCTGGCTGCAGCACGTGGCCGCCTAGGCCTCTCAAGGGGGTGGCCATTTTGGAGGCGAGGTCCCGGCCCCCGGTCAGGACTGTAATACAGCCCCATCTAACACCCCCCCAGTTGCCCCTAGCGGGCATAGGTACCCTTATCATCCAGGGGGGCATTGTTGGGGGAGGGGGAGTGTGACCAAGGCCAAATAAGGGTGTCCACATCCCTTTCAAGCCGAAAGGCAGCCCGGCGGCCATTTTGTTTGTGGCATTGTGGATTGCTAGGCCCATCCACTATCCACGGCCATCTGGTGGGTAGGGTGGGGGCTTATCGGGGGTGACTGACCCAGCGAGCACGCCTACACTGTCAGGCATCCAGCCATCAGTATATTAGTGCCATTCATTTACAGCTTCCCGGCTTATTGTTAGTAGCGCTTCACCCATCATGCCATCCAAGAAGGCATCGGACAAGGGCAAGGGCAAGGCCCCAGCGGCCAAGCGCCCGCTCACCACACCTGACCCAGAGGGGTCATCTTCTGATGACGAGGAGTGGATACGGCTGGCCACGGCATGGCGAAAACTGTCACGCCTAGAGCACGACCATGCCAGACAAAAAGGAATGGCATCATCTTATGGGGGAGACCAGCACCCTAGGGACGCGAAGGCGCGCAGCAAAGAGGGACTCAGGCTCATGGGAGATCTCATGATGACCCGTATTTCTGCTCTCGAGGCGGTGGTGGCGGGTCCTTCCGGCCACGCCCCTTCGGATGTCTCTCACAGGTCGATGGAGGCGGTGCCAATTCAGGCGGCACCGGCAGAGGCGGGCGGTGCCCCAACCAGGGTGGCACATAACATCACGCTACCCCTGATGACAGAGGACCACCCGCAGCAGGCTTTGGACCTATCTCTCTCGGCGATGCCCCTGGACAGACCGGCATCCTCGACCGTGCAGCACCCTGCACCGGGTGAGTATGGTTCTGCTGCACCACATACATCTACACCTGTCACCTGGCCCTGGTTGGCTAACCCGGGGGAGTCGCATGCTCAGGTGGAATCTGCCTTTCCAGGGCGCCCCCTATTGAGGGAACCAAGTCCGCGGGGGGGGGGTGTTCGTACCCCTCAGATGTCTGAGTCAGCAGCACAAACGGAACCCCTAGCATCTACCACCCCTGACCCGTCGCGGGGAACCGCGCCAGGCGCGCCCTCTGCAAGCGCGGCAATATCCGATGCAGGCCACCCCTCCGAATCCCCTCCTGACACCTATGGGACCCATGATTTACCTGAGGGTGATGAATCAATGCCACTGGGTGACCACCTTTCAGAGGCCATGGTAGCGAGAATTACTGCGGGCAAGTACATGGAAATTTTCGATTTATTAAATAGGGAAATTGATCCTAAAGAATTGGAGCATCTCAACGATAAAGAGAAGGAATGGATCCACAAACGTAAGCCGGAATGCTCCTGGAATAATTGGTTGAACGCATTTGTGATCTTTGCAGGTATATACACAGAAGCCCATCCAAAAAAGGCCTCCGCACTCTTCCATTACTTAGACTTAATTATTCGGGCCCGCAGTGATTTTCCAAACATGGCTTGGTTAATCTACGACAAGGGCTTTCATCGCAGAATAGCTAAGGACCCCAGCTTACGCTGGGACCGCCCACATAATTATCTGTGGCTTAGGGCGATGAGCGCTAGGACCAACGAGCGATTTGACAGTGGCCACCCGGTTCTCCGCTCTGGTGCCTTCTCTAGTTCCCGCCCTGGAGCGGGCCAGCCGGTTAAACCCCGGCTGGTCTGCTTCGACTTCAACAGCCGGGGATCTTGTGGCCGCCGTCAATGTAAATTTAGGCACATTTGCTCCACTTGCGGAGCCAACCACCCGGCCTCCACATGCTCACGTGGCCGGCCGGGGGGAGAGGGGGGAAAAGAGTCCGGACCAAAGCGTAACCCCCCTGGCTTCAATCAGCCTCCCAAGGGGACCTAGTCCGATCAAGGTCCCCGTTCTGCAGGCATGGCTACGTAGCTACCCTGACCAACAAGAGGCTCGTTATCTTTTGGAAGGTTTCATGTACGGCTTCCGCATCCCATCATTCGGCGAACGGATCCCATATATGGCCAATAATTTGAAGTCCTTATCTGGCATGGAACACATTGTTAGGGGCAAGATTGCAGCTGAGATTGCGGCCGGGCGGATAGCTGGCCCGTTCGAGCACCCACCAACCCCCTGTTATCGGGTATCCCCGTTGGGGGTGGTCCCCAAGAAGACGCCGGGAGAGTTTCGCCTTATCCATCATTTATCATACCCGGCCAGGGCCTCGGTCAATGATGGAATACCGCAGGAATTGGCTAGCGTCCGATACACCTCCTTTGACGCAGCTGTGCGCATGGTGCACAGCTGTGGCATAGGGGCTGAGATTGGGAAATGCGACGTAAAATCAGCATTTCGATTGCTGCCGGTACATCCGGAGGACTGCGAACTCCTCGGCTTCGCTTTTGAGGGTCTCTACTACATGGACAGGGCCATGCCGTTTGGGTGCTCTATTTCCTGTTCGGCATTTGAGCGCTTTCCTTAGCTCATTTTTAGAATGGGTGGTCAGGCAGCAATCTCACAACTCCCATATTGTCCATTATTTGGATGATTTTCTCTTTGCGGGCATCGCAGGTACTGGCCAGTGTGCTAACCTTATGGCTACATTCAAAGACATGGCCAGTGACTTAGGCTTGCCTCTTGCTGAGGATAAGACGGAGGGACCGGCCACTGTGCTGACATTTCTGGGCATTGAACTCGATACCATCAATCAGGCTTGCCGCTTGCCGGCCCAGAAGCTGGATGACCTGCGGGCAAGGCTCATGGCTATGAAAGCCCGCAGGAAGGCTACACTCCGGGAGCTGCAACAACTTATCGGGCATCTTAACTTTGCCTGCCGGGTTATTGCCCCCGGCCGCCCGTTCCTGCGCCGACTATGTGATAGCATTGCCGGGCTTCGTAGCCCGCATCACAGGCGCTGTATATCGTCAGAAATCAAGCAAGATCTGCAGTTGTGGCTGGATTTTTTGTCTAGCTTTAACGGCATCTGTTTCTGGCGGAATGAGGCCCTCGAGGGAGCTCTATATAAGTTACAGACTGACGCTTCCGGAGCATGGGGATTTGGCATGTATTTCCAAGGCCGGTGGTGTGCGGGGTTGTGGCCCCGGGAGTGGCAGCACAGTGGACTTACACGGGACCTCACATTCCTCGAACTATTTCCCATTGTGGGAGCTGTATTTTTATGGGCGGACCTATGGTCAGATTCGGCTGTAAAGTTCCAATGTGATAATTTGGCAGTAGTACACGTCGTCAACAATTTGACTTCAAAATCGAAAAGAGTAATGCGATTGGTGAGGGCCCTTACTCTTAGGTGCCTCCAGTATAACATTGTGTTCCGTGCTTGCCATGTGCCGGGGATTCGGAATGACCTAGCTGACGCTCTGTCCCGCCAACCGATGGAGCGGTTCAGAGCGTTAGCACCCTCTGCTTGGAAGGACCCCGACCAACTCCCATCGGAGGTATGGAGCCTTGGCGAATAGAAGCCAACCGGGCCATGGGACTGGCACTGGCACCCGGCACGAGGCGCGCATATTCTGCTGCCTGTGCTGAGTATGCCCGCTTTTGCACCAGGGAGGGAGTTCCCCGATTATGGCCTGCTTCGGCTGACCAGCTGGTGCAGTTTGCAGTACACCTACATTTTCATGGACTGGCACCATGGACCATTCAAGGCAAATTGTCTGCGCTGTATTATTACGCGAAGGCTCAGGGTTTTCCCATCCCTGAATGTCAATTCAGGATTGCAAAAATGATTGAGGGATGGTCTCGGGAGAGGGGTAAGCCGAACGATTCGAGGATGCCTATTTCACCCAACATGTTGTGCCGCTTGGCGGATACATGGGTTAAGGTATGTGTAGATAGTTTTGAAGTTGCGTTATTCCACGCGGCCGCATTAGTGGCCTTTTTTGCCGCTCTGCGTGTCAGCGAGCTGTTGGCCAGTTCAAAAACGGATGATTCAGAGGCAGCGTTGTTGTGGTCTGACTTGGTGCTTGACGCTGACCACATCACACTCCACATACGCAAATCAAAAACCGATCAGCGGGGCAGAGGCACCTTGATACACCTACGTAGGTGTTCGGTGGAGCAAATCTGCCCCGTCATAGCTTTGCAACATTATGCCCGGCTGATAGACAATCACCGGGGATACCTATTCCAGCATATAGATGGGTCACCTCTGACGCGCTACCAATTTTGGCGGATTTCACTCAGGGCCTTACAGCTCGCTGGCATCCATGGGTGGCACTTTGGCACACACTCCTTTAGGATTGGCGCAGCCTCGACGGCTGCAGCCATTGGCATGGATTCGGCAGGCATACAATGACTCGGCCGCTGGAAGTCTAATTGTTTTAAGTCATATGTTCGCCCGTTAATGGACCGGTAAAACCGGCCCAGTTGTTTGTGTTTGTTGTTACAGGTCCGACTGTTGCATCCCGTCGGCAAATTGTGATTTACGGGCATAGCTATATTTACTGGGCTGCCAAGTATGCCACACGATCTGGACGTGGCCGCGATCTCGGCCTGGGACAATGGGCAGAGTTGGTTTGGAGGGGAAGACGGGGGATGTCCTGGAATGCATTTTTAACCATGGCTCTATCGGATCCCCTTGACCCTCCTCCTGCCATTGTGGTTATTCATTTGGGTGGAAACGACTTGACCCGAATGTCGGGCAAATCCTTGATCCTTAAGGTAATCGATGATCTCAGAGTCTTCAAGAGTTATCGCCCTGGGACCAGGATCTTGTGGTCGGCGATTATTCCACGTCTGCAGTGGGGTCCGTACCATCACCCCCAACAAATGCACAAATCCCGTAAGGGAGTTAACAGGGAAATTGCCCGGGTGGTCAAGTTAGAGATGGGTAATGTAATCTGGCATCCCAACATTACGGCTCGAGATCATAGTTTATATCGCCCAGATGGCATCCATCTTTCTGATTTGGGCCTGGAAATATTCCTGCAGGACATTAAGGAGGGCCTGCCTGCCGAGGTTGTCGGCTGGTTGGGGTGAGAGACTGCAGTGCGTCTCTCTGTGGCGGGTAGCACAAATAAAATTATAACGGCCCGGCCCCATTATTTAATTAAGAAATTAAGGGTCCCGGCAGTCCTCAATTAAAGTAGACTAGGGTTTAGGTAGGTGTAAATTAATAACAAACCATTGTTAACTTTGAGGGCTGCCAACGTGTAATTAAACCTAATAGGCCAGGCAAAACCCTGGCGAATGGGGACCGAGATAAAAGTATACGCCTGAGACTAAGATTGCGCTACCACACAGGTCCTCCTGGAGTTAAATTGTGTTATGTTGATAGTTCAAAGTTGGTTCCTGTGTTCAATAAAATGTGGCCCATGTTAAACCAACTTAAACTGTGTTGCCTCGTTATTATGGCCTTGAATGGCAAAGACCTGCTCTACATCATTTTTAAAAAATCAGACCAGACGTGACTCCCTTGTTCTGGGCTTGATCAAAATGGATATTAAGTGGGCCTGAAACAGAAGCAGGCATCTAGACAAAGGCAAACACAAAAGCAAGGTCAACAGTTGGGGTTGAAGTTGCACAGTCTTATTACAGAGCAAGGGAAGTCAATGAGGGTGACTGAGAGACAAGAAGTGTACGGCTAAAGCATGCCAAGGGCAGACAACAAGCAAGCAAGGGTTGTTCTTGGGTTAAGTCAAACAGAGTCCAAATTCAGACCCTGGCAGGTCATGACAAGAGCCCAGGAAGGTCTCAAATGGTTCAGAATCAGATGCAGACACTTTCTCGGGGAGAAAGGTGGCATTAAAATAAAGATTATTATTATTATTATTATTATTATTATTATTATTATTATTATTATTATCATCATCATCATCATCATCATCATCATCATCATCATCATCATCATCATCATCATCATCATCATAGAATCATAGAATCATAGAATCATAGAGTTGGAAGAGACCTCAAGGGCCATCTAGTCCAACCCCCTGCCATGCAGGAACCCCCATCACAATATTTCCAACAGATGGCCATCCAGCCTCTGCTTAAAAACCTCCAAAGAAGGAGACTCAACCACCCTCCGCGGCAGCATATTCCACTGCCGAATAGCTCTAACTGTCATGAAGTTCTTCCTAATGTTCAAATGGAATCTCTTTTCCTGTAGTTTGAAACCATTGCCCCGAGTCCTAGTCTCTGAAGCCATGGAAAACAAACCTGTTCCCTCTTCAATATGACATCATCATCCATCATCATCATCATCATCATCATCATCATCCAACCTGTACCATTGAGCTGCTTGGGCTGTTGACATTGGAGTGGCCAATCTTCCTGGAACAAGACCCTCCCCTTCTGCTCCCAAGAAGCTTTCCCATGTAAGCTCAACACTTTGCCTTGTAGTTCCCAAGATGGCCTCTTGCCTTTGTTCTCATGGTCAATCTTCCTCTTTTGGTTCTGCTGTCTCTGTTCACTGTCTATGGTCTGTGGAGCCATGGAGGGGAAGTTGTTGATTTCTCCCTTTCCCCAACTCAAGGTGATCATACACATGCTTGCTGGAAGACTTCTCCAGCAGAGCACGACTTTGGTTCTTTACATCCCCATGAGATTTGGTTGAGAGGCTGCTTGTGAATCTGAAGAATTACTGAGAAGCTCTTTCCCCAAGAACAGTGGTTCTCAACCTTGGGTTAACCCAGGTGCTCTTGGACTGCAATTCCCAGAAGCCTTTACCACCACCTGTGCTGGCTGAGATTTCTGGGAGTTGCAGTCCAAGAAGACCTGGGTTTCCCATGGTTGGCAACCACTGCTCTAAAATGAAACAAGGGAGCTGTTCTTGACTGTACTGTTCCTTATATCCATCATATCAGTTCAGCCAAGAACTGGTTTTTGGTTAAGTGACAAAAACAACAAATAAAAAGTTGTGCACCTTGAATAGAACATTGCTGTTGTGATCCAGTCTAAGTGCTATTCCCGAGCGATCAGGGAGGACAGGTCATCTTATTTCTCCCTGAGAATTGGTGAGGCCTCGAACCGCCAGGCAGAGCTCTTCCGGGTGGTCCGAGACCTCACCAATCCTAGTCTGGATAGGCCTCCTCCTACTGATTTCAGTAGCGAGAATTTCACAGTCCACTTTCGATCTAAAATTCAGGCCATCCGAGCCGGCTTTGAATCCGGTTGCACTAGCCCTTCCCCACCATCCCCAGCTGCTGTGCCACCTTCTTCTTCCCGGCTGGATGAGTTTGGGCCTGTTTCCTCGTTGGAGGCCTCCAGGGCGATTGCTCATTGGTGGCCCGCGTCCACCCCCTTCGACCCTTGCCCGGCCTGGTTGATAAAAGCTACCAGCGGGAGTATGCCAGAATGGGCATCTGTCATTGCCACCGCCTCCTTCAGCGAGGGGGTCCCCCCCCGTGCTTGAAGGAGACGGTGGTTAAGCCCATTCTTAAAAAACCTGGCTTGGCGACGGACCAATTGGCCAACCACCGTCCGATCACCAACGTCCCGTTTATGGGCAAGGTCATCGAGAGGGTGGCCGCGGTCCGGATCCAGTCCTACCTGGAGGAACAGCAGTGCCTTGATCCGTGCCAATCCGGGTTCAGGCCCAGCCGGGGGACGGAGACAGCTTTGGTCGCACTGCAAGATGACCTAATCTGGGCGGCTGACAGGGGTTGCTCTACCCTGTTGGTCCTCCTGGATTTGTCAGCGGCCTTTGATACCGTCAACCACGGTATCTTACTGGATTGGCTCTCTGAGGTGGGAATCAGAGGCACTGCTCGCAGTTGGCTCCGGTCCTTCCTGGAGGGCCATCCCCAGTATGTGCAGCATTGGGGGGGGGAGTTATCAGCCCCGTGGATACTCCCTTGTGGAGTCCCGCAGGGGTTGTCTCTGTCCCCCATGTTGTTTAACATCTATGTGAGGCTGCTGGCTGGAGTCATTAGGAGATTTGGGGTCTGCTGTCATCAGTACGCTGATGACACGCAGCTCTATCTCTCCTTTTCCACCTCTGCAGTGGAAGCTGTTCTGACTCTCGACAGGTGCCTGGATGCGGTATTGACATGGACCAGGGCCAACAGGCTTAGGCTCACCCCCGAGAAGACGGAGGTTATGTTCTTTGGGAGCTCGCCATCTGGGTATGGAGGCCCTCTCCCCTGTTTGGGGGGAGTTCCCCTCCATCCTGCGGATAGGGTGCGGAATCTGGGCGTGGTTCTGGACCCGGCGCTCACCATGGATGCCCAGGTGGCCGCCGTGACCAGATCTGCATTTTACCATCTTCGCCAAATTGCCCAGATTCGCCCATACCTGGATGGTGACTCTCTGAGAACAGCGCTGGTGATCTCGCGGTTGGACTATTGCAACGCCCTCTACATGGGGTTGCCCTTGACTCTCATCCGGCGATTGCAGCGGGTGCAAAATGCGGCAGCCAGGCTGGTGGCGGGTGTGCGTCGCTACGACCACATCACCCCAGTTGTGGCTCGCCTGCATTGGTTACCCGTTGCATCCCGGATTAGATTCAAGGTCTTGGTTTTAACTTATAAAACCCTCCATGGCTTGGGCCCGGACTACCTGTCAGAGCGGATCGCCCAGCGATCAACCTTGGCCCAACCAGTTCGGCAGTCGCGAGCGCACTCGCTTCGGGTCGCCACTCCCCGTGAAGCCCGTAGGACATCTACACGTAACCGGGCTTTCTCAGTGGTGGCCCCCTCCCTCTGGAACACTCTCCCAAGCGAAGTGCGCTCTGCAGAGTCCCTGCAGGCCTTCCGTAAAGCTTTAAAGACTCTGCTGTTTCTGGAGGCCTTTGGCGACCTGTTGTAGATTTTTTTTTTCCCCGCCGCTCATATCCTGTACCCTAGGATAGTCCCCCCTTGGGAACTGTATGTACCGTCAGGGCGCTAATGGCGGTTAGAAAAGCTTGTCTTTGTTCTATTTTGATGTCTGATTTTATTGTGTTGTTCCTATTCATTACTGTAAGCCGCCCAGAGTTCCTACGGGAAGATGGGCGGGGTATAAATGCAATAAATAAATAAATAAATAAACATAAGAACATAAGAACATAACAGCATAAGAAGAGGCATGCTGGATCTGGCCAAAGGCCCATCTCGTCCAGCTTCCTGTATCTCACAGTGGCCCCACCAGATGCCTCTGGGAGTGCATGAAACTAGATGTCTGTCTCCTGATACCCCTCCCCTGCATCTGGTCCTTGAAGTACCCCAGTTTTAAGCCTGCAGATAACACACATCTCCATCATGGCTTATCACCTGTGATGGACTTTTCCTCCAGGAATCTGTCCAATCCCCTTTGGAAGGCATCCAGGCTAGAAACCATCACCACATCCCGTGGCAGGGAGTTCCACAGACTAACAACTCGCTGGGTGAAAAAAAAATTTCTTTTGTCTGTTCTTACTATCCCAGCCCTCAATTTGAGTGTATATCCCCTTAGTTCTGGTATTTTGTGAGAGGGAGAAGATTGTCCCTCTATCCACTTTACTCATGCCCTGCATTATTTTGTACATCTCAATCATGTCCCCCCTCAGGCGCCTTTTTTTCCAGACTAAAGAGCCCCAAATGTTTTAGCCTTTCCTCATAAGGGAGGTCCCCCAGCCTAGTAATCATTTTAGTCGCTCTCTTCTGCACCTTTTCCAGTTCCACTATGTCTTTCTTGAGATGTGGTGACCAGAATTGTAGAGAAGCTGATGCTCAGAGGGACAGCCTCTATTTAAAAAAAGATAATGAAAATGGCGTGAGTGAGAGACATAAAGAGAGATGGAGTAAGGATGATAATAGCAAGGCAGATTATTTTAAGATATATTTCTAAATGTGGGGTCCTAGACAACTAATTGTATTCTTTTTAAAAATGTTCTGCTTGCAGGTGCTGAGAATAAGCAAATGTATGTGTTTGTTTTTTAAATCCTGGCTTCTTCACCCTTGGCGAGTAGTGTAAATGTTGTTTTGAGTTATAGGCAAAGTTCCTAATAATGAGGCTGGCGAAGAAGTCTTTCAATAATGCATAGCCTTCCACCGCTGCAGGAAAAGCACCAGTGCTCCACAGAAGGGGGTCATACTGTGGGCATCTCCACCTCCAAATTTCCCAGCAGACATTTTGCAATTGTTACAGAGATGGTCAGAGCAGGTGGATCTGTTCAACCAAGAGAGAAAAAGCCCCATTATCCACTTGTTTACAATAATTTAAAAATATATTCCCAGTGTAATTCCGCCAGTGATCTAAAGATTTGTAACATTCATTGTCTGCATCGTGGCAGCTGTTTGAGGGGCCGATTAGGGTCTCCTGGGTCATAAGAGTGGTCTCTCCACCTCTTGAGGAGCACGGGTGGATTTTCTTCCCTGCAGATCACTTGTGGGCTGGGGTGTTGGCAAAAGTGACACAGATAAGGCTCTCGGGGCCATGAGTCTAGCCATGACAGGATGTGGCTTTAAGGGGGGTGAAGCAGGACTGTTGAGTGGACACCATGGATTGGATGGAAGGCATGCGAAGCCAAGGAACTACCACTGCTGCCAGAGAAGTTGATGGCTGGATAGGGGACAGGATGCCACTAGAGACCCCATGATCCCCTGCCTACAGGAATGAATGTATGTATGTATGAATGAATGAATGTCAACCTGCAGAGTTAGAAGATACCCTCTAGATCAGGTGTAGTGAACCTTCAGCACTCCAGATGTTTTGGACTACACCTCCAGAATTCCGAGCCTAGATTGCACTCCAGTTGTGGTCCAAAACATCTGGAGTGCTGAAGGTTCACCACCACTGCTATAGATCATCAAGTCCAGACCCTATCAAGTGGCCCCACAGTCAGATAGCTAAATCCACTGAGCTATCCAACCATTCCAGAAGGTCAGTCTCTGGCTCCTCCCTACACGGCTAAGTCCAGAAAGAGTTCAGCCACACCTCTCAAGAGTATTGCCACACCTTCAAGACAATGGCTGCCAACTGGGGTTATGGAGGCATACTGGGGCCAGGAGCCCTTGCCACTTACCTCCAGAGACATCTGATATCATGTGTACAATACTCTTGTCATGGCACCCTTTGCCTGGCACACCTGCCAGATGGTCCTAGAACTGGTAGTCTGCTCCTCCCAGTAAAAGACTTTTGAGGAGTACTGCCCCTCCTAACTTACTAATAGCAACCCAAATAGTGTGTTCAAGGTAATTGAGGTACTTAAGGTTTTACTGGTTCCATTCCTGCAGTGGGCTTCCATGGCTGAGCAGATATTTGAATTCAGGCTTCCTGTGTCCTAGGGCTCTATCGCCTTCAGGCTGTCAGTGCTATTTTCTTTATTTTCTTTTTTTCATTTTTTATCATAGCACCGACCAGCTCATCCTGGGGCTGCTTGGTGTTTATTTATTTATTTTTTAAAAATGTCCCTTTCCCCAGCCCTGAGCAACTGGCCTTCGGGCTGTCAGTGCTGGTTTTTTTATTGTTATTATTGATTTTTTTCCCTAGCGCCACCTGCTGGTCCTGGGGCTGGTTGGTGCTTTTTTTAAAAAAAAAAATCTTGTACTTGGGAACTGAGATCCCACATCTTCAGCCATGTGACCAAGAAAAAAAAGCCGGATTTTTCACAACATCTGGATCTTCCCCCAGGTGAGATGGTGGCCCTAGTCAGACATTCTATCCACTAGACTACATTGGGTGAATGTTTGCTAGTAGTACACAGAATTCAGCAGTGGTAAATTACCTTGAAAACCCCAATGATTAAACAATCCAAAATAAAACAAAAGATAGTGCTGGAAGATGAGATTCGCCGGTCAAAAAGCACCCAATCAGCTACTGATGAAGAACAAAGAACAAGTACGTCTGTTGCTAATAAAATAACTAGACTGAATCTGAAAAGCTGTCCAGTGCACTTAGATTAAAAAAAACTCTAATGCTGCATAACACATATAATTGGGACATTAGATGTGAGAAGTATGAATCAATGAGAACTCAAAACCTAAAGCCACTGCCACCTTACAATGTCAGAAATTAGAACATAAGTAACAGCCTTGCTGGAACAGGCCACAGCCCATTCAGTCCACCATTCTGTCTCACACAGCGGCTCACCATTTGCTTCAGGGTATTCCCAAGCAGATGTCTTCACCTGCTTACAATTCCCTGCAAATGGCATTGAGAGATATCCTGCCTATCTCTCCAACCTGGAGGTTGTCTTTAGACATCCATAATGATAACCATTGATACCCTTGTTCTCCATGAACTTGTCTAATCCTTTCTTAAAGCTGTCAAGGCTGACAGCTGTCACCACTTCTTCTGGCAGGGAGTTCCAGAGACCAGTGATCCTCTGTGTGAAAAAGTACTTTATCTTATTTGTTTGTTTATACCAGGGGTCCCCAAAGTTTTCAAACAGCGGGCCGGTCCACCACCACCCAGACACCACTGGGGGCCGGATCACAGTCCAAAAGCAGCTGCGGAGGCTTGCTTGCTCACAAAACAGGGGGTAGGTGGGGGGTGCAATTGGTCCCAGGGGCCGGATTCAGGACCTTGGGGGGCCGCATCCGGCTCCGGGGCCTTAGGTTGAGGACCCCTGGTTTAAACATTGCACTACTTGGGATGAGTGAACTAAAGGGAATTGTTGACTCAGGGCATTTATACACGACCCCTAAGCTGCGCTGCAAATGGCTCCCAGCTCTGGAGCTTAGAAATGTTTTCCCACCAGCTCCGGAGTATGGAGACAATTAAGTGCGACCCCGCCCACTTTAGCGCGACCCAGCGCACTTTCCTTGTACCTTCTCTTTGGAGGTGATAAAAAATTAGATGCGGATAAGAGTGCCGGGCTCTCCTGGCTTGTCTGTTGTTTTTTTGCCTCCCGCCCCTTTAAGAGCTCCTTGAGACGGAACCAGGAAGTAACGGGGCTCGTGGCAAGTTCGACCGGCACCGGCAGGTTAGTAAAGGCTTCTTTTGTCCTTTTTTTGCCCCCCCTCACACCGACAGGAGCAGGAAGTGCTGAGGGGTGGGGACGCAGGAACAGAAACGAACCCCCAAGATCTCTGGTCCGAATTTAAGGGACCAGCGGATCTTAGGGGTCATGTGAAAAGGCCCTCAGTGGGGTAGGATATTTTCAATCAAATAATTCCAATATGCCCACTTCCTATTATCCAGTAGATTGCGACCCTTCTCACTGATCCTTGTGGTGCGGTAGTTAAAATGCAGTACTGCAGCTGTAACTGTGCTCACAACCCGGGGTTCAGTTCCAGGTACCTGGCTCAAAGTTCACTCAGCATTCCAACCTTCTCAGCTTGGTAAAAGGAGTACCCAGCTTGCTGGGGGGAGGGGAATGTGTAGCCTGCATAAATTACTTGTAAACTGCCCAGAGGGTGCTTCAAGAGCTGTGGAACGGTATATAAGCAGCCTAGTTTGCTTTTGCTTTGCTTCCACTCTTTCAATATTTGGCCTCTGGAGTACAGGTATTTTGCTGATCATTTGGACTCCTTGCATGCTAAACAAGAATCTCACAGGCTTACGTTCAGTCTCGTTCCGGTGGGTGCATCCCCCAGAACCAAGGGTCTAATTCCATGGCTTTATGGAGCAGGAGAAGGTGTCATCAAAGTGTCTCCATCTGCAGCTTCCTCTTCCAGAGACCCAATGAAGCAGCCCCCCCCCCAAAAAAAACATGATGCTATTATGTGCCAGAGAAAAGCTGTTTAGGCCCACGTGAGACATTAAAAAAAACAACCTAAGAGGCAGTGACAAAGTACCGCAGGCATCGGAGGCGCAAGGTGTTGCTGTTGATGTGCCATGTAATGGGGCTGTAACTTAATTTACCGTGAGCCTTCATCTTGAGTGCAAGGGAGGGGGTTGAGGATCCATTATCCTTTTCAGCACTCTCCTCCCTCGGTAGGGCAGATGTATGTGATGGTGGCGCAGAGATGAAGCAAAGGCATTTATTACCGAGGCTTGTGCCGAAGACGAAGGCAGCGCGCCGCTCCAGGTGTGACCGTCGGCAAAACCGCTCCACGCAGAGCCGGGATAATGCAATATTAAAGCAAGAACAATCTGTGCTGTCAACGGAGATGGGCAAGTCGTCGGTCCTCGCTTCCCTCCGAGAGGGGCTGTGGCTTCCTCTTGGTTCGACTCTCCGGGATGAGTCAGATGGAAAACTAATCAGAGCGAGATGGACAGTTTAAGTGTGGCTGCTGTTCCCACCCACCCACCCAATCACTCTATGCCCCCACCACCACCAGCAGCACACACAAAGGTAAATAAATAATCATCGCGTGAAGAGATGGGCACGGACCAGAAAAATAACAAATCGGAGTAGTTCGAACCACCCCCAAACCTTGGGGAAATGAAGCCATTCACAATTTGTTTTTTTTCCTTCTCATTTGTGCCTAGGAGGAGTGGAACATAATGCTTCCACCCAGCCTGGCTGCCCCCTTCCCACTAACCCCCTTTTTCCCTTATCTGGTCCTGCTGCCCCTTTGTCCTCCTAGGCCAGTGTTGGCGAACCTATGGCATGGGTGCCAAAGGTGGCACTCGGAGCCCTTTCTGTGGGCACCCAACATTGCCTGTGGGAGTGCACAAGACTAGAGCTCTGTCTCCTGAGACCACTCCCCTGCATCTGGCCCTTGAAGTACCCTGGGTTTAAGCCTGGAGATCATAGAATCATAGAATCATAGAGCTGGAAGAGACCTCAAGGACTATCTAGTCCAACCCCCTGCCATGCAGGAACCCCCATCACAATATTTTCGACAGATGGCCATCCAGTCTCTGCTTAAAAACCTCCAAGGAAGGAGACTCCACCACCCTGTGTGGCACCATATTCCACTGCCAGCCAAACAGCTCTAACTGTCATGAAGTTCTTCCTAATGTTTAAATGGAATCTCTTTTCCTGTAGTTTGAAACCGTTGCCCCGAGTCCTAGTCTCTGAAGCCATGGAAAACAAACCATATTATGTGTTGTACCTGTTTTTAAATCTATGTGAAATGTTTTAAATGAGTTTTATAAGGGGGCAATGACAATAAAGATTCCTATTCCTATTCCTATTCCCTCTTCAATATGACATCCTTTCAAATATTTAAACATAGCTATCATATCCCCTCTCAGTCTTCTTTTAGAGAGGCTAAACATTCCCAGTTCCCTAAGCCATTCCTCATAACACATTACACATCTTCATCATGGTTTTTAACCTGTGATGGACTTTTCCTCCAGAAATCTGTCCAATCCCCTTTTGAAGGCATCCAGGCCAGACGCCAACACCACCTCCTGTGGCAGGGAGTTCCACAGGCTAACAGTGGGGAATCGAACTCCCAACTTCTGGTCCTGCAGCTAGAGACCCAAACCTCTGAGCTATCCAGCTGGCTCACGTAGCTAAAGTCACCTTAGTTCTCTCCCCATCCTCGGCAAGAGCATCATGGAAAACCCATAACCTCAAAGGCTACTGATAATGCCTGGCTGTGGCCTGGTCACATGGGGCCTGCCTTCCACATCATTCTTGGGTGCTAACACAGGCTGGAGCCACATGCTTTATTTTTATTTATTTTATTTTATTTTGAGTATTTTTTTTACCCTACCTTTCTCCTTGGAAAAGGACCCAAGGTGGTTTACAGTAATGAGGGACAATATACAGTCCAGCACAATTAAGACATGTTCAAGCTTGAGAACAGGGAACTGAGGGAAATCTTAAGCATTAAAAATCAACATTAAAGATACATGAGAACACAAGCAGTCAGGCCGTGGTCACACCTAGGTTTCGATCCTGATCTTCTGAAGGTCTGGCTTTTCCTCTTCGTCCCATCACGTGATTTAATATGTGGGACAAGAGTTCTCACATCAAAAGCTGTTTTTAATTTTATTTTAAAGTGCAGTTCAGCCCCCCCTTGGCCAGCAGGTGGTGCTAGCATTTGAAAAACAACGGACCACTTGGCTGGGGGAAATTAAAACCTGTAGGACTGGATAGAGCTTTCTGTTTCTCCGAAGGTGAAAAGCAATTTAAAAAAACATAGCCCATCGGCCCCAGGAACAGCTGGTCGGTGCTATGAAAAAAGAAAGAAAAAGAAACCCGGATCATCTGCATGGTCCCACGGCATCTCCCTCCTTAAAAGCTGGATTTTCAAAGCGAGGCAAAAATTTCCCTACCTCTTGGGTGAGTCACAGAAACCTCGCTTAAGGGAGCATTACCGGGTTTTCTTTTTTCTTTTTCTTCAAAAAGAAGTCGTCCGCGTCTTCTTTTGTGGAGGGTATTGTCCCTCCCCATTTTATTGGTATTTGTTGCCTTCGTTGTTTTTTCTTTTCTGTTGTTCTGTTTTAACTGTTAACCGCCCAGAGTTCCGAGAGATGGGTGGTATATAAACGTAACAAATAAATAAATAAAAAATAAACTACTTAGTGGTCTTGTTCCCTCCAGAGTGACATCACCTGTGGGACATGAAGATTATTCAAAACATTTCTCATTGTCACTGATTTTCAAAGTTTAATCATGCCAGCCATTCTTACCCACGCTTCCCATCAAGATTTCTTGGCTTCTTATGGAGACAAGACCATCCATTTCATTTTCTAGAGCTGTGTTATTTGTCTTCTGCCTGTTGTTTTTCTACAAGAAACTGCTGGGTGATGAAAAGCTGAGTTTCATTTCTGGGACATGTCGTGCAGGAGACAAGCCATTTTGCACTGGAATCGTAATAATTCTGCACAGAATACTCTTTCTTCGGGGAGAAGAGACCACCTAAAAGATCCAAGAAATTCTGCAAGATTTTCCATTGTGGGGGTGGGGGTTGGGGTGGGGGGTTGTCACCAAGAGAAATCTCGCTATGAAAAGAAAGCAGGGATTTTTTCCCCTCTGAGTTTGTCATCAAGAATGAGAAATTTCAAGATCCGCAGCCTAACTTTGTTCATTTCCCTTTATGTTCTTCATGCTTGAAATTGTCTCCTAAAGACTCCATGCAGTGTTACTGCTCTTTCTTTTACCCCTACTTGAAATAAACCTAAAAACGATACAGTTGTACCCCACTCTTTCGTGGTTCATATACTGCGGTCCCGGTATATCACGGGCCTGCAATATATGAAACAAGGCCCCCTGGGGTAAGGAGGAAAGGCCTTCCCAGGCCCGTCGGAGGCCCCAAAAGTGCTTCCTCGTAAAACCGGAAGTGACTTCCGGAAAACCAGAAGTGACCTCCAGATCACTAGAAAGCACTTTGGGGGGCTTTGGGGGACTGGAAAGCCCCTTGCAGGCCCGTTTGGGGCAGCACCTGGCCTGGGGTAAGTACAAGAGCCCCCAGAGAGCCCACCCAGTCTCAATCTAACCCAGCATCAGCATATTGTGGATTTTCAATTAATGTGGGTCGGGTCGGGTCCCTAACCCCTGTGATAGGTGGGGTTTACTGTAGATGCATTTTCTCCTTTTCATCCCTTGCTAAATCTGCTTCTTTTTTCCTCTCCTTTAATACTACACCTAAATCTGAACTGTGACCTCCTTGTGGACAGGCCATGGATAACAATATAAATAATAATTGTAATTACTTCCCAACCTCTTTGAGAATCGTAGTGATAGACAGTAACCTCTAGCCTCCCATTTCATGCGGTTCAGTCCCATTTATATCTCCTTGCGTGCTTGGCTGCAAGTAAACAAAACAAAATGGGGGGTGGAAGCTGGCACAGCTTATGTCCTATTTCTTCCCATCCTTCCACCTGGGAGACAAGCCAATTTGATGCACAAAGATGATGAGTGACAGCCAGAATCGCTGGAGCAGAGACACTGTACTGGGAAAACATTGCGGACCAAAGAGGTCTCCTGTCTCCTGCATAAAGCTTATCTGGTGAGAGTCCTTTTAATGGAGTCATGCCCGTCAGTTCCTTGTGCAACTTAATAATAAACATGGGCAAACTCCCAGCGCCAACTGTGCTTAAGGACTCTGCCAAAGCCCTTGGGAAAGCAACGACAGAGATAGGGGAAACTGGGACCAAGTTTGCTTCTTGGCTGGCTCTCTGGCTGTGGAGAAACATTGGCTCGTGGCCAGGTCTGCAAAGTAGGCTAAGTAGAGATGGGCACGAAACGAGCAATTTTTTGTTTTTGTTTTTGTTTTTTGTTTCGTTACGTAACAAAATGAAAAACGAATTTTGTCTCCAAAATGAAACGAAACGAACCAAAACAACAGAAATTTTGTCGTGCGTTTCGTTTTCGTTGTGGCAAATACATTGAACTGTAATGAATGCTAACGAAACAGCAATTTTTCGTTTTTGTTTTCGTTTTTTCATTTCGTTATGTAACGAAACGAAAATGAAATTTTTTGCAAAAAAATTCACAAAAAATGAAAACGAACCGAAACGGACCCCCTACACGACAAACGACAAACGAAACACCATTTTTTTGAGTCGTGCCCATCTCTAAGGCTAAGCTCTCCTGTGATGGCCAAAGGCATTGTCTTCATCTGGTTTCTGGGCATGCATACATTGGACAGCAGGCACCATGGACACTTCCCCTAATAGCTTTCATCTGTCTCTTTTGAACTATTATTTCACATGGTGGTGCACATGCCTTCTGTGAGTTCCTTTTGGATCATTGTAATTAGGAGGATCGAGCTGCCTAGATGCCCTAAGCCAAGCATGTCCAAACTTCAGCCCTCCAGAAGTTTTGGACCGCAACTCCCACAGTCCTTTGCCATTGGAATTACAGGCTTGGAATTCTGGGAGTTGTGGTCCAAAACATCAGGAGGGCCGAAGTTTGGACATGCCTGCCCTAAGCACATCCGATCTCGCTTGATTTCGGAAGCTAAGCAGGGTCGGTCCTAGTTAGTACTTGGATGGGCGACCACCAGGGAATACCAGGTGCTGTAGGCGCCTGGAGTAGGAACTGGCAAGCCACTCCAGTACTCCTGCCAAGAAAACTCCATGGACATGGAGTCACAAAGAGTCGGTCACGAATGAAACGACACAACACACACAATTAGGAGGACCACCTTGGGTAAAGCAAGAGTTCTCAGACGGCAGCTCCCAAAAGACTTCACCAATATTTGCACCTGTTTTTAAACAAACATATTTTCCCCTTATGTGAAGCTCAGTACAGCAGTAAAGTCTAACATCTCCTACAAAGACTCAAACAACCCATTCAGTGCTGCTACTTTTATTACTTTTGTATTAGAAGGCCACAGGAGAATTTCTATGGCGTGTCATATATTTTCTGCTGCCTATATTTGAACTTACTAAGTGGTTTTAGACACGTTTTGGAACATTCTGTGCAGAAAGGCCAGATTACTGTACTCATAAACATGTTTAAACTTGCTGGTAGGTTTTCTGGATGTTGGTTCATGACAACTGGACTTCTTTTCTTCTGAGATCAAAACATTTTGCTATTCATCAAAGCAGCTTCACCAGTCTGTGGAAAGTGAGTGGCAAGATCTCCTTGCAGTGAACTATAGAGGCCTTGCCACTAGCTTTCCTCAGACTGACGAAGCTGCTTGGATGCATAGCAAAACATTTCAGTCTTACAGGAAAAGATGTCCATTTGCCAGTGTCCAGATAATCTCACATGGATGGCTGAGAATCTTCAGACTTGCTGGTTGGTTCAAGTCACATTTTTTTCCACAACAGTATGTTTTCCATAAACACCTCAAAACACCCATGAATGTGAGTAGGTGTTTTTCCCAAATCCACCTCCCACAAAAGCTTGCCAAAAAGAATTTCTTTTCTCTCATTTCACACCTGAAGACAAATCTAATCAGGATGTTCATTCCTAGTAACGCCAAGACAGATGCCTCCAGAGGCAAGGTTTACACACTGTAGCTGATGTCAGATCTCTCTTGGGAGTGGAGGAATTTATTTTCATGTTACTTTGGACAAGAACTTGCCAAATTTCAAAATTTATTCATACAGCAAACAGAAGGGACTTGAAAATAAAAGATTAAGTCCGAGAGAAATTTGAAACTGAAGCCAAAAGCTTTCTGTGTTCAACTCTTACATATCTGGGTTTCAAGCCTATATTTAATCATATTAGTGCTAAATTAAGGTTTTCCATCTTTCTACATTCATAATGTAGGCAAAATAGGTCTCTTCAGTGTGGGAATAGAAGTTTTGAATTTAGCAACTGCAAATTGAAGAATTTTTTGTATTAGATGCTTTTTGAAGAATATTCAATACAGCGGACCCTCATATAACAAATGGTTTGTATTGCCGAGCCAGGTTGAAAGAAGGAGGCGACACACATTCCGCTTGGGTTGAATAAGGGCCACAACTTTATTAACTACAGTAACGAATTTTAAATTACTTATCAATGAACAATAACTTTAGGAGGGCCTGAGCCGTAGCGCATCATCAAGATGGTAACAACAAATTGATTAGGTCCCGCTACTCCACCAATTTCCTGCGGCCCGTTGAACTGCCGCAGTGAGGATGCCAACGAGATCTTTTGGCATCAACGCTTGATTAAAGGTTGGCAGCCCTCCTAGGGTTTTGGGTTATTATTATTATTTGCTCTCTAACTAAATCCTATTGGCTTATTAATGGAAGGCTGCCGAAGACGTGAAGATGTAATTAGATTCGGGACCTAAATGGTTAACCTTTTATGCGCTACCTGCCAGTTGTGACCAGGGTTATTACCTACAACACCCACCGCCAATATGTGAATGGTGGGATGGGCGAAAAAACACCACCGCTCAAGGCCAATCAGAGAAGTGGTCAAAAATTCCCATCCGGCCCCGAAGCGACCAGCAAAGCATCACCAGCACATCATAAACAGTGGCGGGAGGGCGGGGAAACCGGCGATTGCGGAGGCAGACTGAGGGGAGCGCGCCAAGGACTTATATAGGGCGCGCTCCCCTACCGTAGGCTACGCTAATAGCGGAGCCAATAGCCGCCTCCCTCAACCGGCCAGCAAAGGTGCCCCTGCTCGGCACGAGGCCGGTCGGAGCAGCCATTGCCGAGCCAGGTTGAAAGAAGGAGGCGACACACATTCCGCTTGGGTTGAATAAGGGCCACAACTTTATTAACTACAGTAACGAATTTTAAATTACTTATCAATGAACAATAACTTTAGGAGGGCCTGAGCCGTAGCGCATCATCAAGATGGGTAACAACAAATTGATTAGGTCCCGCTACTCCACCAATTTCCTGCGGCCCGTTGAACTGCCGCAGTGAGGATGCCAACGAGATCTTTTGGCATCAACGCTTGATTAAAGGTTGGCAGCCCTCCTAGGGTTTTGGGTTATTATTATTATTTGCTCTCTAACTAAATCCTATTGGCTTATTAATGGAAGGCTGCCGAAGACGTGAAGATGTAATTAGATTCGGGACCTAAATGGTTAACCTTTTATGCGCTACCCGCCACCAAAGAGGCGCACTGCGGCTCTTTACCCCACAGCTGAACAATTCGGCCCTCAGGCCCTCCTTAAGGTTACAAATAAGGATCCAGGCCCTTGTCTGATAAATTAGCACCAGCCGGACAAATTACGGTGGTTTCCCAAGCAGGGATGTTGGAGTGCCAAAGAAAAGCTCTCGCTTCGGCCTGCACAATGCGGGCAACTAACGCAATTGGTAAGGTTAATCAGGTCCACTCTCTGAAGTAATTTATTGCAGCCAGTTATGCATGCAGTGAGGATGCCGGAGTGTTTCGGGCATCCCCCTATTCCCAGGTTCTAGGCGGTCCATAAGGTTCATCAGGTCCACTTTTAAAGTAATACATTGCAGCCAATTATGCGTATAATGAGGAAGCCGGAGTGTTTTGGGCATCCCCCTATTCCCAATTTCAAGGAAGTACGTAAGGTTCATCAGGTCCACTCGCTAAAGTAATTTATTGCAGCCAGTTGTGCGTGCAATGGGGATACCGGAGAGTTATTGGGCATCCCCCATTCCCAATATTCTGGCAGTCCACTTGATCACATTGGGGTTATTACTACTGAGGACTGTCGAGGACCTTGAACCTGTTAGAGAGATCTGCATGGTGTGTAATAGTAAATCACGCTACCCATGGTAGCACAAACCCCCGTTCAACTGGGGAATGATCACAGACGAAACAACACGAACCACTGTGCGAGTACCCTGAAATGCTCTCAGATCCACGAGGATCTTGAGAATAATGGACTTGCCCACCATGCGAGCCACCAATGGACGTGTCCGATATAACGCTCTCAGATCCACTAGGATCTTGAGAATGAGGGACTCGCCCGACTTACGAGTCAAGTCAATTCCTCCCACAATGGGTAACCACGATGCTTGGCAAGGTGGCAGGAGTCACTGAGAGCCACAGTGAGAAAGGCGTGTCAAGGCATCACCATCTTGCCCTTCCTCAGGAAACTGGCCCATTGGCCAAGGCCGAAAGCGCGGCCACATCACAGGCCGAAAGCACGGCCACGTCTCAGGCCCAAAGCGCGGCCACGTCCCAGGCCGAGAACGCAGCCACCTCCAAGGTCGAAAGCACGTCCACCTCCAAGGCCGAAAGCGCGGCCACCTCCAAGGCCGAAAGCGCGGCCACCTCCAAGGCCGAAAACGCGGCCACCTCCAAGGCCGGAAGCGCGGCCACGTCCGGGCAGGGCAGCAACTCCAAGGCCCAGTAAACAAAACTGAGGCCGTAAAGCAACGCTCGAACCCAGCTCCCGGGGGGTAAAAGCTGTAACGAAAAAGAAAAGAACAACTGGCCCGGCTTTACCGGTCCGTTAGTAAACGTACAGAAGGTTTAAGTCTCCAGATCTCCAGCGCCCAATTCGGTACTTGCCAACCCAATCGGTGCCAAAGGCAGCTGCTGTGTGAGCAGCGCCTATCAAGAGCGAATAACGCCCAAAATGCCGGCCCGACATGCCAGCAACCTGCCGTGCCCTCAGTGAAATTATCCAATATTGGCAACCTGTCAATGGCGACCCCTCTTTGCACAGAAATAGGTACCCCCGATAAATAGAAGCGAGCAGGGCAGACCAATATGACGCTAGGCCCGGGCAAATTTCGGCGCACAGAACACCTACAAAGGTGTGTCGTGCCAGCCTAACCTCGCTGGTCGATCTTCAATCTACAAATATGCAGAAAGACCAGATCCTGCTCGCGGACCATACCGGACCCACGTAATGCATAAGCAAGGCGTCGGTGTTCTGGATTGGGCTGGCAGCTCGCCAACGTATAATGCGGGGCCTCTGATGAGGACTACGAAGTCCCACAATACTGTAGCACAGTCTGCGCAAAATGGACGCCCGGGCGTCGCAACTCCATGACGAGTGAGTGCTGAACTGCTGGGGCCGACTTACCACACGAAGACACAGCCTAGGCTGAAACAAGTGCCGGAAGCAATGAGTATTCAGCGCCAGGCGGGAACGTGACTACGACGGAAGACACAGCAACCGGGGGGGCTGAGCGGAGCATGCGATGACGCAGCTACTTCAGTAGTCAGATGGCGTACCTGCAGAAACAATACTGGCAGATCCTGCTAAAACGGACACAAGAGGAGAAATGCATGTCATCATTAGCCATCATTAGTTTACGCTCCGCCCTCCACTGAGCCTCGGCCTCACTCGTAAGAAGCCCGCCCCCATAAGACATGGCCGTCCCATGCCTTTCAGCGCGCTCGCGCTCCAAACGGGATAGCTTCTTCCAAGCTGCCAAAAGACTAGGCGACTAATCACCCAATGAAGAGGACGGATGAGGAAGGGGCTGCTGACTAGGCCTTTTCTTGACAGGGGCCTTACCCTTCCCATTAGAACCTCCCTCCTTAGACGGCATAGCCGAATATAAGTGGCAAACAGGTGAAAATTAACTCAGTGGCATGGGCGTGGCACAAACCACAAACGAATTCAAGGAGGATGAGAAGGGTGGTCCTGGTATATAACAGCCAACCCAAATCGTGGCGTGTAACAGACAACGCGATTCGTGGCACCTGACTTCGTGACAGGGGACCTTGAGCAGATTCCGCTGCCTCTAGACTACAGAATTAAATCCAATACAGGTTGAAAGGGAGGAGGTTAGAGGACTAATCGGTAAACTGCAGATTGACAAGTCACCGGGCCCAGAGGCATCCGCGCAAGGTTATTAGGGAATTTTGAAAAGGTCCACAGGCACGTGGATTTAGATGAACCGATGGATATAGTCCATCTGGTTTTTCAAAAGGCTTCCGACACAGTCCCTCACCAAAGGCTGCAGATCACTTAACGGTTCCATGCAAGTTGTCTCTTAAAGCGGGGAAAGCCTCATCCAAGCGAAAATCTCACAACACCTAAGAACAAGCCTTGCTGAGAGAAAATCAGCATAGATGTAGTGCTGAGAAAGTTGCACAGCCAGGGGGATGGCAAGTGCAGTTTAATGCAACCAGATGTAAAGTAAAGCAGAATAGGGCAAAAATTCCAAAGCCCATCTATCCACTCATGGACTCTGGGTTCTCCGTGATGGATCAGGAAAGAGATCTTTGTGTGTTGGTGGACAGCTCCATGAAGGTATCTCCCCAATGTGTGGCAGCAGTGAAAACGGTCAATTCCATGCTAGGGATGATCAAAAAGGGGGACTGAAAATAAAAACAGCCAACGTTATAATGCCATTAAACCGAACAATAGCAAGGCCCCACCTGGAGTATTGTGTACAATTCTGGTCACTGCATCTCAAGAAAGACATAGTGTAACTGGAAAAGGTGCAGAAGAGAGCGACTAAAATGATTACAGAGCCGGGGCACCTCCCTTATGAGGGGCCTCTTCAGGCAGAGAAAAGCTCTCGCTTGTTGTTAGGCTGAGGAACTCCCTGCCACCGGATGTAGTGATGGCTGCTGGCTAACTAGGCCACTCATCCACCGATGAGGAGGACTCAGGTGGAGGCTGCTGGCTCGGCCTCTTCTGGGCTGGAGCCTTTCCCTTCCCCTTAGAAGTACCCTTCGTAAGTGGCATACTCATAAGCCAGGATGCCACTGATGGAAGGTCTGATCACGGCGTGATCAGATGTGCAGTTACCAAATGTGAACAAACAACAACGACCAGGGGGGCCACAGTGTAAGAATCAGGGAAATGTGCCACCACAGCAGGATGATAACCAAAGGGGAGGATGGGGGTTGATTGCACCAACCCCCAAAAAGGCCAAAGATTGGCGATCAAAATGGCCAACCTTGCCATCCCACCATGTGGATGCAAGGGCGTAGAGGCCATGCTATGGATAAGTCAAGAGGCAAAATAAAAGCACCCCAGTCCTCCCCTAACAATTCCCCACCAAGACTAGGTAGGTAAAGCCGCCTTGGGTGCCCAGTCAGAAGGATGGTAATGGATAAAAGTTCGAAGTGTGGGCCCAGGAAGCCCAGGCCACATGGTTGCCATGTGCCATATCCGAAAATGGCCGCCCAAAAGACCATACCCTGGGTAACCCAAGCTGGAATAAAATGTAAGCAAAATTATCTTGTTCTTTCTCTTTTCATCTGCTGCACAAATATACTTGACTTCCCTTCCAAGAATCTGATAGGAAGTCTTATAGATCTCTCCATAATTAGAAAGCCATAATTAGAAAGTAGTGCTGCATTTTATTAGGCTAGTAACTTCCTGCTGCTTGTGACAACCTGTGATCAAGTATTTTTATTTAATTATTTATTTTATTTATTCAACTTACATGCCGCACACTACCCAAAGGTCTCTGGGCGGCTTACAATCAAAGAATTAAAACAATTTAAAATAGTTATAAATAAAATATCAATAAATCATCAAACAGTAATAAAAACCTTATTTAAAATCATCATCCTAAAATTGTCATCAGCGGACCCACAATCTATATTGTATCAATTAAAAACCTTCTGGAACATTTGTAATTGTAAGTGTACATTCATGCAGGGGTTGAAAAGGGGTGCCCCGCCAGATGGATGGGAATGGATATAAGATTGAAGCGTGGGCCCAGGAAGTACAGCCAAAATGGCCACTGAGTACCAGAGCAGAAAATGGCTGCCCAACCCAAGGACACGGTACTGATCCACACTCGCCCAAATAAGAGAGTTCTAAGGTAAATCGGGCGGCCAGCAGGGACCCCAAGAGACTACACACAGGGCAAGCACCACAAACCACCCAACAGAGCTAAGCTCCCCAGATCCTGTCAAACAGACAGCAACACAAGCCAACAGGGAGCCGGGGAGCAGGATCTCCGCAGCTCCGCAAGGATTTCCACAGGCCTTTTATCCTCTACAGTCCTCCGCTCTACCAGCTGAGCTATCGAAGGGACCTACGGCTGACAGGAGCTCAAATAGCTTCCGCTCACCGCTCCTGCTTCCACCAGCCTGCCGGCCAAACGACCTGCCTCCAGGTAAAATAAAGAGAGGGAAAGCCTCCCCCTTTTCCCCCGCAGACCCCTTCCCCCACCGGGGAAGCCGGCAAGCTCTAAAGGAGGAGCGCTTATCACTAAGCTCAGCTGCTTGTCGGACCCGACAAGCAGCTGAGCTGACAGGAGCTCGAAGAGCTCCCGGGCACGCGCTCCGCAAAAGAAAGGCAGGCTCGTAAAAGCCTGCCCCGCAGATGAACCTGCCACCCGGCCCCTGTCAGAAAAAAAAAAAAAAACAACCTCTGTATCAAGGCTCCGGGAGGCACAGACAAGGAAACTGCTTCTCCCGACAATCAGCTGATTGTCGGGAATCAGGCAAGCGGCAAACCACTAGTTCCGGAAACGGGAGCACCAGACGCGTCCGGAGGCGCCCTTGACCGGCGTGCCGCTCGCTCCGAGTAGAAACCGGCGATTGCGGAGGCAGACTGAGGGGAGCGCGCCAAGGACTTATATAGGGCGCGCTCCCCTACCGTAGGCTACGCTAATAGCGGAGCCAATAGCCGCCTCCCTCAACCGGCCGGCAAAGGTGCCCCTGCTCGGCACGAGGCCGGTCGGAGCAGCCATAACATAAAATCTGTACAACATAAAAATTTACGGAGATAGGGGAAATTTGCTTAACAGAATCATCTATGGGGCAAATCTGTACAACATAATTAGGGATTACTCTTTTTTCAATGCATTCCTATGGGAAATTTGTATAAAGGAAAATTTGCTTAACATAATTTCATTTGGAATGAATTACTTCCTTTATACAAGGTACCACTGTAATTCAACAATCACATATTTTGAGATGGAAAGAAATCAATGAAAGGGTGAAAAAATTCAGTTGACCAACCAAGTGCCTACAAGGCCTTACGCTTGAAATTTAGGATTTGACAGGAGGAAGTGCAGGTTTGTTCTGAATTACACATTTTCCATATGCCATTTCACATGGACAGACATTGCTACATAAACAAGTAAAACCCAACAATTGATTTCCCCAATCCTACTTTCTAAGCCTCCTTAAGAAGAAAAAGAAAATTCATCTGAAGTTGTTACCACTGTGACTCATTTTGGAATTGTGGCTGCTTTTGATGAAAATGTTATAAAAATGGAGTGATAAAACTGAACCATTATTTTACAGTATGATAGCCAGAAATCCATTAAATTTTGCAAGATACCTACAGTCCTTTTATTGTTTCTTTACAAGGATTCCTATTAACAATACGGGGAAAGGGGGTGGATTTATACCCCCAAATGACAAAATGCTTGGGGTTTTCTTTTATCTCTACTGTGTATTAAGAAAAATCTACTTTTGCAGTATAAACTGTGGTGCCCACACATTGCTCAGATTGAGTTGCATTAAACTTTAGGAAAAGCTGGTTTAGAGTACATTTCTAAAGGGATATGTATGCCAAGCCAGGGTATTAAAATGGATGATGATGGTGGTGGTGGTGGTGGTGGTGGTGGTGGTAGTGGTGTGTGTGTGTGTGTGTGTGTGTGTGTGTGCGCGCGCGCGCGCGTTCTCATGTGTGTGTGCCATCAAGTCAATTCTGATTTATGATGACCCTTTTCTAGGTTTTCTAGGCAGGGAATACACAGAAGTAGTTTATCATTCCATTCTCTGCTAGGCACCCTGCAGCTTGTCCAAAGCCAAACAGGCAAGCTCAAATCACAAGTCAGTTTTGACTTACAGCAAATGTCACCAGGGTCTTCTAGTTATAGAATCGCCAGAAGTAGCGTATCATGTCTTTCTTCTGGCATGTAATGGAATTATGGAGCCCAGGACTAATCAGGCTGGATCTTCTCCTGGGAGACACGGGGAAGGGGATCGAACTCCCACCTTTGGCTCCACAAACTTCACTCACTGAGCTATTCAGCCAGAGTTTTATTTTTGCATGTGAAATGGCTTTAAAACCCCATCTCCAACACCACCGATTCTTAGGCAGCACCAGGATTTACTGGCTTCATGTAAAGGGGTGTGGGTGTGGTCATGTTGCCTCTGACTTAAGGCAACCCTATAAATGAGTGACCTCTGAAATACTTTGCCCTCAGCAGGTCTGCTCAGCCCTCACAAACTCAAGGCTGTAGCTTCCTTAGGGAGCAAATTCACCTTATATTTGGTCTACCTCTTTTCCTACTGGTACTTACGACTGAATACCAGCAACGTAGGGATAAACAATATTGGATCCATGCCCGGTGTGATGGCTTCACGGAAGCACCTAGTTAGCCTCTGTTGGCATCATAACACACAATTACTTTGGCCTTTAGGTCAGTCCAAAAGGGCTTTCGTTACGCTCTCCCTTGCAAATCTTGGATGTCGGCATGGCAATTAAAAACGGAAGCTGCTAAGTAAGTCAACAGCCCTGCTGGCTTCATTTGTGGACCTCATAAAGCAGTGGTTCCCAAGCTTCCTAATGCCACAACCCTTTAATACAGTTCCTTATGTTGTGGTGACCCCTTGCCCTGCTTGGAAGAGGCCACAAGCCCCCTTTTGCAGGCCACTGCTGCAGGTGCCGCAGAGGACTTCCCTCTACAGGCACCCTCAGCCAATCACAGCCTCTGATGCCATTGACTGACATCCCCTCCAACCTATCAAGCTGTAACTCACTCTCCCCCACCCCTTTCCTCCTCCAGACCCAAGGCACTAGACTAGTGCCTTTTTCTTCACTGGCTCTTGGCGACCCCTGTGCAATGGTTGTTCGATCCCCAAAGGGGTCCCGACCCCCAGGTTGGGAACCACTGTCATAAAGCATGGCCCTTTTTAAATCCTAATGAGACCACTACACTTCCCACCACAACAGCCGAATGAGTTGCTGTGCATCACTCACTTCGTGGAAGCGCCTTTTCTATTACTGGAAAAATAACTGCCAAGTCCAATCCTACTGTGTACTGACAGCTTAACTACTTATGTCAGGGCGAGGTTGAGAAATGAGTTAATTTATGATTGCATGAAATGTTTGTCAAAGAGACAAAACTGTCGGATCCGTTGGCAGCATATAAAGGAATAAATACTGGGGAACGCCATGACAGCAGCCAACGTTTATTAAAATTACAGCTTGCAATGATTTTAGTTTTGTTACTCACTTTTTTTTCTCATCAGGAGCTTTAAGAAAGCTGCATGTGGAAGAAGTAGGACTTCAACTCGTGGGAAGACCTGGTTAACCCAAAGATGCCAGGAATATTACAAGTACAGCAATACCTTGGTTTTACTAGGATAATCTGTTCTGGAAACATGATTGTACACCAAAGCACACTTATATCAAAGCAATTTTCCCCATAAGAAATAATGGAAACTCAACATACATTTTGAAGTATTTGCAGGAACACATAGTGCCAAAAGCTATGTATGGACTCAGACCTTTATCTAAATGATTCTTAGACTTTGCAGCATCATTCTCCCTTTTTTTATTTTTGAGACACTCAAACCTCCTCAGCTCCTTTACCATCATCCAACCCCTAACAAAACAAAATAATTTAACTCATCATTTAACATTTGAACTAAACAGCATTATTCAATATTATTTCAAATTTAGAACATCTACAAATAATGTTTCTCACTGTAAAAATAAGTTGATAAAGATATAATTTAGCTTAAGAGGTACAAGAACAAAATGAATCTAAGGCGAAGGATGGGGCTGTGTCACAGTCTTACTCTATGGAAGTCCCTGCCACAGGAGGTGGTGGTGGCATCTGGCCTGGATGCCTTCAAAAGGGGATTGGACAGATTCCTGGAGGAAAAGTCCATCACAGGTTACAAACCATGATGGAGATGTGTAACCTCCAGGGTTTAAAACCAGGGTACTTCAAGGGCCAGATGCAGGAGAGTGGTATCAGGAGACAGATATCTAGTCTCATGCGCTCCCAAACGCATCTGGTGGGGCCGCTGGAAGCTGGACTAGATGGGCCTTTGGCCTGATCCAGCATGGCTCTTCTTATGTTCTTATGTTCTTATGTTCTAATGTCTGTTTTCTGTATGAGTACATCTGAAAAATATATATTTTTTCCATAGAAACAGAAAAGAGTCTAAAATCAAGAGCTGACTGTACATATACTTGATCATTCTTTTTTAGATGCTTGTACTTGCATGGCTAATTATCCATACATCTTCCTTCTCACTTAATAAGATCAAAGTACCTCTTGCGTGTGTCAGTTGCCAGCATTTCATCCTTACATTAGGTCCATTGCCTGAATCGCAACTTGGCAACACTAATGTAATTTCAAGTCTAATAATGGGTTGTCTGTAATGTTTGGAAAGAGATACAAGAACATTGCAGAAAGAGGAAAGAGTTTTAAAGGAAAATGAGAGAGAGAGAGAGAGAGAGAGAGAGAGAGAGAGAGAGAGAGAGAGAGAGAGAGAGAGAGAGAGAGAGAGAGAGAGAAAGATAGGGAGAATTGGAAGGGGAGAACCAATGTTGGTTGTGGCTGTAGTCTACCTACTATCATAGCTGTCAAGTTTTCACTGGCCCCACCCTGGAAAGGAGGTGGGGGAGGTATAATGTGCACGCATACAAAACACATGTACAAAAACACAAACATAGCACCCCTCCCCCTCCCCCTCCCCCCCCTTCCCCTCCCAATCGCAAAAAAACCCACATACAAAGTGCTCACTTCTCCTCCCAGTTGCAAAAAAGTCCAAACAAAGTGCCCCTCCCCTCCCCTTCCCCTTCAGCAGGGGCTCCCAATCACAAAAAAAAAAAGTTTTGAATTTGAAAATAAGGGATCGTGGTCACTGTATCCCCACCCCCTACCACCTATTGAGCATGCTCGTTGCCTTGAGCATGCTCAATAGTTTCCCCCAACATGGCGGCGCCCATGCAGCAACCCCATGCCATTCAGAGGGTTTTTTTTAAAATTATAAAATCTGGGAGATTTACAAGAAAATAATAATACAGGAAGATGGCAGGAAAGATGCCTCAAAACATGATTTCCCAGCTAATATGGGAGACTTGACAGTTATGCCCACTATGTCATGCGTGCCTCACACCTCCTTTGTGGTGGCTGCCAATTGTCTTTTCAATTTAAGTGATTGGCCATCCATTTTTTAAAAAAAAATCTTCATCTCCTGAGCAAGAGGAGAAACCTCTTGGTTTCTTTGTTTTACCCCAAACATTGGCCATGTAGGGACTAAGGGCGTTTATACACGACCCCTAAACTCCGGGGCAAATGGCTCCCAGCTCCGGAGCTTAAAAATGTTTACCCACCAGCTCCGGACTTAACAGGAAATTAAGTGCAACCCCGCCCACTTTAGCGCGTCCCAGCGCACCTTTCAAGTACCTGCTCTTTTGAGGTGAAAATTATTTGATCCGGTGTAAGGATAGTGAGTGTGGGGCTCTCCTTGCTTCTGTTTGTTGTTTTTTGGCTCCCGCCCCTTTAAGAGCTACTTTTACAGAGACGAGAGGTAGAACGAGGTGAGCGGCATGCTTTTCTTTCTCTTTTTCTCTCTCCCCTCACGCATCCAGCATCCAGGAAGTGCGGAGGAGGTGGGGACACAGCAAGAACGACGAACCCCTAAGATCTCTGGTCCGAATTTAAGTGGCCAGCGGATCTTAGGGGTCGTGTAAAAAGGCCCTAACTTAGCATCTCACCCCGCAGTGTACAATAAACATTGAGTTATTGTTCACCAAGAACTCTAGATCCTGTAATAATGACGAGAGACGAAACAAAGTCAAGATGCCACAGTTCCAGCGATATTATTTACACAGATGGTCCTTGGATGCCTCAGCTATTTTTAAAAGCTCGTAAGAATTACTCATCTATGTTTAACTCCCTGGAAAGGGGGAAAAATCTTCTCAATATGTCTCAGATATTCATGTCACCGAGACAGCCCAAGGGCTGGAGAATGTAGACACTGTCTTTTGGAGAGTGTGTAGCAAACTTTCCACTCTGGTTTTTGTTTATTCAGTTTCTGTCGGGTTCAGAGAGGAACATGACAGAAACCTGTGGCAGCCAGTGAGTTGTTGCTGGAAGACACCGCTTCTGTGAGATGCACTACCTTACTTGGCTTGTCTTACAAGCTCTGGTGGCCATTTTGAACAGACAAATGTCTCTGTTTATTTACTGCCTTTCTAATGCCAGCAGACGCAAGGGCTCAAAATATTGCATTGAAAGCGATCCATGACATTTAAAGTCAGGTTGCGCTCAAAAGAGGGTATTTATTCTCCTCACAGACATACAATGTCAGCAGTCAAAATGGAATTAGCTGCATTTATAGGGGTTATTTCAACTGGAGGTAAAGTGAACTGCTAGACAGCTCAGTGGTTAAGTCTGTGGTCAAGGAGCCAAGTGGTAGGCAGTGCAGTTCCCTACTGTGCCACCTTGAAAGAGGCAGGATGCCATGAACCATAGAGTCCCTCCCAGCTCTGCAGTTTCTCAGATTATTCTAAGAATATGCTCCCTTTCAGAGCAGACCCAGTGAAGACCACAGAAGCTGTGACCACATAATGTAAAGCAAGAGTGCTACCTTCATAGTGTCTAGATCAAGGGAAGTGATAGTACCACTCTATTCTGCTCTGGTCAGACCCCACCTGGAGTACTGTATCCAGTTCTGTGCACCTCAATTTAAAAAGAATGTTGACAACCTCGAGCAGGTGCAGAGGAGGGCGACCAGGATGGTTGAAGGTCTGGAAGAAATGTCTTATGATGAATGGCTTAGGGAACTTGGAATGTTTAGCCTTTCAAAAAGAAGAGTGAGGGGCGATATGATAGCTATGTTTAAATATTTGAAAGGATGTCATATTGAAGAGGGAACAGGTTTGTTTTCCATGGGTTCAGAGACTAGGACTCAGGGCAATGGTTTCAAACACAGGAAAAGAGATTCCATTTGAACATTCAGAAGAACTTCATGACAGTTAGAGCTGTTCGGTAATGGAATATGCTGCCACAGAGGGTGGTGGAGTCTCCTTCTTTGAAGGTTTTTAAGCAGAAGCTGGATGGCCACCTGTTGGAAATACTGTGATGGGGGTTCCTGCATGGCAGGTGGTTGGACTGGATGGCCCTTGAGGTCTCTTCCAACTCTGTGATTCTATGATGCTATGATACCTTTCAACAGTGACTGAACAATGGAATCCAAAGGATACCAAAGGAGGGAATGGGCCTGGGATGATACCCTGAGTTAACAAGTGATGAGGAACCATTGATGAGCATCACATGATACTACTTACCAACTAGCTGCAAATCCACCTAAAAACAGTATTGTCTAGTTTATAGCTTGCCGTCTTAGAGCCTGTCCGTGCTGTGAATTTGGTGTGATCTAGCCAATGCTTAAAATGTGCAGACTTCAGTACAGTCTATTTCAACTCAAGTACCCATCCACCTGAAGGCATAGTAAAAAGCTGTTTTGCATCACAGTGCATACACCCACCAAAAGATTGCATGCCCTAGCCCTGTGTCAGAAAGATATGGGAGAGCTCTTAAAGTGGAAGGATGGATGGTTTTAAGTAGAAGCACCAATGGACGAGATCTTTTTCCCCATGCTGAACCATGCTGTCAGGGAGCCATATATCATAACTCTATGCCAGGGTGGACAGGCTCACAGCCGCCAGAATGTCATGGAAACACTGTCAAATAGCTTGCTGAAATAAAGATATGCCACATCCACAGTGTTTCCGTCATCCACCAAACACATAACAAGGTTGAAGAAAGAGAAGAGATTAGTTCAGACTCTCCCTGTTTTAGAAGCCAGTGCTGGGTTTTTGACAATCACAGTTTGCTGGCTCTTGAATGGCTTCTTATATACCCGTTCCTCTTTCAGCGAGTCAAGCTGACTGCTCAGTAGGTGTTTGGATCCACTTTTTGAATTGACTTTTTCCAGCCTTTTAAAATATGGGGTCGGCATTTGCCCCCAGTCTTCAGAGACATCCCTTGGATTCTGTAAACCAGGAATTTGAAGAGACATCATATAATCTCCGAGGCTCTGAGCTTACACTTGCAAGTTATTTTAGTATGCTTGTACCAGAATTCATTTAAAGTAACTAGTAGACATGGACACGAAACAGAAAAATGGTGTTTCAGTTTTTCGTTTGTCGTTGAGAGGTCTGTTTCGGTTCGTTTCCGTTTTATCAGGAATTTTTTGAAAAAAATCATTACCATTTTTTGTTTTTTTGTTTGTCGTTTCTACCCGCTTTTTGCGCGATTTTTAAAGCATTTCTGTGCGCAGGCATCCCCCAACGCCCCAGACTAGAGGGAAAACACTAAAAAAAATGGATGCTGGCAGAGACACAGTATAGACTAGGTATGCAGGGAGGCTGCAAAGGCAGTGGTGGGCTTTGCCCAGGGTGCAAGACAGCCACAGAGTGACTGCACTGTGGGGCAGGGGAGGGTACTCACCGAGAGGTACGCAGCACACACGCACACAGGGAGGCTGCAGGACTGAAGCTAGAGTCACAGCAGAGACAGCAATCCCACCCTAACTCCCACCAGAGACTGCAAGGAGGACGGGGGCTGCCAGAGCTTTTTATGCCCTCTGTGGCTGCCAGACCTGCCCACCCAGTCTGCAACCTGGGCATGCTATTGGTTGAACATGATCCCACATCACATGGCTTGCCTCCATTTTGTGGCTGGTGTTGACATCCATTTTAAAGGGAAAAGAAAAATACATCGCGATGGGAGATGACAAAAACAAACATTTTAAGGACCTCAACCACCCCTGGCAGCTATTATCAGACAATATAAATAATTATCGCTGCGTTTGTACGGATGTCCAGGGCGTTTTTTAACATTTAAAACAGCTCATTTCATTGTGCGTCGCCATTTACGGAAACGAAACATAACGACCACAATTTTCATGGTTCTGTTCGTTTTGTTTCATTTTCATCATCACAATTTTCATTTGTTGTTTTGTTTACGTAACAGAAACAACAACAAACGGTAACGGAAACGAAAAAATGTTCGTTCCGTGCCCATCTCTAGTAACTAGGTATCCCAGTACGAACTTTACTTACTGATCTTGGCCAGCAGCCTCCTCACAGCCTCCTTTATTTTACAGTAGGACCCCTGTATCCACTGATTCATTATCCACTGATTCAGTTATCCATGGTTGGCAGAGGAAAAAGTTAAATAATTCAGCAGCCACAAAGCAAGCTGTAAAGCAAGCTGTTGTCAAAAACAGAAGCTCTAAAACAAGCTATCATCACAAATAGCATTTGTAAAGCAAGCTACTGTCACAAACAACGGCCATAAAGTAAGCTACTGTCTCAAAACAGCAGTCATAAAGCAAGCTACTATCAGGAAACAGCAGTTTGGGGTGGGTGGGCAGGCGTTCTCCCCTTATCCATGATTTTCATTATCCACAGGAAGGCCTATAACAAATCCCCAGAGGATAACGGGGTCCTATTGTACTTGCAACTAGGTTAAATGATTGTTTCCGTTTGGAGAGAAGGCAGAAACATAAGCCTTTCTTCATTCCCTCCACGAAGGGGGCCTATCATTTCCTTGCTGTTGCTCTGCCTTTGAGCAATGTGAAAATAACAGCTGAGATCCCATCCATAGTGAAATCCCATGCATAACTTTAACAATTTAATTTGTTTTATTTATTTATTCAATTTATATACCTCCCATCTGGCCTGAGGGCCGCTCTAGGGGGTGAACAATAAAACTAGAAATCATAAAAACATCAATCAACAAAAAGATGTACGATATTATAGTACAGTAATACAGTATTATAGTAATGACAATTAACAAAAGTCAACCAGTGAAGAAATCAAAAGAAGAAACGAGGAAAACAAAATAGAGGTAGTCTGTGAAGATTCTCAGTCTTCCAGGTGAGTTTATCTGGGGGTTGAGTCATGGAAACTGGACTTCTTTTTCTTGAGAGATAGAAACATTTTGCTGCTCATCCAAACAGACTGAGGAAGCCATGACTCAACTTCCAGAAAAATAGAGATGGATAAGATGGGCCATAATTAAGCATCTGCATGGACTATATATTCAGGGAAGGTCAATCTATATAGCAAGGTCTTAAGTTGGCATTTAAATATTTGCAGTGTAGGACTTTCTGCTTGTTCCTTCTTGGTAAAAACAAACCACCATTGCTGTGATTCTGGAGGGTGCATGCATATGCTGGTTTGATGTGTGTACATTCACATTGGGGGGGTGGCATCAGCAGTGCTTCATTTACTATGGGCAAATAGAAGGAAAGTTATGCCTGGGCTTATGCTGCACATAGGATTTCAGCCAACATTTTTTATTTTTCTAATCTATCAGTCTGAGCTGATTATGTTTTCTAGCCCTCCTGACTTACCAGGGGAACATTGGGTGACCTTCCTATTTGTTTATTTATTGTGAACCAGTCTGTCCTTCAGTTCTTCCTCTCCCTGTGTGTGTGTGTGTGCACGCATGGGTGCACGTGCATGCATGTACATGTGTGTGCACGCGCAATGCTTCTCTTAAGGAAATGGCAGTAGTTTATTTGCATGGATACATTGCACATAAACTGCATAGAATTGGCTCCCATCCTTCGGTCTTCATATATTGTTGTACTAAAACTTCATTACTAGCTGTACTGTCTGGAATTTCTGGGATTTATTTATTTATTTATTTATTCATTCATTCATTTATATTTATATTTATATTTATATTTATATTTATATTTATTAACCGCCCAATTTTCCTACAGGAACTCTGGGCAGTGTACAACAGATTACAACATAAACAACCCATCCAAAAAGCCCCCAATAAAATCCAGTAGCAAAAAAAAGGGGGTAGATAAAACAGGCAACACATCCATCCATTCCACAAACACGTAGTCCGGCAAGAAAAGGCTGGGTCAATCAATACAAAACCAACATACAATGTATCATGGTGCACTCAGCGCACACCGATGCTATCCCTAAAAGCACCAAGTCTTTAGCGCTCTCCTATGGTCCAAGAACATCTAAGGGTCCAAAATTGGGAACCACGACTATAGAAATTTCAGTGGAAAAGCAGTCTCCTGCCCTGTGTCTTGTTCTTGCACTGGAAGTGAGGAAATTTTCTCATCTAGGGCTGCTTTCAAACGACCCCTAAAATCCGCTGCAAAACACTTGCAGATCCAGAGCATAACATTGTTTTCCCACCAGCAGCGGACTTTAAAAAAAATAAAGTATGCCCACGCCCACTTAAGCGCGCCCCAGCGCACTTTACAAGTAACTGATTATATATTATTAGAACTGAAGACACACCATGGGTGATGAACCTGCTGTGACTACATTTAGCATGCTATATTTGTCTTCACCCTTATTTCACCTTTTGTTCTTCTGCCCAGCCAAAAAAAAAAAAAATCCTTTGTTTCCATCTCCTCCTTATTTTCGCAGGGAATGGTGAGAAATATGTTGGCTTTACATTTTCATGCAAGATTTACCCAACTGGCATCAGTCCTGGACATAAATGTGAACCCGAATGGCATTTTGGGGAAAAATATTCCTCTCTTCCCAAAAACATTTGAAAACATATGCCCGCTTCCATCTCCACCGGGTAACTGTTCTATCATCACATGTTCCTCATGACTTAATGACAACTTGCACAGAGTTGCAAAGAAACGCAGAGAAGCTAAGAAATGCCTCTGTTAAGTCCAGAAGCGTTCTTTCATCCTCTGATGAAATGTTTTGTATTGTGTGCTAAGTTGTCAAAGAACCTTTTGTGCACAAAGCACTTGTGTTCTCATATTAGGTAATTTTTCAGACTGGGTGTCCTTGTATAGGAGTTCAGCACCTAGTCTTTCATAACACACCTGAAGTAAGATTAAAATGGTGACTGAATTGTAAGTTTTAATATTAGTAAAAATGTCTTCTGTGGTGTGTTCAGGTGACTGCTGTAAATGCTAGCTTAATCTGAAGTCTATGATTTATACAATGTGTTTTTTTAATAAAATCAAAGTTTTTCTCTCCTGCCTAATATTTATGAAAATGGCGTGCTATGAATGTACATATGTTTAGTTGTTTAAAAGACTTTTAAACGTTCAAGATGTTAAAGTAAAATTACAAATCAATAACATTGCTGTTAAGTGGATGCTTGATTACGAGTCTCTGTGAGAAACAAAATACAATACAACTAACTTTAAAGAAGACTCTGGCATGACACCCAAATATGCTCTGGGTAGAGTGGATTGAGGGAAAGGCTATGACTCAGAAGATCTGGGTTTGAATCCCCAGTGGGCCAGGGAAACTCACTGTGTTTATGTGGAGCTGATAAAACCACTCCTGAAACATCTCACTTACCTTGAAATCCCTATTCGGGTCATTACATGTTGGCTGTAACTTACATAAGAACATAAGAAGATAAGAAGAGCCCTTCTGGATCAGGCCAAAGGCCCATCTAGTCCAGCTTCCTGTATCTCACAGTGGGCCCACCAGATGCCTATGGGAGTGCTTGAGACTAGATATCTGTCTCCTGATACCACTCCCCTGCATCTGGCCCTTGAAGTACCCCGGTTTTAAGGCTGGGGTCCATCATGGTTTGTAACCTGTGATGGACTTCTCCTCCAGGAACTTGACAGCGCATGACACACAGAGCCGTGGTATGATAGGCCAGATTCCTATGTTGTGAAGTAAATCACGATGACCTTTTCACTATGCCAGACACTGTAGCCCTCTCATCCACACAATGCCCAACCAGCTATATGCTTAGCAGTCCGACAGATGGCAAGCCAAGGGGAGGCCTGCTTGTGCTGCTGCCCTGATATTCAGCAGGGAGGCCAGCCCCTAGTTTCAAAGGAACCTGCCTTAGACAAAGAAGATATCAACCACTGTCAGCCAATGGTTAGCATCACTTCTCACTGAAGAGCACATTCTTCAAGTTACCATGAGCTCCAGTTGGTCTACAGGTATGATAGTACTTTGGCCACCTCATGAGGAGAGAGGACTCCTTGGAAAAGTCCCTGATGTTGGGAAAGATTGAAGGCAAAAGGGAAAGAGGACAGCAGAGAATGAGATGGTTGGACAGTGTCATCGATGCAACCAATATGAATTTGACAAAACGAGTGAACAACAACAACATGATAGCTCGGCGGCTTAAGCTTCTGGAAGCAGAGCCAGAGATTAGGAGTTCAATTCCATACTGTGGTTCTTTGACAGGTGTTGGGCACGGTGATCATAACATAAGAACATAAGAAGAGCCATGCTGGATCAAGCCAAAGGCCCATCTAGTCCAGCTTCCTGGATCTCACAGTGGCCCCACCAAATGTGTCCGGGAGCATATCTGTCTCCTGATACCACTCCCGTGCATCTGGTCCTTGAAGTACCCCTGTTTTAAGCCTGGCGATTACACATCTCCATCATGATTTGTAACCTGCGATGGACGTTTCCTCGAGGAAGCTGTCCAATTCCCCTTTTGAAGGCATCCCCTTTTGAAGGCATCCCCTTTTGAAGGCATCCCCTTTTGAAGGCATGTGCCATCACCACATCCTGTATCAGGGAGTTCCACATAATAACAACACGCTGAGTAAAAAAAAAATCTTTTGTCTGTTCTCACTCTCCCAGCCTTCAATTTGAGTGGATGTACCCTAGTTCTGGTATTTTGTGAGAGGGAGAAGAGCATCCCTCTATCCACTTTACTCATGTCTTGCATTATTTTTTACGTCTCAATCATATCCCCCCTCAGGTGCCTTTTTTCCAGACTAAAGAGCCCCAAATGTTTTAGCCTTTCCTCATAAGGGAGGTCCCCTAGCCCGTAATCATTTTAGTCATTCTCTTCTGCACCTTTTCCAGTTCCACATAAAGTTAGGTGGAGATGGTACTTAACACGAGTAAAACTGCATGCATTAAATAAGGAGGTGACACCATTTTGTTGGAGATGTAAGAAGGAAAAAGGAACCTATTATCTTATGTGATACGTCTGTGAAGATTCTCAGTCATCCAGGTGCGTTTATCTGGGAGTTGAGTCATGGCTACTGGACTTCTTTTTTGAGAGATAGAAACGTTTCGCTGTTCATCCAAACAGCTTCATCGGTCTGAATACAGCTAGTGCAAGAGACCTTCTTATAGTCAGCTTGACCTCTTGTCCCCTTGTCTGATTGGCTCATAAGATGAACAAAGCCTGAATAGGCTCGTTAGGGAGACATTAGTGTCCATGGCCTTAAGGTAAACAATGGCCTAAGGTGCTGAAACCCATCAAGAATGGGTCGTTAGCTGTCAAGAATGGGTCGTTAGCTGTGACCTGGTGGTGAAGGCTCCTTGATTTGCCTGGGTACTGTGGAAAGTACAGCCTGGTAAGTAGCAGCTAGACTATGCCGGAGCCCCCCACCTCTGTTGAGGGAGGGATTTTCAATGCTGACATGAATGGCTTCCCTTACTCCTCTCTCAAACCACCTCTCTTCTTTGTCTAATATGTGTACATCCTCATCTTTGAAAGAGTGGCCTTTTTTCCTTCAAATGGAGGTGTACTGCTGATTCTGGTCCTGAGCTGTTACCTCTCCTATGTTGGGCCATTCTTCTGTTTAATGGCTGTTTAGTTTCTCCAATGTAGAGGTCTGAACACTCTTCACTGCATTGGACTGCATATACTATATTGCTCCTTTTATGGTTTGGTATCGGATCCTTTGGGTGGACAAGTCTCTGCCTTAGTGTGTTCATGGGTTTGAAATAAACAGGGATGTGGTGTTTGCCAAAAATCCTTTTAAGCTTCTCCGACACTCCCGCCATGTAGGGAATGACCAGGTTCTTCCGTCGGGTCTGGGTCTCAGACTGATCCCTTGTTCTTCTGGGATGGCCCACTGCTTTGTTGAAGGCCCACCTTGGATATCCACAGGCCTTAAGTGCTGTCTTCAGGTGCCTGTCTTCCTTCTTCTTGGCTTCTGAGGAGGTGGGGATGCTCTCTGCTCTGTGGCTTAGGGTCCTGATGACTCCTAGTTTGTGTTGTAATGGATGGTGGGAGTCAAACAGTAAGTATTGATCTGTGTGGGTGGGTTTCCTGTAAACTTCTACTCCTAGGCCACGGTCAGGTCTGATGATGACTGCACAATCCAGGAAAGCCAGCCTGTTGTCTTGGGTGTCTTCCCTAGTGAACTTAATATTAGGATCCACTGCGTTGATGTGGTCTGTAAAGGCCTGTACTTCCTGCGTCTTTATTTTAACCCAGGTATCATCTACATACCTGAACCAATGGGATGGTGTTGTCCCTGGGAAGGTGTTGAGTGCCTTCTTCTCCACTTCTTCCATGTATAGGTTTGCTACAATTGCTGACACTGGGGAACCCATGGCACAGCCATGCTTCTGTCTGTAGAAGTCCCCTCTGTACATGAAATATGTGGTGTTCAGACACAGGTCCAGGAGCAGGCCTATCTGGTCTGGGTTGAGGCGGCTTCTGGAGGTGAGGGTGCTGTCTTCTCTTAATCTTCTCTTTACCATTATTAGCGCATCAGTGGTGGGTATGCTGGTAAAGAGTGATGTAACATCAAAGGATACCATGGTTTCCTCTGTATCCAGTTTGAGCTCCCTGACTTTAGAAACAAACTCTTCTGAGTTGTGTACGTGGTGGTCCGTGTGTCCAACCAGTGGGGCTAGGATAGTTGCCAGGTATTTTGCGATGTTATAAGTCACTGAATTTATACTGCTGACAATAGGTCTGAGGGGGATTCCTTGCTTGTGGATCTTGGGAAGTCCATAAAAGTCCATAAAATTCAGCCATTTTATGACTATTGACTTGCTGCCTCAACCGTTGCACGGTGGCATGATATAAGTTGTCAGCACCTGGAGCAAGGCACACAGCCAGACCAGAGGGTTGTGTCTAAAGTCATCCTTTCTCCTGGCCTACCCAGCTAACATCTCCAGCTAGTTCCTACCAAGAGCTTCATTTCCCCTCCTCCCAGTTTGCCCCATGGTGGGCTATGCAGCACAGCATACAAGCACATATCCTTCCAGTCACAAGCTGGCCAACTTGAGAGTTTAGAAGAATTGACTGGTGTAACCATTGTGTCATGCCTGAGGAGTTACTGCTGGCAAGTCTTGGCATGAGGCAAGTGAGCCTGCCCAGAGAGGAGTCTGTCTTCAAGAGGTCTACAAGTCGATGGCAGGAATGGCTGGAATTTGAATCCCAACCAGAGTCCGAGGAGGAGGGAGTGGGGATCCTTCCATTTTTGTCCTCTTCCATCACTCGTCAATCTTGGAGTGGGGTACAGTAACCCCCTGACATTTTGTGGTTCAGGTACTGTGGTCCCACTATACCATGGGATTGCAGTACCTGCCCAACGCCACTGGCCCGCGCTGCTCTGAGAAGTCTCGGGGCAGCGCCAGTGGGTGGTGGCGGGGGATCAGATTCCCCCACCGCCACTGGCCCGCACTGTGATAGGCGGGGGGGTACTGTACATGCCGGTGAGGAAGGGAAAAGGGGCCATGTGCTTTTTTGGTGGTGGAGGGGGGACTACCATTTTCTTATTTATCATTACGACTAGGGATGGGCACAAAATGAAAAATGAAATGCTGTTTTGTCATGTCGTTAGGTAACAAAATGAAACAAAATGAAATGAAACGAGGAAGCCGTATTCATTATAGATGAAATGAAATGGTGTTTTTTGTTGAAACGAACCATTTTGTTCCATCTGTAATCTGCTTGGGGGAGCAAAAGAGTTTTTTTTAAAAAGCTCTGGGCTTTTTGAAAAAACTTTTTTTCTGCCCCCAAGCCCCACCTGCCAGCTGATCGGCGATGGGGTCGGGAGGAAACTCCCCCACTCCAACACTGATCAGCTGGCAGGGAGGGCTTGGGAGAGGAGAAAAGGTTTTTTTTAAAAAGCCCTGGGCTTTTTAACAAAATCTTTTCCCCCTCCATCACTCCCCCCCTCCACACACACACACACACAAACCACTTCGTTAGTGGTTCATTTCATACAATTTTTTTTAATTCATATGAAACGAAACCAAAAATGTGGGGAGGAAAGGAAAGGGAAACGAAACATAATATTTTCGTTTTGTGCCCATCCCTAATTATTACTTTATGCTTTTGTTTTGTTTTGTTTTGTTTCTGGTGAAACCTCTTGTCCCCTAAAAATTTTACACCCAGAGCAACCGCATGTATGTCCCTCCATGCTATGTCACTGCTGCCTCTTTTCACATTTCCACACATTCTCTTGTAATGGGAAGCAGATCCCCAGGATGGGGTGGGGCAATTTTAAGTCCAGCAGTCCAGGTCTGGTGACTTCAAAATCAAAATATCCCAACAGAGAAAATCAATCTGCATATACACCTTTGATCCACACCCAGAAGAAAAAGTGCCCTTGACAGATTGTTAATATTAAATTCTGGAACCATTTAAGCAGTGTTTGGTCATCTAATGCTATGGCTATTTTTGTAGAATCCAGGGGATTTACGAACCCTAAGTCATTG